>CM054063.1:264600075-265107414 GCA_028641055.1 Alopecurus myosuroides | reverse complement strand
AAAACCTCCGAGTAGCCCTTGATTTTGTCTTAAGCTTCTTCCGAACAGAGTCACTTCTCTTCTCTGCAGTCGAGTAAAAGGACTTGGTGAAATCTCGAATCGAAATCTCTGCGTGGCAGAGCACAATCCGGCTTTCCGCACTGCAACTGGGCACGTGTCACGCGGACACGACCCCGACGCCTCGGTGCCCGGGAACTGACAGGCCACGCGCCCAGTTTTCACGGGGTGGGCCCACCAGCCCGTTACGTCCCATCAAACGCAGTAATCGCCCACGATCTCGTCGTGGCATCTAATGCGGCCGTTACGCGCGCGTTCCGCGCTGTGTGCGTTTCTAACCGGCCCACAGATCCCACGCCGCACGGTTTCTGCCACGATTGATCCCACTACCCCAACTCGTAACGGCAACCCGAGGGGCGGTATAAATACCCCCTCGGTAACTCCTTCTTCTTCTTCCGCTCCCACTTTCCCCTCGTCTCCTCGTTTCTCCGCCGCCGCAGAGCATCTCGCCGCCGCGCATCTCACCGCGCCGCTGCGAGCTTCTCCACCCAAATTCCTTCAACCTTTCATCCAACCTTTCCTCCGCCGCGATGGCTCGTGACGACGACGCTCGCGCCGGCTGGGCTAGATCTGAGGTCACCGCCGAGGACTGCCAGTGGCTCGTGAACACCCGGAGAGTTCCTCCCGGTGTTCGCTGCCGGCAACCTGACGGCGAGCTCGTTCCGGCTCCGCAGGAGGGCGAGCACGTCGTCTTCCTCGCACACTTCGCGCGAGGATTCGGGCTCCCGGTCTCGAATTTCTTCCGGACGTTCCTCGACCACTATGGCCTCCAGCCACACCACCTCCCGCCGAACGCCGTCGTCATGCTCTCCTACCACACTGTGGTGTGCGAGGCATTCCTTGGCGTACGGCCCACCTCGGCGACCTGGTCCCGCTACTTCTTCTTTAGGAAGCAGAGCAAGGCCAGGAAAGATGGCGCGGAGAGCAGCCGCGGGATGACGGAGACAGGCAGCGCCATGATGGTGCAGCGCGGGGGAACCAATCACCCGCGCGTCAAGGGGTTGGACTCTGTCCGCAAGTGGCAGAGGACCTTCCTCTACGTGAAGAACATTCCCGCCGAGAAGGGAGCCAAGGTGGAGGACCGGATTAATCTACCCAGCTGGACCAACGCAGCTCCCACCGGGCAGAACTGGCGGACCAAGCCGTCCCTCGACAACGACCTGAAGCAGATGGACGAGCGCCTCGCCAAGCTGATCTCGAGAGGGCTCAAGAGCGACGACCCGATCGCCTGCTGGATCTCTAGGCGAGTACTACCGCTCCAGCGCCGCGCCCATCTCATGTGCTACATGGGAGGCCCCCGCGACTGCACTCGGACAACAACGTTCGAGCTCAGCAATGCGGACGTTGCCACTTGGGCGCGCTCCATCATGAGCACTGGCCTCAAGGACAACTGGCAGTATGGCTTCGTGCCGTTCAGCCGCACCAAACCAATCAAGCGGGTTAGTACTTCTCATCCCGTTTCCTGTATACAGATTCCGAGTAGATAGCCTTCTTAACTTGCTGTGCCTAGTATCTGTATTCCGCGCCGAGTAGGGCACTTAGCAGAGTTGCCTAGGCTTAATGTGCTATGTGTTTACACGCCCTGCCGAGTAGCACACTTAGCAGTATCCTCTCGGCTTAATGTGCTTTGTGTTTGCACGCCCTGTCGAGTAGCATACTTAGCGGTAGACTTCATATGCTTTATGTTTGCACGCCCTGCCGAGTAAGATGTCATTACGCTACTCGACTGATTTGTGGTGCTTGTCTATGTTCCAGGTCCTTGCTCGCCAGCTCGCAGAAAGCATGGAACACTTTGAGGACAACTGGGAAGGGGATCGAGAGGAGGACGATGAGGTCTCCTACGACACCACAGACAAGCTCAACATCCCTCATGCCGCCCAGACGGATAAGCACCACGTTGACGCTTCCGTCCGCGACTGGTCCGAGGACGACGACGAAGGTGATTGAGTTCACCTTTATGGTTGCGAGTAGCGCAATCCAATCTCTTCCGGTTTCTCAACTGGTTTCTCTTTCTCAATTCTATAGAGGATGCCGATGCTGATGCTGACGCTGATGCTGAGGAGGACGAGGACGAGGACGTCCTCGACGTCAACCCAGTCGCCGTAGCCGCTCCCAATACTCGGAAGAGGACGGGCAGCGGTGCTCAGGAACCCGCCGCCAAGAAGACCAAAAGAGCCGTGAAGAAGGTCAAGCAGGGGAGACGGCTACCCCCTTCCCGTGCAGGGTATGTACTTCTCTTCCGAGTTGCGCACTGTTGTTGCCGCTTTTCCTGAACTCCTTGTTCTGAGACCGCTTCTCGATTTCTTCTGTCCTTTTTCCTTTTCTAAACTTCTTTCTTCTCTTCAGCGCCCCCTTGGACGCTAGTGCTGCCGTCGCATCCACCAAACCCAAGAAGAAGACCGCCATCGATGTTGACAACCTCATCGAGCTCTCTGAGGAAGACGAGGACACTACACGGGACAGGGCGCGTGCGTCCTCTCCCGTGAAAGGAGAAGACTCGGACGACGCCCTGTACATGGACACTGATGCCCATGATGCCGAGCAGGGGCAGCAGGCCCACGCCGAACAAGAAGCGTAGGATGCTGCT
This sequence comes from Alopecurus myosuroides, assembly GCA_028641055.1. NCBI lineage: Eukaryota > Viridiplantae > Streptophyta > Magnoliopsida > Poales > Poaceae > Alopecurus > Alopecurus myosuroides. Next base: position 265,104,770 of record CM054063.1, on the reverse strand, counting down.
CGCAATGAGAGGCCGCTTTCTCCTCCGCCATCACGGCCGAGGAGAACTTAGAACAAAACCTCGAGCAGCATGATGACGCCGCCCTTGAGCGGCATGAAGAAGACCAAGAGCAGCCAGCAACAAAGGCTGCTGAACATGACGACCCCGCGGCCCAGCCGCTGACAGAAGGACAGGACGCCACACAGCAAGACCCCGCTGCCGAGCAGCGGGTTGAGACCGTTGATGAGATGGAGCAGGACCCTCCGAGCCGCGCGCAGCCGGACGCTGCGCCGGGTAGCACGCCCTTGGCGCCGCCTACCCAGCAGGGCACCTCCTCCACCGCACCAAACTCCCCGCCGGTGAAGAAGACCAAAGCTGCAGCCAACCCTCCGGCCAAGCCGGTTGTGAAGAAGATCAAGCAGGAAGCTGTCGAGAAGAAGGCCGCTGATCAGAAGGCCGCCGAAAAGATAACTGCTGAGAAGAAGTCCGCCGAGAAGCGAGTCGCCGAGAAGCAAGTCGGCCAGTCAGATGCCCCCGTCCGCAGGAATCCCTCGCGTGGTGGTGCGCAGGATGCTGCCACGATGCCGCCGCCTCCAGGCCGGCAGCTTACCATTGGTGATTCCGGCGCGGCCGCTGACGCCGCCGCTGGATCAAGCTTGCCAGACCCACCATCCTATCCACCTTACTTGGTGAAGATAAGCAAGCAGCACAGCATTCCGCTCACCGCGGCCGAGAATAAACTTCCCATCGGGAAAGGCAAACAAGCCACGGCTGTGGACTCCAAGCCGCCGGCCAGGAACAAGGACTGATCCCTTTCCATCTATTCGCGCGAGGTCCAGGAGGCCGAGGTGACGTCCAGGGGACTCGAGGAGATGATTGATCGAGTGGGCTTCATCGACGCCGAATGGAACAGCGACATCCTCGGCAACAAGAACTGGCACGGCTTGGCTTTGGGCGATTTGGATCATATGCGCGTCGACTGGAACAAGGCGGACATGGGGTACAATCCCATGACCATCTCGTCCAAGACCAGCACGCTTGCCGCCAAGCTGTTCGTCCACCGGAAGGCCGCAGAGGACATCGAACAAGCTTTTGCAGTAAATTCTGCTCACCCAATTTGAGTTGCCTTTCTCTTTTCTTCTACTCTTCTCCTTCTTCTTATCCATTACCCAGTCCCCGAGATTCTGGCGGAGTAGACGGATACTCAACCGAGTTGCCGTCTTCTCGGGTTGAATCTTCCCGATCTGTGTCTGATTCGTTCTCTTTCTTTTTCTCAGAATAGCCTCCTGAAGAGAACAAACTTGTTCCGGCGATTGCTCTGGAACCACACATCGCTACAAGGCGCCTTGAGGCCCTGGAAATGGAGCGCAAGTCCGACGAGGCGGCGGAGAAGGAGGTCATGGATAGCGCCCTCAAGATCTCTGAAGTCGAAAGTAAGCTTTTAGCTACGCGGTTCCTGCGTTTGGTGTTTACGCCCGCTTTTGCTTTCTGCTCTAATCGATTCTTCTTTGCAGGCAAGTTCAATGCCCTGGCAGAGGAGCATGCGAACTGTCGCGCTTTTGTTGAGAGCGGCCAAGCCACGATCAAGAAGCTGGAAGGTGAGTTGATGTCTTCTCGGCTTGCTTTCTTGCTTTCATCCTAGCTACTCTGCTAACCGTGCTTTGCTTTTCACAGAAGACCATAAGAAGTTTGTCGAGGAGCATCTCGACTGCCTCAAGCCTGCTGAGGTGCAGGAGCAGATTGCAAGCCTTGAGGTGGAATTCAAGAAGAGGCACCTCTCCGAGATGGAACCGTTGCAAGTCGAGTTGCGCACCGCCCTCCAAAACGCCCTTGACATGGCTACCGAGAAGAATAAGATAGCTTCCGAGAAGGACAAGATCGAAGCAGCAGCCAAGGCAAAGCAACGGGCTCTCGAGCTGGAATGCGAGACGCTGAGGGAGAGCAACTCGGATCTCATGCTCCAGCTGGCGCAGTTCCGGAGGGTAGAAGAAAAGCATGTTGCTGACGAAGAGTCATGGAAGAACAAGCTGCAGGCGCTACTCTACGACCTGAACAGTAAGTGCCCACTTCTTTGCACTTCACTTTTCCCTTTTGTTTCTCTTCCACTCGACTCATTTCTCTATTCTGCCCCTGTCTCTAATCTTTTCGATAGCTTTTGCAGAAACTTTCCCCGACCTCAACTCGTCTTGCAAGCCTGCTCTGGCAAAGGCCCAAGCTGCTCGCACCGAGAAGGGTGAGCCTATGGATACCAAAGCTTCAATTGAAGACAGCATCACAACCATGCAGGTCCAGCTCCAGCGCCTAAGGGGCGTGGGCACCGATCTGGTGCGCACTGCCTTCCAACTCCTTGACCTGTTCTGGCCTCGAGAATCTGCGCCAACAACCATCCGCGGGCTTGCCGAGAAGCTGACTGGCGTGAAGGCCGAGCTGAAGAGATGGCGGGCGTCTGGAGCTCGGGCCGTGCTGACATGCTGCTGCTGTTCATCTGCAGCTGGTATGAAAATCTTGACCTTAACGTCATTCTCGAGATGAGGCAGAAATCGAAGTGGGAGACGGAACCCGACTGCGTGGCTCGCCGTCAGCGGGTCGCATACGAGGTCGCCCAGTACGCGGATACCGCGCGCTTCATTGATGGCGTCACCGAGCCCGACACGGATGTGGAGGGCGAGGATGACGTCGAGGATGAAGACGAGGATGATGACGAAGATGAAGGCTTGAGCTGCTTCGAAAGTGAGAGCAACAAGACCGGGAAGGGGAAGGCCGCGGTCGTCGCGGACAGCGAAGAGGAGGCCGAGAGCGTGGAGATGACCATCGACACCGCGGCCCTCGAGTTCGGCACTTCGTCAGGTGCGGCTCTCGACGACACGGCGCGACTCCGCGCTCAGACTGCGGCCTCCACCTCGGCTACGGACGTCACCTCGGTGGCCACGGCCACCTCTGAACAGGCTGCCACCAATCCAGAAGCTGAAACTGCTACGACTGATATCGCCAGCTCGGAAGCTGATGCTGCCAAGGCCAACGCTGATGCTGAATCCACCAAGGCCAACGCCGAGAACACTGCTGCCTCTACTTGATTACTTCCTGCAACTTTATCCTTGAAACTTTTATCAGATCCCGGGGATGCCGGGTGCAGATGTATCGAAACAATCATGCTTGTCGTTTGCTACTCAGTTTTATTCACGTTTGATATTCACTTAGTCAATTTGAGCAGCCTTGGCTCGATGCCGGGTTGCGTTATCATGCAAGTCCCCGAGTTGCATTTCTTATTCGCTCTTCCTTCTCATCTCAGCTCTTACCCGCAACTTGTTGCTTTTTTGGTATTCGAGTCACAAGAATTCAAAGTTGGTGTCGTGGTGGTGTCACGGCAGATGCCATGGGATGGCTAAAGATGTGGGGACGATGGACGCTGGAGGTGTCCGGGGAGGGATCACGCGACGAGTAGCCGCGTGAGGTAAGATCCACACAACACAAACAACACGATGTACCCAGGTTCAGGGCCCTCGTGAGGAGGTAAAACCCCTACTCCTGCCTTTCTCTATGTATTACGATGTCTCTCCGAGTAGCCACAGTACAAAAGGTAACGCTACCGAGTAGCCTTTCTCTCCTCTCCGGGTAGAGCTAGGTCAAGAACTTAGGGTTTCTAGGGTTTCCAGGGAGCCACCGTTAGCGTCTATGGGGGCATGTGTGTACGTGCCTCGCGCAGGAGGCGGCGGGGCACCTTATATACACGGTGCCCAGCCGGATACGTCCAAATCTAGACAAGTGTCGACATAGTGTGCACGCCGTCCTTTCTCCGAGTACCCGCTGACAGCTTTGGTCGTCGATCTTGGCTGCTTCTGTAAAGTCGTTGGGCAAAACTAGGGGACAGACTGGTATCACTGTACCTAGGCACAGAGTAGGCCCCCCTTATCCTGCCACGGCCTGCTTCCATGCTGTCACTGTCAGGCAGGCCGTCCCCACGTGAACAGTAGTTCGAATGCTGCCAAGTACGGACCCAGGATACGCGGGATCCTGTGTCAGAACGGCTCCTTTGACTTCCTGCCCGAGTAGTTTCCCGCCAAAGGTTCCCGCCAATTGTACTCGGGCCAAACCTTCTACTCGTCAGGGCAGAACTTGATTGATATCTCCTTCTGGTCATCTTGAGGTGAGACCGAGTAGCAGTCGACCGGGTAGCGAGTACCCGGTAGTCGGCTACTCGACCAAACCTCTCTTCTGTAAGCGGTCTTTACCACCTGTCTTTACCCTACTCGGGGGTAACCCCCCGACAGCAGTCCCCGAAGCTGGTTGAGTCTTGCGAACTTGTTCACTAGGCTCTGCCAGCTTAAAACCAGCCTTTGCATCTCAGCCATCGAACCTCAAGATGCCGAGTAGGTCCTCCGAGTAGCTATCTGGAAAGTACCTTGAGTTTCCTCTCTTCCGAGTAGCACTTGCTTTCTACTCTGTAACCGAGTAAAAAGACTTAGCGAAATTTCGCAAACTGAGCCTCTGCAGCGCAGAGCAACATCCAGCCCTTCATGCAGGCACTGCCCACGTGTCAAGCATCCACGACCTCGTCGTTTGGTTGCCCAGGACACGACGCCACGCGTCCAGTTTTCACGCTGTGGGCCCACCGGCCGTCATGTCCCATCACGCGCAATTACTGGCCACGATCTGATGGTGGGATCAAATGCGGCCGTTACGCGCGCAGCCCGCGCTTGTGTGCGTTTCTAGCCGGCCACAGGACCCACCACACGCCACAGTCGATCCCACTTCCGCGGTGGTAACGGTAATCTCGCGAGGGAGATATAAATACCCCCGCGGTAACTTCCTTTTCCCCTTCCCTGCACTTTTCCTCTTCTGCCTCTTGTTCTTCTTCGCCACCGAGCCCTCCGCCGCCGCGCAAGCTTCCGCGCCGCCGCGGACTCACTCCACCGAGCAACTCCATTCGAAATCATCCACTCCTTCCACTCGCAACGATGGCCAAGGCTAGCTGGGCGGGTTCCTCCGTCACCAAGGCCAATCTCGCCTGGCTCGTGACCAGCAGAAGGGTTCCCCCCGGCGTGGAGTGCCGGGCACCCGACGACGAGGTTGTGCCAGCTCCACGGGACGGCGAGCGGGTGGTCTTCATGTCGCACTTCGAGCGCGGCTTTGGACTGCCCGCCTCCGACTTCCTGCGCAAGTTCCTCGATCACTTCGGGCTGCAGATGCATCATCTGCCGCCCAACGCGGTCGTCTTCCTCGCCTACCATGCCGTGGTCTGCGAGGCTTTCCTCGGCATCAGGCCCACGATTGATACATGGCTCAGGTATTTTAATCTTCGCCAACAGTCAGTCGGGAAGAAGGACGCCGCAGGCATCGGCCGCGCCACCGACACGGGCTGTGCCATGATGGTGCAGCGGACCGGGACGAATCATCCCCGCATCCAGGGGCTGGATTCCTGCCGAATGTGGCAGCAGACGTTCTTCTATGTCAAGAACGTCCCCGCCACGGAAGGGGGTGCGGTTGATGATCGAATCAACCTGCCCGCTTGGAGGAATCGTGCTCCACTCGGGTCGAACTGGAAGGAGAAGCCCACCATCGACGAAATCGCCATCGAGATAGAAGATAGACTCGGCGAGCTGAAGAAACTGGGCCTCAAGAACGACGACCCGGTGGTGTGCTGGATCAAGCGCCGAGTGCTCCCTCTGCAGGAGCGCTGCCATCTCATGTGTTACATGGGAGGCCCCCGCGACTGCACCAGGACCACCACCATCGAAATTGACGACGTCGACGTTGCCTATCATGCCAAGAACATTCTGAAGACAAGCCTTAGCGAGAAGTGGCGGTATGGTTTCGTCCCGTACAGCCGCACGCAACCGATTGCCCGGGTACGCTGTTTCTACTCTGTTTTCGCCTCTGCTTCCCGAGTAGATAACTTCCCTTTCCGCCCCGACTAGCAATCACCTGGTGCACCGAGTAGAGCACTTAGTCGACTCGCGCTTAGGCTTAGTATGCTTTGTGTTTGCACGCCTATCCGGGTAGAACACTTAGAAAACTGCATAGGCTTAGTGTGCTTTGTGTCTGCACGCCTATCCGAGTAGAATACTTAGAAAACTGCATAGGCTTAGTGTGCTTTGTGTTTGCACGCCTATCCGAGTAGAGTTCCATCCTGGTACTCGGTTGACTTATGATCCTTCTCTGTCTTTCAGACTCTTACTCGACAGTTGATTGAGAGTCGCGAAGTTTTTGAGGAGAACTGGTCCGACGATCGCGAGGAGGATGACATGCTGCCTTCCGATGACGCGGAACAGAGCAGCCCCGTTCCTGACAAGCGCGATGCTCTCCGCACTTGGTCGGATGAAGGCTCTCACGGTATTGTTATTTTCATCTTGTTTGTTTCTGAGAAACACCAACCCCTTGCATTGCTGTTTCTGATTCTTCCTTCTTCTCTTTTGAATTTCTCAGATGAGGCCGCTGCGGAGAAGGACGACGAGGATGAGGACGAGAACGAGGGCGATGCGCCCCTTGTCGTCCAACCTCTGTCTACTGCCCCTCCCGAAACCCGCAAGCGGACCGGCAGCGGAGCACAGGCACCTCCAGCCAAGAAGAAGAAGCCCGCCGAGAAGGAGGAGGCCGCCGAGAAGAAGAAGAAGGTTACTGTAAAGAAACCCCGACGACAGCTTAAATCCACCACTGCGTGAGTTCTCTTCTCGTTTGCCCTCCTTCTCGCGTAGTACTGTTTTCTCCCAGATCTTCTTCCAATCCCTGATTTCTTTCTTCTCTGCAGTCCTGCCATGGATGCGAACGCAGCCTTTGCGTCCGACCAAGTCAGGGAGACAGCAGTACCCCTGATCGACCTTGTTGACGACGAGAACGACGCCGCCAATGCTGCTGCCACCAGCGCACAGGCTAGTGATGCTCGAGGAGCAGAACCAGAGCCAGCAGCACAAGATACCACCATTCACGAAGAGAGACCCCCTTCTCCTCCGGCTAGCAACGCCGAGGAGAACCAAGAACAAGAAATGCAAGACGCCGCCGCCCTTGAGCGGCCAGAAGTAGAACGGGAGCAGCCCACCACCGAGGCTGCCGCACAAGAGAACATCACTGCCGAGCAGCTGGTGAAAGACGACACCGCCGCGGATGCTACCATAGCACATGTCTACCCACTGCCAGGCGGCGCACCGAGTAGTGTTCAGCCAGGAGCTGCACCGGGCGATGGATCTGCGGCGCCACCAACTGCGCAAGGCCCTACGCCACCAACTGCGCAAGGCCCTACAACACCAACTTCCTCCTTGTCGCCACAGAGCAGGGACACATCCAGCCCTTCTGGGCGAGTAACCAGGCAACGGGCCCTTGATGCTCTGAAGGATTACTGTTCCGAGAAAGGCCTTTCTGAGGAGGAGACTGCCGATAAGGAGGCTGCTGAGAAGGCCAAGGCCGAGGAAGAAGCCGCCGAGAAGGCCAAGGCTGAGAAGGAAGCTGCTGAGAGAGCCAAGGGCGAGCAGAAGAAAACCAAGGCCGAGCAGAAGAAGGCCGAGAAACAAGATGCCGAGAAGACAGTCGCCGAGAAGGCGCAGGCCAAGGCTGACGGGAAGAAGACTGCTGATCCCGAGAAGCAGAGGGTTGAGAAGGAGCACACGAAGAAACGGGCCAGAGACCAGAGTACACCCTCCAGCGGAGCGCTCGTGATCCGCGACTCCGGCCCGATTCCTGCTGCGCTCTCTGCGGACGCTCGCGCTGCTGGCCAGCCTTGCTACCCGGAGTACATGATCGAGGTTAGCCAACAGCACACCATCGGCTTCCCTCCCCAAGATAAAGCTTTAGCTATTCAGAAGGGAAGGAAAGTTGTAGCCAGGAATACTCCTCCCTTCGATCCAGCTCAAAACAAACCCGTCAATATTGCTTCTCGGGGAGCCCAAGACAAGCCAATAACCTCCAAGGGTCTTGAGCAGGTACTGGACACTGTTGGCCACATCAGCGCCAGGTGGGACAGCAGGGTTCTCGGAGAGGAAAAATGGCACGGCTTGACCCTTGGCTCCATCGACCACTACCGCGTGGATTGGAACAAGATCGACCTGGGACACCAGCCCATGTCCGTCTCCACTGATACCGCAACCCTCGCAGCCAAGATGTTCTTGCACCGCAAGAATGCCGAAGATATCGAACAGAGCTACGCAGTAAGTCTTTTTTTCCTTTTCCGAGTTGAGATTCCTTCTCTTCTATTCGCCTTCCTTGTTCTTTACCATCACCCCCAGTCCCCGAGATTCTAGCCGAGTAGTTGGATACTCCCCGAGTAGCCTCCTACTCGGGTTGAATCTTCTCTGCTTTTTCTAACTCGCTTCTTCTCGCTTCTCAGGATAGCGTCCTTAAGCGGACACACTTGTACCGCATCCTTCTGTGGAACCACTCCATCGCCAGGAGGCGAATTGCTGCGTTGGAGAAGGAGAAGATAGCTGCTGAGGCCGCGAGCAAAAATGCAAACGACAGCACCCAACAGCTGGCCGAAGTGCAAGGTACGCCTTTAGCCACGCGGTTTCTGCGTTTTATGTTTACGCCCGCTTCTGCTTTCTCACGCGCTAACCTTTCCTTCTCTGCAGACAAACTGAAGGCCTTGGCCGATGAGCATGAGAAATGCCGCACTTTCGTGGCGAACTCCGAAGCCACCATAAAGAAACTTGAAGGTGAATTTGCTGTTTATTCGGCCTGAACTTGAATCTGTTTCCTTTCTGCTTATTTACTAACCTCGTCTATCTTTTCGCAGAAGATTATAAGTCATTTGCTGAGGCACACCAAGAGTGCGTCAAGCCAGCGGAGGTGGAGAAACAGCTAGCCGACCAGGCCATTACTCTGGTGAAGGACCACACCACCGAGATGGAGAAGCTGCAGGTGCAGCTTCAGAAGGCACTCCAAGATGCCGTGAAGATTGGCGCCGAGAGGGACAAGGCCATCGCCGAGAAGGCCAAGGCCGAGACCACTTTCAAGGCCAAGGAGAGGGCCCTCGAGTCTGAATGCGAAACCTTGAAGAAGACCAATGCTGATCTCTTCGCTCAGATGGATAGCTTGCGCCTGATCCAATCAAAGCACATTGGCAACGAGGAGTCCTGGAGAACCAAGCTGCAGCAGCTGCGCCGCCAACTAATCGGTAAGTTTTCTCTTCATTGCATCTTTTCTTCTCGGTCTTGTTCCTTCCCGGCTCCTTTTTTCCTTCTCGGTTTTTGATCTTGCGGCTTGCTATTTCAGATATCTGGCCTCGTCTTGATTCTTCCTCTACGCCTACGATAGCCAAGGCCCGAGCAGTTCGCCTTTCGCTGTGTGAGCCAATTGACACCAGGGCTGATATCGAGGACAGCTTGCTGGTGCTCAAAGGTTACTTCGAACAGCTGGCCGGCGTCGGAACTGATTTGATGCATGCGGGCTTCGAGCTCCACCGGCTGTTCTGGCCTCATGACCCCCTGCCAAGGAACATGCGGGATCTCGCCCACAAGCTGGAGAACGTGAAGGCCGAGCTGAAAAAATGGCGAGCCTCTGGAGCCCGTGCTGGTGCGGACGTGATGCTTCTCTGCATAGCATCTTGGTATGAAAACCTCGATATGCAGCGCATCCGCGGGAAGCGCAATGATTCCAAGTGGGAGACGGATGCCGAGAGCGTGGCCTTGCGCAAGCAGATTGCGTATGAGGTCGCAGAATGCGCCGAGACGGAGGTCTACATCGAGGGCATCCCCGAACCCGACACCGAGTACGAGGACGAAGAAGATGATGACGAAGAGGAAGAAATTGGCGACTTCTTCGAATCTCCCAAGGGCAAGGCCGGGAAGGGAAAAACTGCCGTTGTCGCGAGTAGCGATGAAGACGAAGGGGCGCATATCGACAGCGAGCCACTCGACTTCGGCACCTCCTCAGGTGCTGCTCTCGACGACACGGTGCCCCCTCCTGGCCACGCTTCCTGCTCCTCCTCGGCTCCAGGACCCGTCTCGGTGGCCACGGCCACTTCCGAGCAAGCGGCCACCCAGGAGGATGCCGAGATGACGGAGTCCGCCACCGCCCAGGCGGGAGCGGATGCCACGCACGCCAGCACTGAAGGAACGGCTGCCGCGACCGCCACTGAAGAAACTGCTGCCAAGACCGCTGCTGAGGAAACATCAGTCAAGGCCAGCGCCGAGAACGCTGCCTCCTCATCTTGAAGCAACCTGCATTCTCTTTCAAACTTGAACACTTATCAGATCCCCGGGATGCCGGGAGCAGATGTAACAGACTATCTTTATCTTGCTTGCTACTCAGTTTTTATGCCCACTCTGTTTATGTTGACATTAATCAATTTGAACGACACTGGCTTAATGCCGAGTTGTGTTTCCATGCGAGTCCCCGAGTAGCATTTCTTATTCACCCTGTCTTTTCATCTCTGCTCTACCTGCGACTTGTCGCTTGTTTGGTATTCGAGTCACAAGAATCAAGTAGCAGGGCTGCAAATACTTAGCCGCTAGAAACAATCATGGTAACGCAGCCCACCACTTAGCCGAGAAGACGAAAACAGGGAACGAAAAGTAACCGACAATCTACTCGGTTCCTGCACTCTTTCTCCCTTAGTGATTTTCGTGTGCTCATTGACCTTTTGCTTGTTCTCTTGCTTGCCATGAAGCCGGGTTTCGGACAGCAGCAAAGTCGAAGAGTTGGCATATAGGTTTAAACACAGTACTTAATGCACTTGTGAGTTCTGAAGTGGAGCAACCGAATAGACAAAGGAACAAGCCGAGTAAAAAACACTTAGAGCAATTTTGGACGAGGGCAGTCCCCGAGAACAATTTTAGATTGCAGAGTAGAATTTCAACTCGGGTAGGAGGGTACATACACATCTTTGCTTACGAATGAAAACGACGAAGTAGAGCTACATTCCAGGGACGCTTGGTTTCTTCTCCAGCTTTATCTGCCCTGTTCGCCTGCGATGGGCGCACATCTACAAGATAGTACGCATCATTGTGCAGCGCTTTGCTCACAATGAAGGGCCCTTCCCAAGGAGGAGACAACTTGTGCATCCCGGCCGTGCGCTGCACCAGCCTAAGGACCATGTCTCCTTCTCGGAAAACCCTTGGGTTCACCTTTCGGCTATGATAACGCCGCAGGTTTTGCTGGTAGATAGCCGAACGTGACAGAGTCAGCTCTCTTGCTTCTTCAAGCAGGTCAACGTCGTCTTCTCGAGCTTCTCTCGCCTCCACCTCAGTGTAGAGGGCTACTCGGGGGGAGTCATGCTCTAAGTCTATTGGCAACACGGCCTCAGCCCCGTATACCAAGAAGAATGGCGTGTAGCCGGTTGACCGGTTAGGGGTAGTCCTTAGACTCCACAACACCGCTGGCAACTCTTCTAGCCAACACCCAGGTGTTTTCAGCAATGGCTCAATCAGCCTTGGCTTTATGCCTGCCAGCACCATCCCATTTGCTCTCTCAACTTGCCCATTGGAGGCAGGGTGCGCGACTGACGCAACGTCTAGTCGGATATGCTTATCTCTGCAGAATCGCACCATTGCCCCCTCTGCAAAGTTGGTGCCATTGTCGGTGATGATACTGTGCGGGTAGCCATATCTCATGATCACATCCTTCACAAACTTCACAGCTGTGACTCCATCGCACTTCCGAATAGGCTTCACCTCGATCCACTTGGTGAACTTGTCCACCATGACCAAGATGTGTGTCATATTGCCTTTAGCCGGCTTGAAAGGACCAACCATATCCAAGCACCAGACAGCAAAGGGCCATGTGATAGGAATTGTTTTCAACTCGGAAGCTGGCATGTGAATCTTACTTGCGAACATCTGGCAGCCGGCGCACTTTCTCACGATATCTTCAGCTTGCTGCAGTGCAGTGAGCCAGTAGAAGCCATGCCGAAAAGCTTTCTTGACCAAAGCCCGAGAAGAGGCGTGATGCCCACATTCCCCTTGATGTATCTCCACCAGGATTTCTTCTCCTTCCTCTGGGCTCACACAGCGTTGCAGCACACTAGTGGCACTTCTCTTGTGCAGCACATCTCGGACTATGGTGTAGCCCTTGGACCTTCTCTGAATCTGCCTCGCAGTCACCTCATCTTCAGGTAAAGTACCGTCCCTTAGAAAGGATAATATGGGCATTGCCCAACTCGGTGTCTCCCGCACGGGAAACACTGGTTCGTCCATTTCCATTGGGACAGGCTCTGTTGGTTGCACAGGAGGAGTAGGAGCGCTTCTCTGCAGCCCAGACCGATTGGCGAGAACTTCTTCAATGAATGCAACAGCTTCTGGGTTGAGGGCGGCAGTCCCCGAGTAAGGAGTGGCAGTCCCCGAGTAAGGAATGGCAGTCCCCGGGTAGGGAGTGGCAGTCCCCGAGTAAGGAGTGGCAGTCCCCGAGTAGGGAGTGGCAGTCCCCGAGTAAGGAGTGGCAGTCCCCGAGTAGGGAGTGGCAGTCCCCGAGTAAGGAGTGGCAGTCCCCGAGTAGAGGACGGCAGTCCCCGGGTTCCCTGCAGCACTCTCCCAGTCAATCTCCATTGGGTCAGATTCTTCACTTGGCAGAGAAGGGACAAAGATGGATTCCGAGTTGGGGGAAGGCTTGATGGATGGCTTCCTCAAATGCTCCAAGGCAATCCCTGCCGGGATGGACTGCCGAGAAGATCCCAACTTGGATAGCTCGTCTGCTGCTTCGTTCTCTGCTCGGTGAATGTGCTGGAACTCACAGCCTTCGAAAAACCCAGTCATTGACTGCACCAGGAAGCGATACGATGCCATGTTGGCATCCAAAGCATCCCAGGTACCTGAGACTTGCTGCACCACTAGATCTGAGTCGCCATAGCATATAATGCGCTGCACACCAACCTCCTTTGCTACTCGCAAACCATGCACCACTGCCTCGTACTCGGCTACATTGTTGGATGCCTTGAAATGGATCTGCAACACATACTTGAGTTGATCCCGCTTAGGTGATGTAAGCACCACGCCAGCACCAAGGCCTTCTTTCACCTTTGAGCCATCAAAGTGCATTTTCCAATAGTTGGAAACTGGAGCGGGAGGTTCATACTGCATCTCGGCCCAGTCCACAAGAAATTCCGCAGGACCTGAGACTTGATTGCTTCTCTTCTCGTATACGCGGGAGCGTACGCGGCTAGCTCAATCGCCCACTTGGCTACTCTGCCACTCGCTTCCTTGTTTCCCATGATGTCCGAGATGGGAGCTGAGCTCACAACAGTGATGGGATGCTCCTGGAAGTAATGTTTCAGCTTCCTGGCGCCCAGGTACACACCATATGTCATCTTCTGGTAATGTGGATAGTTTTGCTTGGAACTGGACAGCACTTCACTGAGATAATAGACTGGGCGCTGCACACTCTTGCCTTCTTCTTCTCGCTCCACCACTATCACCACGCTGACTACTCGGTTAGTCGCGGCAATGTATAGCAGCATAGGCTCCTTGGGTAGCGGACTAGCCAAGACAGGAGCGCTAGCCAACATTGCTTTCAGCTCATTGAATGCCACATCCGCCTGCGGAGTCCAGACAAACTTGTCGCTTTTCTTCATCAGCTGGTACAAAGGCAGAGCCTTCTCGCCCATCCGGCCCAGGAAACGGCTCAGAGACGCCAAACACCCCGTGAACTTCTGCACATCCTTCAATGATCTCGGCAAAGACATGCTTTCAATAGCTTTTATCTTAGACGGATTGGCTTCAATGCCCCGACTAGAAACGAGAAAGCCGAGTAGCTTTCCAGCTGGTACACCAAAGGTGCACTTACTCGGATTCAGTTTCATTTTGTACCTGCGTAGGTTAGCAAAGGTTTCCTCCAGGTCGGCAAGCAGAGTATGTGTTTTATTCGTTTTGATGACAATGTCATCTACGTACACCTGCACATTCTTGCCGAGCTGGTCATGCAAGCATTTCTGCATGCATCTCTGATAGGTTGCACCCGCATTCCTCAGGCCAAAACACATGACACGATAGCAATAAGCCCCGTACGGGGTAATGAAAGCAGTCTTTATTTGATCAGCAGGGTTGAGTGCAATCTGGTGGAAACCAGAGTAGGCATCTATGAAAGACAACAGCTCACAGCCGGCAGTGGAATCGATCACCTGATCGATGCGAGGTAGCGGGAAGGGATCCTTGGGGCATGCCTTGTTCAAGTCGGTGTAGTCGACACACATGCGCCATGCGGTGGCAGCCTTGGGATCTTCCTTTTTCTTCTCGACCATGACCGGGTTGGCCAACCAGTCCGGGTGCAGCACTTCCATGATGAAGTTGCTGATCAGCAGCTTGGTGATTTGATCACCGATGGCCTTCCTTCTCTCATCCCCGAAGCGGCGCAAAGCCTGCTTCACGGGCTTGGCGTCAGGATGCACATGCAAAGAGTGCTCAACCAACTCCCTCGGGACTCCTGGTAGATCTTCATTGGTCCAGGCGAAAACATCCCGATTCTCACGGAGGAAGTGGATGAGCGCGCTTTCCTATTTCTCGGCCAACCCGGCACCAATGATAGCCACACGCTCCGGGAACTCGGGGTCAACCTGGACCGTCTTGGTCTCCTTGGCAGCTTGGAAAGCTGTACCATGCTGGGTACTCGGCACACCTTGTGCGCCAGCTTGTGCGGACTGAGCCATGGCCACCACCTCGTACATCTTCTTCTTCTCGGCAGCAATCACCATTGACTCCGCCAGCTGGGAGCTAGCAGAGGCACACTCCATGGATTTCTTGTAATCTCCCGAGATGGTGATGATGCCATTGGGACCGGGGATCTTCATCTTCAGATATGCCACATGGGTAGAAGCCATGAACTTGCTCAGAGCAGGCCTGCCGAGTAGAGCATGATAGGGGCTCTGATGATCCACCACTTCAAACTGCAGGCGCTCTGTGCGGCAGTTCTCCCGAGTACCGAATAGCACATCAATCCACACTCGGCCAATCGGATTGCACGAGATCCCAGGCACAATGCCATGGAAGGTGGTCTTGCTGGGCAGCATCATGTTCTCGGCCAGGCCAAGCTTCTCGAGTGTATCCTTGTACACAATGTTGATGCTGCTGCCGTTGTCGATCAGCACCTTGCTGAACCTCACATTCTTCTCGGGGCCCAGGAAGGTAGGATCCAGCACCAAAGCATAGGTACCCGGATTGGGCATCACCTTGGGGTGATCTGCCCGAGTCCACCTGATCTCCTGGTCACACCAATACATGTAGTGAGGGACAGCCGGAATCACTGCATTGACCTCCATGGCCCGCCTGTGCTGTGACTGCTTGTCGACTGTCTCAGAAGTGAAGATCATATAGCTCTCATGGTGCTCTTGGTACTGGTTGGAGCCATTGCCCCCGTTGTTGCCATTGTTGCCGTTGTTGTTGCCCTGATAGTTGTTGTTGCCTCTGTTGTTGTTGTTGCGGTTGTAGTTGTTGTTGTTGTTGCGGTATCTCTCGTTGTTGAAGTTCCGGTTGGCTCCTAAAGCCACCTGGTTGACATTCTCTCTTCTCGGATAGACTGGCGGCCGAGTCGCGGGAGCGCGAGTAGGCTGAACAGTAGCATTGGCGGCTGGCAGAGGAGGAGGAGGAGGCAAGCCATCACTCTTGATCACATCCCACCACTCGCACTGCCGAGTAGTGTGGTTAGCAGGCCTCGAGGGATGATGAGTGTGAAAGCTACACGGACCATCCTTCATGTCATCGAAGACAAACTTCTTCGGCTGCTCGGAGTTCCCGCTACCCGGCTGCGCAGTGCGGAATGGTTTCTTGTTGCCTTGGCCCTGGTTCTGGTTCTGCCCGTAGGCTCCAGCAGGTTTCTGCCTTTGGCCACCACCGCCTCCGACATTCACTGCATTCACCTCTTCGGGATCATACCGAGTATCTACTCGGCGCTTGTTGCGGAACTCGTTGCGCTTGCTGCTGTTGAAGTTTCTTCTCGGCTCAGAGGAATCCATCAGTGGCTGAGTAGGATCTCTGAGTGCGTACTGATCCGCAATCTTGATGGTCTCGGCCAGGGTATTCGGCATCTCCCTCTGCAATCTTTGCCACAGCATGCTGCCATGTCGGCAACCCTGCGCAAACCAAGTGATGGCCTGTGCCTCATTCACACCCTCACAGGTGTTCCTCAAGGTGCTCCACCGAGTAAGGTACTCGCGGTCTGTCTCGTCTTCTCGCTGCCGGCAAGCCGACAACTGCTGTGGCCTATTCGGCCTCTTGTAGGTGCTGGTGAAGTTGCTGACGAATGCGTCCGAGAAGTCCAGCCAGCAGTTTATGCTGTGCTTGGGCAAGTTGTTGAGCCAAGTGCGAGCTGGACCCTCTAGCATCTGCGGCACGTAGCGCACCGCCCATCTCCTGTTGCCACCCGCAATATGGACTGCGGTGACGTAGTCGTTGAGCCAATCTTCAGGCTTGGTGCTACCATTGTAGCTCTTGGTGCCTCTTGCGAGCTGGAAGCCCTTCACGGATGGCTCGTTCATGATGCGCGGGCCAAAGCACTCGGGGCCAGGAGGACCCGTGCTCTCAAGCCGCGCCGACAAGCTGAGACGGTCCAACTGGTGCCTTGCATCTCCAGGCGCCAACACACGCTCACCAACACGGTCATGAATGTCATAACCAGCCATCTCCATAGCCGAGTAGCCATCATCATACCTATCCACCTGCATTGCTGCGGGCTGCTCCACCGGGTTGGCGACTGGCGCCACTGGGCGCGGCTGCTGCCTCTGCCGAGTAGGCTGAGCTGCGGGTTGCCGAGAAGTACCCGGACGCGCGGCTTCTCGGACACGGCTTTGAGCTTGATGGGCTTGAGAGCCTGCTCTTGCAGCGTTGTGTTCCTGCCCGGGCTGCTGCGGCACAGCAGTCTGTTTCGCGGCAGCAGCCGGGTCATACACCTGCATTTGCCTGTCTCTACCCGAACGCCCGCTGCGGCTCTTCTCGCGGCTCGGATGCGGTGACGAGGCCTGATCGTTAGATCTAGCCGCGTGCGAGTGAACTACCTGCGAGTCTCCAGCTCCCGGGTTGGCCTTGCGGAACTCCTCGTTCTGCCTGGCGGCCTCCAGCACCAACTCATTGAGCCTCTCCTGCTGCCTGAGACGCGCCTCTCCATCTAGGCGCGGCAACTCGGCAGCCACAGCCTGCGCAGCTCTGAGCGTCTTGGCGGGTGTGCTGTACCTTGGCCTTGTGAAGGTGTTCGCAGTGGCGGACTGCGCGGGCTCCTCCGCAACTGTCGCCATCTCGGCACCCAGGTTGCGCCGCGTAGCACCCACTCTGCTGGGCCTCCTGGCGACTGGCGTGAAGCCATGGGCCTTGTTGTACTCGAGCTGGTCCAGGCTCAGCTCCAACCTGATCTTCTCCAACTCTGCCTGCTCGGCGAGCAGCTCCTGGCGTTGCCGCTCGAGCTGCTCCCTTGCGGCTAGGAGCTCGACGTCGGTGGGCGTGGGCATGCCGGTTCGCGCAGCAGACGCGGGGATGACCGTAGACGTGGAAGGCGGCAAGTTGCTCTCCTTCTCGTAGGGCCGGTGGTTCCTGCCACCAGCAGGCGGGTCGTCAACCTCCTCGACTACGGCCGCAGCGCCAGTGGCAGCTGCGCCAGCGTTCGCCGCCAAGCCCGTCACCATCACCTCAACACAGCACGCAGAGCTGCATGCGGGCCTTCCGCGAGCAGCAACCACCGCGGGAGGATCCTCCGCGTCGTGCACCAGCTCGGGGTAGGTGTTGTTGGCGACGGTGGCGACGTAGACGAGATGCGAGCCGAAGGAGATCACCGAGCCGCCCTCGGGCATGGCCATGCCGCCGAAACAGCCGGCGTTGTCGGTGACGAAGTCGAAAGAGCCGAATCTGTGGACAAGGCCACAAACTACGCGCTCCGCCGATGAAGATCCCGTCCGAACAGTAACTCCAGCCAGCGCCGCTGGTTGCCCCACGGTGGGCGCCAACTGTCGTGGTGGTGTCACGGCAGATGCCATGGGATGGCTAAAGATGTGGGGACGATGGACGCTGGAGGTGTCCGGGGAGGGATCACGCGACGAGTAGCCGCGTGAGGTAAGATCCACACAACACAAACAACACGATGTACCCAGGTTCAGGGCCCTCGTGAGGAGGTAAAACCCCTACTCCTGCCTTTCTCTATGTATTACGATGTCTCTCCGAGTAGCCACAGTACAAAAGGTAACGCTACCGAGTAGCCTTTCTCTCCTCTCCGGGTAGAGCTAGGTCAAGAACTTAGGGTTTCTAGGGTTTCCAGGGAGCCACCGTTAGCGTCTATGGGGGCATGTGTGTACGTGCCTCGCGCAGGAGGCGGCGGGGCACCTTATATACACGGTGCCCAGCCGGATACGTCCAAATCTAGACAAGTGTCGACATAGTGTGCACACCGTCCTTTCTCCGAGTACCCGCTGACAGCTTTGGTCGTCGATCTTGGCTGCTTCTGTAAAGTCGTTGGGCAAAACTAGGGGACAGACTGGTATCACTGTACCTAGGCACAGAGTAGGCCCCCCTTATCCTGCCACGGCCTGCTTCCATGCTGTCACTGTCAGGCAGGCCGTCCCCACGTGAACAGTAGTTCGAATGCTGCCAAGTACGGACCCAGGATACGCGGGATCCTGTGTCAGAACGGCTCCTTTGACTTCCTGCCCGAGTAGTTTCCCGCCAAAGGTTCCCGCCAATTGTACTCGGGCCAAACCTTCTACTCGTCAGGGCAGAACTTGATTGATATCTCCTTCTGGTCATCTTGAGGTGAGACCGAGTAGCAGTCGACCGGGTAGCGAGTACCCGGTAGTCGGCTACTCGACCAAACCTCTCTTCTGTAAGCGGTCTTTACCACCTGTCTTTACCCTACTCGGGGGTAACCCCCCGACAGTTGGAGTTGCAAATACTTAGCCACTTAGAAGCACTCATAGTAACGCAGCCCACCACTTAGCCGAAAAGGAATTAACAAGAAACAACAGTAAAAGACATCCTACTCGGTTCCTGCACTCTTTCTTTCCTTAGTAATTTTTCTTGTGCTCATTGACCTTTTGCTTGTTCTCTTGCTTGCCATGAAGCCGGGTTTCGGATAGCAGCAGAGTCGAAGAGTTGGCATGTAGGTTTAAACACAATACTAGATGTACCAGTGAAATTTTAAGCAGAGCAACCGAGTGAACAAAAGTGAAGCCGGGTAGAAACACACAGAGCAAGTTTGGTCGAGGGCAGTCCCCGAGCTTAATTTCAGATTGCAGAGTAGAATTTTAACTCGGATAAGAGAGTACATACACATCTTTGATCACGAATGAAAGCGACGAAGTAGGGCTACATTCCAAGGGCGCTTAGACTCCTCTCCAGCTTTATCTGCCCTGTTCTCCTGTGATGGACGCACGCCCACGAGATAATAGGCGTCATTGTGCAGCGCTTTGCTCACAACGAAGGGCCCTTCCCATGGAGGAGACAACTTGTGCATCCCGGCTATGCGTTGCACAAGCCTGAGGACCAAGTCTCCTTCTCGGAAAACCCTTGGGTTCACCTTTCGGCTATGATAACGCCGCAGGTTTTGCTGGTAGATAGCTGAACGTGACAGAGTAAGCTCTCTTGCTTCTTCGAGCAGGCCAACGTCATCTTCTCGAGCTTCTCTCGCCTCCACCTCAGTGTAGAGGGTTACTCGGGGGGGAGTCATGCTCTAGGTCTATTGGCAACACGGCCTCAGCCCCGTATACCAAGAAGAATGGCGTGTAGCGGTTGACCGGTTAGGGGTAGTCCTTAGACTCCACAACACCGCTGGCAACTCGTCTAGCCAACACCCAGGTATTTTCAGCAGTGGCTCAATCAGTCTTGGCTTTATGCCAGCTAGCACCATGTCGTTTGCTCTTTCCACTTGCCCATTGGAGGCGGGATGCGCAACAGATGCAACATCTAGTCGGATGTGCTTATCTCTGCAGAACCGCACCATTGCCCCCTCAGCAAAATTTGTACCGTTATCCGTGATGATGCTGTGCGGATAGCCGTATCTTAGGATCACATCCTTTAAAAATTTCACGGCTGTAGCTCCATCGCACTTCCGAATAGGCTTCACTTCAATCCACTTGGTGAACTTGTCCACCATGACTAAGATATGTGTCATGTTGCCTTTAGCCGGCTTGAAGGGGCCAACCATATCCAGGCACCATAGAGCAAACGGCCAAGTGATGGGAATGGTTTTCAACTCGGAAGCAGGAAGGTGGATCTTACTCGCGAACATCTGACAGCCGTTGCACTTCTTCACGATGTCTTCAGCTTGCTGCAGAGCTGTGAGCCAGTAGAAACCATGCCGAAAAGCTTTCTTGACCAATGCCCGAGAAGAGGCGTGGTGCCCGCATTCTCCTTGGTGTATCTCCAACAGAATTTCTCCTCCTTCTTTTGGGTCCACACAGCGTTGCAGCACGCCGGTGGCACTTCTTTTGTGCAGCACATCTTTGAATATGGTGTAGCCCTTGGATCTTCTCTGAATCTACCTTGCGATTACCTCATCTTCTGGTAGAGTGTCGTCCTTTAGAAAGGATAATATGGGCATGGCCCAACTCGGTGTCTCCCGCGTAGAAAACATTGGTTCGTCCACTTCCATCGGGACGGGCACCTCTGGCTGCTCTTTAGGGTTGGGAGCACTTCTCTGAAGCCCTGAACGATTGGCAAGAACCTCCTCAATGAATGCGACAGTCCCCGGGTTGAGGACAGCAGTCCCCGAGTAAGGAGTGGCAGTCCCCGAGTATGGAATGGCAGTCCCCGAGTAGGGAGCGGCAGTCCCCGAGTGAGGAGTGGCAGTCCCCGAGTATGGAATGGCAGTCCCCGAGTAGGGAGCGGCAGTCACCGAGTGAGGAGTGGTAGTCCCCGGGTATGGAGTGGCAGTCCCCGGATTCTCTGTTGCATTCTCCCAGTCAATCTCCATTGGAACGGATTCTTCACTTGGAAGAGAAGGAACAAATATGGATTCCGAGTTGGGAGATGGCTTGATGGATGGCTTCCTCAAGTGCTCTAAGGCAACCCCCGCCGGGATGTACTGCCGCGAAGATCCCAACTTGGACAGCTCGTCTGCCGCTTCATTCTCTGCTCGGTGAATATGCTGGAACTCGCAGCCTTCAAAGAATCCAGTCATAGACTGTACCAGGAAGCGGTATGATGCCATGTTGGCATCCAGAGCATCCCAAGTGCCAGAGACTTGCTGCACCACCAGATCTGAATCGCCATAGCATATAATGCGCTGCACGCCAACCTCCTTAGCTACTCGCAAGCCGTGCACCACAGCCTCGTACTCTGCAACATTGTTGGACGCCTTGAAATGAATCTGCAGCACGTACTTGAGCTGATCTCGTTTGGGTGACGTAAGCACTACGCCAGCACCAAGGCCTTCCTTCACCTTCGAGCCATCAAAGTACATCTTCCAGTAATTGGAAAATGGAGCAGGAGGTTCGTACTGCACCTCAGCCCAATCCACCAGAAACTCCGCCAGAATCTGAGACTTGATGGCTTCTCTTCTCGCATACGCGGGAGCGTACGTGGCCAGCTCAATTGCCCACTTGGCTACTCTGCCACTCGCTTCCTTGTTGCCCATGATATCCGAGATGGGAGCAGAGCTCACAACAGTGATGGGGTGCTCTTGGAAATAATGCTTCAGTTTCTTGGCTCCCAGGTACACGTCGTAGGTCATCTTCTGGTAATGCGGGTAGTTTTGCTTGGAGCTAGACAGCACTTCGCTGAGGTAGTATACTGGGCGCTGCACACTTTTGCCTTCTTCTTCTCGCTCCACCACAATCACTACACTGACCACTCGGTTGGTAGCAGCAATATACAGCAGCATTGGCTCCTTGGGTAGCGGACTAGCCAAGATGGGAGCGCTACCCAGCATTGCCTTCAGCTCATTGAATGCCACATCCGCTTGCGGAGTCCAGACAAATTTGTCACTTTTCTTCATCAGCTGGTACAGAGGCAGGGCCTTCTCGCCCATTCGTCCCAAGAAACGGCTCAGAGATGCCAAGCAACCAGTGAATTTTTGCACATCCTTCAGGGATCTCGGCAAAGACATGCTCTCAATAGCTTTTATCTTTGAAGGATTGGCTTCAATGCCCCGACTAGACACCAGGAAGCTGAGTAGCTTGCCAGCCGGTACCCCAAAGGTGCATTTACTCGGGTTCAGCTTCATTTTATACTTGCGCAGGTTAGCGAAGGTTTCCTCAAGATCGGCAAGCAGAGTATGTGTTTTATTCGTTTTGATGACGATGTGATCTACGTACACCTGCACATTCTTGCCGAGCTGATCGTGCAAGCATTTCTGCATGCACCGCTGATAAGTAGCACCCGCATTCCGCAACCCGAAACACATGACACGATAGCAATAAGCCCCGTACGGGGTAATGAAGGCAGTCTTTATTTGATCAGCAGGATTGAGAGCTATCTGGTGGAAACCAGAGTAGGCATCTATGAAAGACAGCAGTTCACAACCAGCAGTGGAGTCGATCACCTGATCGATGCGAGGTAGCGGGAAAGGATCCTTGGGGCATGCTTTGTTCAAGTCGGTGTAGTCGACACACATGTGCCATGCAGTGGCAGCCTTGGGATCCTCCTTCTTCTTCTCGACCATGACCGGGTTGGCTAGCCAATCCGGATGCAGCACCTCCGTGATGAAATTGCTTATCAGCAGCTTGGTGATCTGGTCACCAATGGCCTTCCTTCTCTCATCTCCGAAACGGCGCATAGCCTGCTTCACTGGTTTGGCGTCAGGACGCACATGTAACGAGTGCTCAACCAACTCCCTTGGGACTCCTGGTAAATCTTCATTGGACCAGGCGAATACGTCCCTATTCTCACGGAGGAAGTGGATGAGCTCGCTTTCCTATTTCTCCGCCAACCCGGAGCCAATGATGGCTACGCGGTCAGGGAACTCAGGGTCAACCTGGACCTTCTTTGTCTCTTGAGATGCCTGGAACGCGGTCCCGTGCTGAGTACTCGGCACGCCCTGCGCACCAGCTTGCGCGGATTGCGCCATAGCCACCACCTCGTACATCTTTTTCTTCTCGGCAGCAATCACCATGGACTCCGCCAACTGAGAACCAGCAGAGGCACACTCCATGGACTTCTTGTAATCACCAGAGATGGTAATCACGTCATTGGGACCAGGGATCTTCATCTTCAGATAAGCAGTGTGGGTAGAGGCCATGAACTTGCTCAGAGCAGGCCTGCCGAGTAGGGCATGGTAGGGGCTTTGGTGATCAACCACCTCGAACTGCAGGCTCTCTGTGCGGCAGTTCTCCCTGGTACCGAATAGCACATCTATCCACACCCGGCCAATCGGGTTGCACGAGACTCCCGGCACAATGCCATGGAAAGTGGTCTTGCTAGGTAGCAGCATGTTCTCGGCCAGCCCAAGCTTCTCGAGTGTGTCTCTGTACACAATGTTGATGCTGCTGTCGTTGTCGATCAGCACCTTGCTGAACCTCACATTCTTCTCGGGACCCAAGAAGGTAGGATCCACCACCAAAGTGTAACTACCCGGGTTGGGCATCACCTTGGGATGATCTACTCGGGACCACTTGATCTCTTGGTTGCACCAATGCATATAGTGAGGAACAGCAGGGATCACGGCATTGACCTCCATGGCTCGCCTGTGCTGTGACTGCTTGTCGACGGGCTCAGAAGTGAAGATCATGTAGCTCTCATGGTGTTCTTGGTACTGGTTGCGGCCTCCACCCTCATTGTTGCCGTTGTAGTTTCCCTGGTAGTTGTTGTTGCCTCTGTTGTTGTTGCGGTTGAGGTTGTTGTTGTTGTTGCGGTAGCCCTCATTGTTGAAGTGACGGTTGGCTCCTAAAGCCACTTGGTTCACGTTTTCTCTTCTCGGAAACACTGGAGGCCGAGCTGCGGGTGCGCGAGCAGGCTGCACATTGGCATTTGCAGCTGGCAGAGGAGGAGGAGGAGGCAAGCCTTCATTCCTGATCAGATCCCACCACTCACACTGTCGGGTAGTGTGGTTAGCAGGCCTCGAGGGGTGCTGAGTATGGAAACTACATGGGCCATCCCTCATGTCGTCGAAGACGAACTTCCTTGGCTGCTCCGAGTTGCCGCTACCCGACTGAGGAGCGCGGAATGGTTTCTTGTTGCCTTGGCCCTGATTCTGGTTCTGCCCGTAGGCTCCAGCAGGTTTTTGCCTTTGGCTGCCCCCAGCTCCCACAGCCACTGCATTCACTTTCTCAGGGTCATACCGAGTATCTATTCGGTCACCCCTGCGCTTGTTGCGGAACTCGTTGCGCTTGTTGCTTTTGAAGTTTCTTCTCGGCTCGGAGGAGTCCATCAGGGGCTGAGTAGGATCACCGAGTGCGTACTGATCTACAATCTTGATGGTCTCCGCCAGAGTGTTTGGCATCTCCCTCTGCAACCTTTGCCACAGCATGCTTCCATGCCTGCAACCCTGCGCAAACCAAGTGATAGCCTGGGCTTCATTCACACCTTCGCATGTGTTCCGCAACGTGCTCCACCGAGTAAGGTACTCGCGGTCCGTCTCGTCTTCCCGCTGCCTGCACGCGGACAGCTGCTGTGGCCTATTCGGCCTCTTGTAAGTGCTGGTGAAGTTGCTGATGAATGCCTCCGAGAAATCCAGCCAACAATTGATACTGTTCTTGGGCAAGTTGTTGAGACAAGTGCAAGCTGGACCCTCTAGCATCTGCGGAACGTACCGCACCGCCCATCTCCGGTTGCCGTTCGCGATATGAACCGCGGTGACATAGTCATTGAGTCAATCTTCCGGCTTGGTGCTGCCATTGTAGCTCTTGGTGCCCCTTGCGAGCTGGAAGTTCTTCACGGAAGGCTCGTTCATGATGCGCGGGCCAAAGCACTCGGGGCCGGGAGGTCCCGTGTTCTCGAGCCGCGCCGACAAGCTGATCCGGTCCAGCTGGTGCCTTGCATCTCCAGGCGCCAACGCGCGCTCGCCCACACGATCCAGAATATCATAGCCAGCCAACCCCATGGCCGAGTAGCCATCATCATATCTGTCCACCTGCACAGCTGCAGGCTGCTCCACCGGGTTGGCGGCTGGTGCCACCGCACGCGGCTGCTGCCTCTGCCGAGTAGGATGAGCGACTGGATGCTGAGAAGGGCCTGGGCGCTCTCCATCTCGGGCCTGGCTTTGAGCTTTATGGGCTTGAAAGCCTGCTCCTGCAGCGTTGTGTTTCTGCCCGGACTGTCGCGGCACAGCGAGCTGTTTCGCGGCGACAGCCGGGTCGTACACCTGCATCTGCCTACCCTTGCCGGAATGCCCACTCCGGCTTCTCTCACGGCTAGAATGCGGTGATGAAGCCTGATCGTTAGATCTAGCCACGTGCGAGTGCACCACCTGAGAAGCCCCAGCACCCGGGTTGGCTTTCCGGAACTCCTCGTTCTGCCTAGCGGCCTCTAACACCAGCTCGTTCAGCCTCTCCTGCTGCCTAACGCGCGCGTCGCCAGCTAGATGCGGCAACTCGACAGCTACAGCCTTAGCAGCTCTAAGTGTTTTGGCGGGTGTGCTGTATCTGGGTCTAGTGGAAGTGTTTGCGGTGGCGGATTGACTGGGAGCCTCTACAACCGTTGCCATCTCGGCGCCTAGGTTGCGACGCGTAGCACCTACTTTGCTAGCTCTCCTAACAACCGGTGTGAAACCGTGAGCCTTGTTGTACTCGATCTGATCTAGGCTAAGCTCTAGCCTAATCTTCTCCAACTCCGCCTGCTCAGCGAGCAGCTCCTGGCGCTGCCGGTCGAGCTGCGCCTTCATGGTCAGGAGCTCGAGATCAGTGGGAGGCGGCATACCCGTCCGCGCAGCAGACGCAGGGATTGTCGGAGTAGTGGAGAGCGGAAGGTTGCACTCCTTCTCGTAAGGCTTGTGCGTCTTCCCGCCAGCACTCGAGCCAGCGAGATCCTCGACGACGGCCGCAGCGGTAGCAGCCGCGCCCTTCCCGGCGTCAGCAGCAGGGCCGGTCATCATCACCTCCGCGACGTTCGCAGAGCGGCTCAACGGCCTCCCGCGCGCGGCGATGACAGCAGGTGGATCTTCCGCGACATGCACCAGCTCAGGGTACTCGCGGTCGATGATGGTGGCGACGTAGACGAGGTGCGCGCCGAAAGAAAGCACCGTGCCGTCCTCCGGCATGGCCCTGCCGCCGAAATCGCCGGCGTTGTCGGTGACGAAGTCGAAGGAGCCGAATCTGTGGACGAGGCTGCAGACCACGCGCTCTCCGGTAGCAGAAATCGATCCCGCCCGAACGGAAACTCCAGCCAGCGCTGCTGGTTGCCCCACGGTGGGCGCCAACTGTCGTGGTGGTGTCACGGCAGATGCCATAGGATGGCTAAAGATGTGGGGACGATGGACGCTGGAGGCACTCGGGGAGGGATCACGCGACGAGTAGCCGCGTGAAGTAAGGAACAAGCACTGCAAACAACACGATCTACCCAGGTTTGGGGCCCTCGTGAGGAGGTAAAACCCCTACTCCTGCCTTTCTCTCTGTATTTTGATGTCTCACCGAGTAGCCACAGTACAATTGTTCTTGCTACCGAGTAGCCACCCTTCTCTCTACGTGCGGAACTAGGTCAAGAATGTGAACCGGTCCCCGGATCCCTCGCGCAGGAGGGGGCAGGGCACCTTATATACTCGGTGCCCAGCCGGATACAACCAAATACAAACAGATGTCGACATTGTGTGCACACCGTCCTTCTTCCGAGTTTCCGCTGACAGCTTTGGCTTCTAGGTTTGTCCTGGTGCGGAAAGTCGTTGGGCAAAACCAAGTAACCAGTCTGTTATCACTGCGGCGAACACAGAGTAGGTCCCCCCTATCCTGCGACGCCCTGCTGACACAATGTCGCTGTCAGGCACGCCGTCCTCAGATGAACAGTGCTGTGAACAGTGCCAAGTACGGACCCGGGATACGCGGGATTCGGTGTCAGAACGGCTCCTTTGACTTCTGGCCCGAGTAGGATCCCGCCATTTCTACTCGGACCAACTCTTCTATTCGGAGGAACATAACTCTCTTGATTCGTCCTTCTGGCCATCTAGGTGCATGACCGGGTAGCAGTCGACCGGGTAGCAAGTACCGGGTAGCCGGCTACTCGGCCAAGCATCCCTTCTGATCTTGCCTTTAGCACTTGCATTTACCCTACTCGGGGGTAACCCCCCGACAGACGGGGTCCCCCACGTCGCTCAGCTGGTCGGCGACGCCCTTCAGCTTGCGGCAGTAAGCGACGACGGACAGGTGCCCTGGGAGATGTTGTTGAACTCCTTGGAGAGGTGGACGATCCGCCCCTCTACGTTCTCGGTGAAGAAGTGGTGGAAGTATTGCCACGCGGTGTAGGCAGTGCTGTCGGCGACCATGATGACATCTTGGAGCTCATCGGAGATGGTGGCGTAGAGGCCGAGGACAATGTCGATGTCGGCGGCGCGCCACTCCTCGTCGGCGAGGTGGGGATCAGTCTCCTCCTCGACATGATCACGCGCGTTGTACTTGGAGAGAACTTGGAGAACGAGAGTACGCCATTTGTTGTAGTTGCCGGAGGCGACATCAAGTTTGAATTTGATGTACCGAGTGAAATCGAGGTTGTTGAGAGTGGGAGGAGCTGGGATGAGCTGGCGAGAATTGTTGGTCATGGAGAGAGGGAGGGAATCAGCGAGAGGAGGGGAGGAGTTGGACGCTGCAGCGGCGTCGGTAGCCATGAGAGAGTAAGAGAGGAGCGGAGCGCTATGGCTCTGATACCAAGAAGATTAACAGAACTCCACGATAATATTGCATAGCCACAAAGGACTGTTATATACAGGGTACATGCGATCGTGCAGGAGCAGCGATCGGATCCTAACAACCATAGCGACGTGATCGAGTGTGGTTTTCCCACTATTACAAGGATCTCCACCAGTTATCAAGTCCGTTCGATTGTGTTGGAGATTCGCGCAGCCTCTTTGACCACATTAGCGCGCCCCCCCATCTGCTTGCTATGGCCCACCAAATCCCCTCATATCTCGCACCGAACGAATTTAACCTGTCTGCTTGTCGTGCCTTAACGGAGGGGCACGGTTGGAATTATTTCCTGCCACGGTGGGACCACCCGATATCTTGCCGGTGTCATCTTCTCCCCCGGATCAGTTCCAGAGTGGCATATTCATCTCATCCCCTCTCTTTCTTCACCCTTCAAGCAATGGCGCCCCCCCTTCATCTTCTTGTTCCAAATCAAAAGACAAGTTGGAGTCGCCGGATTCGAGCTTTTTGCCATCTCACAACACTGCAAAGTATAGCCATTCGCAATCATCAAGATCTCACACTAAATCCTCCGGTTCTAGCTTCAGATCTGTAGGATCCAACCTCACTGCGCTTCTCCATTCGTCACCAGACGCACAGCTTGCTGAAGCTCACCCACCTGTCCTTCTGTGCGGATGCAAGTTGCCCGCAGCGATAATCACATCTGCCACCGCCACTAATCCCAACAGGAGGTTTCTGAAGTGCAGGCGTATGAATCAGGGAAACACATGCACATGTCGAAGGGTTGTCAAGGTATCTCATATTCCAATCCCTTCTTTCTCAGTAATCTTCGTCAGGAGGTCCATCTGTCTGAGTTTATTTTTTTCCATCTTTTAGCAGGGTTGTTACCTCTGGGTCTGGGAGGATCCCCTAGAGGAATATGTGAAGAGCAAGGCCAAATATATCCTTGACGATAGGAGCATGAGGATCAGTCAAGAATCAGCAGAGAAGGACTTAGAGATTCTTCGGCTAAGAAATTTGATGTGCAAGAATTCAGAGGACTTCGAACAGAGCAGATTCACTCTCCAGCTACAAATTCTCAAGATGAAGAGGAAACAGAATGTAGTTATCATCTTCTTCTTTGTAGTTCTTGCTGTGGCAAGTTTTCTCTCGTGCTAGCTGGCAATATTTTTTTCTAGCAATTTCAGAAATCATGGTCGATGCACCTGATTTATCTACCGTTTCTTTAGAAGTTGTATCCCCGAAACTATGGTTACAAGATTGCCAGTGAAAGCACGTTATTGTCATCTAGTCTCATGCTTTTTTCTATATTCAGGTTGCATTTACTCATTACAATTCGACTGATCAGTTGGAAAAACCTACTTTTTCAATCTACAGTTTTTTCATGGAAACAATCTGATCATATACAAAGCTGCTAATTGTTTTGAGTTGCCCGTCCACACGCAGGGACCGGCATCATTGCAAAAGGTACAGCTAGGCACTGTACAACGATTCCTGCCTGAGCTACACACGCCGTCAGTCTAAGTTAAAAGATGGGCTACATGTACGTACTGGCCTTACCCCCCCTACCACCCCACTCCCCAACCTACTCTTCTCATTAAACGCACATCTCCAACTCACATTCTGCTCCATCTTTGGATCTTGGAGAGGAACCAGATCTGGGTCCTGCCCGGAGAGGAAATATCACTCATCGCCACTCCAAAGATGGTCAGCAACCAGGTTTGTCTTACAGAATTGCAGGGTATTTCATCACCTCGTTTTTGCATAGCAAACTTATATCTTTCTTGTCTTCTAGCCATCATTTTGCACAGCTATGCAATCCAACATTGAACCAGACATGATTTGTTCTTTTTAATATCCAGACACTTATTTTGCTAGACATTTTTTCATCATCAGACAGTTTCGGCATTTTTTTAATATGTTCATACCGAAAAAGTTGGCAAGATGATTAGATGGCAAAGATAAAGCTCTTTTATTGATGGTGGAAAACCTTAATAACTCGACAGGTGTACATACAAGTTTTTACAGCACGCATTTTACATCTCGCAGTCTGCAACAAAGTTGGGTAGACAAGCCGACGTTTTTTAGGAACATTCGTATTAGAAGCACTTTTTAAATTAATTCAGAGTGGCCAAAATCGTTTTGCAAACAGCAGTTGTAAATAATTATCTAGATGGAAACTATTGTTTAGATTCTAGAGTTGTCTACCAGAATTCTTTTTTAGCTTCTACAAATGTCTAGGTGCAAACTCTGATGATGACCTTAATAACTACTCAGTGGTACATTCTAGGTGAAAACTCTGGTGTAAGCTTCTAGATAATGTCTACCACAATTTCTATGACACCAGAACGGCGATAAAATCATATTCAGTAGGAGGTGACTACACACCCCTTAGCTTCTTTCTTGCACACTAGTAACTGTTGACAAATTGTTGGCACCTGCAAAAACCTAACTTCAGGTAGCATTTTTTGCACGCAGGTATAGACATCAAGTTGACCAGGTACATCGGAATCATATGCTCTCCACCATGGCACCCTCGGGCAAGGTACCATCTCGATGGGAAACCAAGAAGGTACGGACACCCCGGCTCAACCGGGACCAGCTTGCCGAGAAGCTTAACGTTGCAAGGAAATCTGAAACAGATGATGAGGACAGTCCAGGTGATGAAGTGACTGATGCAGGCACTAAGAAATCAGTAACATCAAGAAGCTCTGCCAAAAAAATTGGTCTGGTTGTTAATAAGTTTTGCCCTTTAAAGAAGAGGCTTGTCAGTGAGATAGGTTTCGATGGGATTCTACAAATTTCTCAAATCAACAAACTCGACAGGAGCTTCTCACTTGAGTTACTCAAAATGGTAAACTGTAAAAACCACACGATTTCCAGTGGTGACGAAGCAGCACTTAGTATCGTACCTCAAACTATGCAGCGTGTACTTGGCATACCATGTGGGACTATACCAGTATGTGGTATGGAGGACGACAGCGCTGAAGAGAAGCTGGATTTCATCCGCATATGCATAGGTACTGGAGGGCAGGAGGATGACGAGAATGATGATGCAAAGGTGTACGATAGCCTGGAAGCCGCTGAATACAATGTCATGCGGGAGTACCCACACGTAATGTCACGGACAGAGGAGGAACAATTCAAGGTTTCGTTCATTGTATTCCTCGTGTGCAGATTTCTGGCTCCGATGTCTCAACCAAACAGTGGTAGCAAGACTTTTTGGGGATCTCTGCTTGACCCAAGCACCATTGGGAATTACAACTGGTGTGGATTTGTGGTTGAAAATATAATTGAGTCAGCAAGAAAGGTTCAATACACTCTGGAATCAAAGGGTGTTGTTACAAATGTTGGCGGTTGCTCATTAGCTTTGCAGGTGAAATAAATTAAAATCCTTCTCACTTACACAAACACTCTGCGGGTTTTTGAAAAGTGTTCACTTCATTGCAAATGTTGATTCATCCGTCGAAACTGTCTTGTAGGTACTCTTCATGGACTACCTTAGGTTCGGTACAATAAACAAGACTGGCGTGCGTCTACCACGGATTTCAGACTATACGTGCAGTAGCATGTCAAAGCTTATATCTATCTTCAGGGCATCGACTCCGCAAACTCCCAGCCAGGTAGCCATACAATCACACTACACGACCACAAAATTCAGGATGTTAGTGAAAAGTTCCAGAAGGTTTTTACTTACCACAGATTAACATGTTTCAACAGGCTTGTATTGAGAATACCCCACAGGAACAAGGTTCTGAAAAATTGCACAAGCACGGGCTGGGCACCATCAGCTCAACAAACGCAAAACTGGTTAGTTAAAACTCCCATATGGTCACTCTATTTGTACCCGAAAACGCACATCGACTCATTAGTTCCATTCACACACATACATTATTGCATGCAGGAAGCTCATCTCTTATCTCGACAGGGAGCTAACCCAGTCGAAAGGGCTATTGCAAAAGGATTAACTACAACAACTCCTGTTTCAACTACAGTACCTGAAGAGGCTGTTCCGTCTATAGCGGCATTCAATAGCGTTGTCACATCCACTAAGGTATGATCCTCATGTACAGAAATCCGCTTCTTATCGCACTACCTCATTCATATGTGGGGAAACCTATCTACCGAACTGACAGCGCATGTTGTTATAATATGTGCAGTTGCCGATGCGGCAAAAACTAGCACTCAGATACTTCATGGCAAGAATGGTTAATCATATTAACCTGTACAAAAGCAGCGTCCTAACTGAAGGAATTAAATTGGCTCAGAAGTTAGACAATGCCATTGAATTGGAGTCATCACCTACTGAGAAATACTCTGCCGTACCTACATCCTCTACAACTACTCCGTCCCCGGTGGTTGCAATACCTTCTCCAATTAACTCAGAAGGTAAGTACATGAGCTACAAACTAAAATCTAGAAAATTTTGTTGCTTCTCCACACTACCAGTGTCTGCTTTTAGTAACCATCTTGCGTGTATAATAACTAGTTCCAAATTATGTTGCTTCTCCACACTACAAGATTCCTCTATTAGTAAGCATCTTGCACTCATAATAAATGCTTCCAGTTCAGCCTCATATGCTATTTCATCCACTCCGTGCGATTTTACTCTCTCGCAGTACAATTGTTATTTTACTGACCACCCCAACTGTATGTCTGCTGTATAGCTTGCCGATACTTAGTACCAACAATTAGAAGCTAAAACGAATGCAATTTATTATACCGTAAACTACTCTGTTTTTCCCCTTCAGGCAAGACAAAACAAAATTCACGGTGCAGCAATCCTGATGACCCTTTCGACCTCGGAATTGACTGGGCACACCTTGACAACCCTACTGAACAGGTACCTACATTTCCGGTGGTAAGCTTAAAGTCCAAGAGACCACTGATTCCTGGCAAGTTAGAGGATGCAAGAAATTTGGTATCCAACAGAAATTTTCCATTCAGAACACAAGGGTACAACTCGGACCCCGAAACATCGCGTAGCATTAGGCCCACTTCATTTAAGAATTGTAACGAGACCTCGAATGTAACTTTCAAAACACCAATAAACTTGTATGTCGGCACCGCAAAAGCATCGCCATCGGTCATCAATAGGAACTGGTCTGAGTCTGCTCTGCTTTTACGTGTGTTCGAAGACGAAGAAAATGCTAAAATAGGGGGTAAGAGACTGTCTTTCGAATTCACGGACACACCTGTTAAAAAAAGGGTCTGCACCACCGGTAGGATAGCGAAAGCTCCATGGGGTCAAAGGCTAGCACACCTTGTCAGGAACCCAGTCATTATATCATCGTTTTCTGAATGGATTAAAGCCACGGCCTCCCCAGACCTGTCAAGGTAAATTGTACTACTTGTTGTAATGTTCGTTCCAAGAATAGTTTGCAAAAAAAAAAAGCATAACATATGTTGCTGGTGGTGCAGGATATGGATAATTCATTCTACGCCTAGGTACATTGAGCTATCCGGTACCGAGCTGCAGCAAATGGTTCGTGGAGTTGGCCAACTTAGCTACAACTTGTTTGATATTGGAGTGCGGAGAATCTCTCAGTTGGATACACGTATGTTTCATAAGGCTGGTGCTCAAGTATGGAGAACACTAATAGAATCAGACTTTGTCGTAAGACAACCATACCTTTATTTATGTAGAATATATTTACTCGATCAAATCGAGCTTCCAATTGTATTACCTAATTATAAACACTGTACCTTTTTTAATTTCACAGATGATGGTTCTGGCTGAATGCTCACTTACAAATAATACTTCGGTCAGGACACAATTTCTAGGGTCACATATTATGCATGAAATAAAAAACTGCAGGATGGTAATGGAAATATGAACCTCTGCAGCAACTCCTTTATAAATCTACCCTGAAGTGTTAGTCCGATAATACATCCATAATTGCTTTTTCTCAACAGATGGTTGTCACTGCGCTAGTAAGGGAGACTTGGTGTGCATACTATTGGGATATGAAACTCCGACTTGTTCACGTAATTGACCCGTTGTTCGACCCAATCAAGGAAGCTACTTTCATGGAGATACATGATACCAACGTCGCCAAGATACAGGAAGCAATGAGTACTTGCATCGCCGAGTTCTTCCAGTGCTGGTCACCTGACTAGGCTGATTTGAAGAGAAACTATGTCCCGCCCATGATACCTAATGCCAATCCGTATGTTAAAAACAATCAGTGACTCTACCTAAAACCTTTTTTTACACCTCGCATCACGGTCAACAGATTTAAACATCTCTTTCCTTCGCAGATGCCTATCAGGACTGTTAACACTGATTGCCTTGAGAGATTTCAATGGTGTCAGTTTCTGTAACGAACAAAACAAGGTAATTTTTTTAACAAATTTCATTCCTATATTTTCCATTGAGAATTTCGGTATTTGTTGATCACATTGTTTCCTCATTCACAGACTGTGGTAACCAGCTTCGCAGACCTCCTTCTATATGAAATTCTTTCCATCCAAGGAAACGAAGCAAAATTGCCCGAGAACTTCATAAAGCCAGTGGAAGACTAAACCCTACAGCAGTTGAGTTTGACATCCCTTTTGGTGGAACTAAAGCTAGAGGAAACACTTTTATCACAGACGGTTAGCTGGCAGAAGATGGCAATACCATAGAGGAAATTCCTTTGCAAATGGTCGTGCTGCAATCATGCTGAAAAAATGGCGGGGAATAGCCAAACTAATATAGCGTCTGTAATGTGATTCTACTACGTTTCCGATTTTGGAAGTTTAAATAGAGCTAGCCGTTGGCACAACCTTTCATGCAAAAAATGGTACCCTGTAATATTTTGCCGGCTAGATGTACTGTATCCAAACTAATACACTTTATAAGCTTGCTCTTTCTTTCTTAAGTGTTCTTAATGAGCTATTCTTCGGAAATCAAACGAGAGTAGTTCCAGAATGATGTCGTACTATCAATATACTAAGTAGGTACTCTTAGGATTAAACAAAGCGCCTCACTTTATTTCATCATCCCTTTCCATAAGCGCTTTTTAAATGACTTTTTCTGCAAAGGCATGCCAGCACAGTTTCTAATATGATTTGTCTAGCTACTTCTTTTTTCTGCCATGGTCGTTCCAAGCATTTCAAAATACATTTCGGTGACCCTTGTAGTCGGAAACATTGTTCACTACATTTCCAGTTTCCAAGCATTTCAAAATACATTTCGGCTATTCACAGTTTCCAAGCATTTCAATATACATTTCGGGTACCATAGTAGTCGGAAAAATTGATCACTACATTCCCAGTTTATCGTTGTTATCTTCGTACAGTTAAGATGTGGCTGCTTTATCTCAATGCATCTACTCACGTTTTTTCTCTACATCATTGCAATCTAATTTACAGAATATCTAAAGAAAGATTTATACTACAACGAAGGATGTACTTGTTGGTCCAGATTTTATTTATCCATTTCCCAGGTGCATTCTATCATCATGAAGACAATGCAAACAATATGAAGTTCGATTTAAGGCTAATACGCCGAAAAAATGCAAAGAAATACACCCAATACTTTCACATTACGATTCAAATACATAAGTAGAAGTAGGCATTACATAATGCTTCAAAATGGTTCATGTGGCTCAACATATGTCTATGACATTACTGGTGAGCCTTGAGATGGTGGAATATGATCTTAGCCACTTCTAAATAGGTTTGACAAAACATTACAACACTTCAAATAACATATTGTTCCCTACATAGATGTGGTACTGATATAGGAGAATTCAGCAGGTAATTATCAATGGCCGCATATGATTCATCGTGATCAGTCGTCTGTCGTTGATGCTGCAGATGATGATGTTGTATCCGCATAACCAGATGACGAAGTCTTGTATGAATTTTTGCAGGAAAGGAGTGAGGCTACATATGGAGAACCATTCCCTTCCATGCTTACAATTTGGTACAGCATGTCACCCCTTATGTCACCGAGCTCGGGCTAAGATTCGCCAAATTACAAACAAAAAAATGTTAGGTGTGACGGCACAAAACAAGAAACCAGCAGTATATAATTTACTTTCGAGCGGTATTTATACACTCACATCTGTTATACCCTTCCTGAGACCCATCCCATCATACCAGCGAGCATAATGAAGTGCATAAACAGCTGAGTTGTACCTGTCAAACATGTAGAGATTACTGAATGCAATAGGAATCCTTCCTTGCTGTTACCTAAAAGAAGGAAAACACAATAACCGATGAAAGTGTCCTTACGGCCAGCATTTCTGGATAATGTCAGTACACACCGACATGAACCATTCACCCTCCAGCAAGCGCCAACCATGGAAAAAATTATGCACACATTTAACTAGAGCTTCAGTTAAGAAACGAACAGCCCAAGAGTGGTGTTCAAGTGCTTTCTTCTCGCTGCTGTTCATCAGCACAGGGTCCAGCACCTGGCAGTCCATTGCGGACAAGTCCCAGACATAACATGAGTATGACTGGTCAAACTCCACTGGTGCAACAATCTACACAAGACCCCGATGGCCAACAAAATTTACAACCAAGTTAGTTAATCGTTTCGCATGCAAAAAAGTTTGTGCCGAAGCCAGAGAATGTGAATTCACAAACCTTGCGGCAATGCTCAAAGTCGTAGCCCAGTTGGTCACCGGTGAACATGTCCCTCAAACGCTCATCCTTCAGGTACTCATCACCAAGCGACCCGAATACAATTTCCTGCATACAAGAATCATATCAATTAGAGAGACAAAATCAAATTTGCAGCACACTAAAGAAGAAAGCAAGTGATGTCCTAACCGAAAATGAAGCAGGCAAATATCCTTTCCAATGTTTCCTCTCGGCGCCATACATGACTCTATCCAGCTCAGTGTGTGCTTGTATAACGGCGTCACAGATACGGGAACATAAAACACCACCTCTCTTCATCTTCTCCGCGAGTTCTCTTCCAGTTAAAATATTGTCAACAATACTGGAGCATTGGAACCAGACTTTGCTCTCAAACTTACGACTAAGCAAAGTCCGATAGAGAGCTCTGCTACGCTTTCTATCGATTGATGAGTGATTCATATTAAGGTCGAACGGGCACTCCGGGTAGTCGGAGTTGTATGTGGCCCATTTTACTCTCTCAATCGGCACGACAGCCATTTCATCTTTCTCCACGACATGTTGCTGTTCAACATACAGCACCATTTGTGTGTCAGTAAGGGCCAATGAATTTTCATTCAAGTCTGCGGATGTACCTAAAACTCCTGTAAATAATAGTAGATGTTTCAGATCATTCCTGGTAAAATGTTTTATAACCTTTCAGTAAACTTGTATCACACCAAGGGGAGAGATGAAACGTGCCTGCATTATTATCATAGAGCATACTGATCTCAGTATCCATGTTGTCATTTGCATCGCCATTTCCTTCAATTCCTGGTTAAGAAAATAAATTTCCATACTTACCACATGCTAAAGGTGATCGGGGTGCAGACTTATTTTCAGCACAAACAAAATTACCTGTCATTCCAACAGTAGGTAAAAACCCTCCAATAGATATAGGCTCCTCTTGATTAACTACAACCAGTTGCATATCATTTGAACATCAGGTGTAAGTTTGAGCGCAACCATCTCGCGACAGAAGCGTGACTTCGTAATAGTTTTCTTCACACATGGACCTACACAACAAAATTTCACAAGGGTTGGATACAAAAAGTATTGAATGTCCCCAGCGATGTTTAGCTAAAGTAAAACGCGAGAGTTTAGTGTAATACCCATTTTCTTCTTGATCGACAATGACTTGAACCTGCGATAAACATTGTAAACAGAGCCCTTCTTGAAAGCAGCCTCAATAGCTTTCTGCCGGGCATCAACGGCGCCAATCCCTGCAGCTGTATAGGAAAAAATCAGTGTTAAAAATTATTACTGGCTTCCATGTTTTTGTTAATAGCAAAGTAAACGATTCAGGTCTACAGCTACCATCATCGGGCTAGGAGCAATATCTATCCTCTTTATTAAAGCATGTTTAGTCAATGATCTTTTACCGTGTGAGTAGTTTGTTGAAGTCGTTGCAACATTTTCAGTTCCCTTGCTTTTCGAGGATGGAGAATCATGGTACTTCTTGACGTACCCCTCCTTCTCCAACAACTCCTGATTGGCCTTAAGAGCTTCCTTCAGCTGCTGCATCAACTGCAACCCAGAGATGTACTTGATCAGACAACACTTACTTAAAAATTATCAAAGCTGGCTGCATGAAGAGGCCAATAATACAAATAAAACTCACACTGCTGTTGTGACCCTGGCTTGTATCCTGCATGAATGACAAAGTATGTACTTCAGAGCACTATGATTGTTAAATATGCAAAGAGGCACGACATCGACAATTTTATGGACATCTGGTACATAACTCACGAATACCTCAATCCCCTTTCCATCTGGGTGATTTTCTGCAACAAAACCAACCACGCTGCGGCTATAGACGACACCATCGTGCGGGAGAGCCTGTTATGTAACGAATTCATGGGCAGAAAGTCAAACAAATAGTCTGGTATAACCTGCGGATGTATTCTAATTCATGTGTGGGCTAGGACAAGTTGACAATTACCCGAGTAGCGTCGTACTCCCGGAAAAAACCCCTGATGTCTGAGTCGCGATCCATATTGACGAATCCGACCATCTTATCTTGGGTGAACTGGTATATGCGTGGAAGGTAGGTGTTCTCGATTGTGTGCATCCCATAATCGAGATTATCAATGTAGAAAACCTATTTGAAAAAACAAACGAGATTAATAGAGAGCGTCAACGCGAAACATAGCATAAACACCGTTATATAATGCAATCTCTATTACATAGATCATATGATTAAAATTCACCTGCAGGAAGAGAGGGCACCCAGTTATGTAGAATTTCTTGTCACCGGCTGATATACCTTCCTGAATCCTTAAAGCTGCATTTCTAACACCGTCAAGTATTAGCGCAGACCAATTCTTGTGTCTGATTTTGGAGGTGTCCTCCACATGTCTCCACAATCCATATGGTATGACTGGGCTAGTACCACTTATTGAAAAAATCATAGCCCAGGAGTATAGGACTGCTGCTATCTTAAATGCGTCCCCGTCTTCATCTGTGGACGATGCACTATAGTCAGCCGCAAGTAGGTTCTCCAAATGGGTGATATCCAGACACCCCTTGTCTTGTGGAACCTTCAACTTTGCTAACATGTAGCATAACTCTTCCCCTGATATGCTTTTCTCCTCACAAACAGCAGGCCCATCTCTCTGAGTACCCATCACTAGCGATACATCCACGTCATTAACGGGGATTACAGTCGACCTGCTAGTCTTGATGCACATGTCTTTCGTGTCTAGGTGCCTGTACAACCAGAATGTGAACTCTTCATCAAGCCAAACCCACTCTCCAATTCTGCGCAGGCAAAGAAATCCTATCTCTCTTAGCATTTTTGCTTTCTCGCCAGAGAAATGAGCAAACAGACGAGTTGCCCTCCCCATTAGTGAAGAGTTCATGGACTGGATGGTGTGCTGCTCCGACAAATCACCTTTGTTCTTGCCAAATTCAGATGGTCCAGCCATGACTCTGTAATGAGGAACACAACATAATTCTAATTAGCCCGAATTACAAATATGTCCTGTTTCTTAGCTTGTTGTTATGTATTGACACAAGTTTATAAGTGAAGCATGGGTATCCAGAAAACAAATCAATGCTTTATTATGCATCAACTCATCTGAACTAGAAGAATAAAATTGTACTCTATGAGCTTCCCCACTTTTTAGCCATGGGGGGAAGGATATAGAATCTCACAGGCTAGTCCAGACGGGAGTAAGATTTCTGAAATATAATTGAAAGGAAAAAAATATAAGATCTACTTTTATCACAAGAACACTAATGCAACAATACACATAATGCAAATCACGCATATAAAACAAAACTAACTTCTTTTGTTGCTCTATGGTACAAAAAAATATAAGTACATATCTAACTTTCGTATTAAACAGCAGATATGTAATACAGCTGGTAAGTTGAAATTCTGCAGACTTACATAAAAGATTCAATGCCAAGCATCAACAAAAAATGTAATAGGGGAACCCATAGTTCTAGGAAGAGTTATCATTTTGGTGTGCCGATTCTACTGCCAGGATACTTGCAAGCAAAATATGTTCTAGGAAGAGTTATCATTTTGTATTACAATGCATCTGGCCCTAATG
Organism: Alopecurus myosuroides; assembly: GCA_028641055.1. NCBI lineage: Eukaryota > Viridiplantae > Streptophyta > Magnoliopsida > Poales > Poaceae > Alopecurus > Alopecurus myosuroides. Next base: position 265,065,011 of record CM054063.1, on the reverse strand, counting down.
TAGGCATCAGTGAAGTAAAAGAAAAGGCCAGACTGCTGTGCAACCGTATATTGTATTTTTTACATTTCCAGCTTACTAATCGACATAGTTATGATACCTGGAGTACTTGACCAGGCTAAAAAGCATAATTACAAATATATTCAACTTCCCATGGAAGGTACACAGCTACAATGACCCAAAATAAACCTTCCTTCAGCAAGAGATTTTTTGTGTACCAAACGACATAAATATTTAAGAGTGGAGTGGGTGGGTGTTCAAATCTGTCACTTATTGCAATCACACACCCAAAAGCCATTAGAGCTAACCTGGGTAAGGATCCTTCTTAGGCACGGCCTATCTGCAACAAGATGCTACCTCTGTAAAGGATATTGAATAACATATGTTAAGGCATGAATAAGTAAAAACCAAATATGGCTACAGAGATGAGAGGGATTTACTAACTTATGTCTACAGCAAACAGAAACAGATTCTTCCCTCCCTAGCTAGTATCACCAAAGCTCCATCTCTGATCTGCTGGTTATTATACAACAAATGAAGAATATTAGCAAAACAGATTGAGCTTCGATAGCACTGACTGAAGAATATGGTGCACCGAAAAGAGTGAACAAATGAAACAGAACATCAAAATATGAGGGGAAATATAAGATAGAAATGGTAGAAGAAATGGAGTTCCTGAGCATTTTTCAGAAAGGCTACCTACCAACCAGCTGCTGCTTGCGGGGGATGGATGAGCAAGTTCTCCTCCTGCCCTCACTACCTCCTATATGAGGGGCACTTTGCTATCCTGCACGAATGAAGCAAGCAGCCTCACGTAGTAACGGTATGGCTCTCTAGTACTCTGTCAAATAAAGGAGTATAGCATTGCTGTTCGAAATGCAAACCGGCTGGTCACTGTACACCTTTTCACCATGCTCTAACTTGTCCACTCCTAAAAGCGAAGTCATGATGGAAACCTATGTACAATAGGTGACTACCTTCTTGTCATGTCCTCCTTCCATACCTGTACTACAGAGGTTGGGCACTGTTTCTGAAGGTACACCTACACACACAGCATGGATACTGGTCAGCTAAAAAATAGAAAGAGGATATAAAGTACTGTACTCCAGCACGTCACACACCTTGTTTGACCATGGCTCGTGGTACCCTGCATCATCACATCCAGAGAATCCTCCTCCATACACCGACTACAGTGATTTGCTGGCATCCCAGAGCGTACTGTTGTGTTGCAACGGTTTATCCATCGTACCTGAATAAGATACAGGTAAATAACTGGTTAGTTACATTAGTATAAGAAGAATAAAACCAGCAATTCCATATGTCATTCATACTTGCAAGTAAACTTTCTTTCTATATCCTATATGTTGATGTGTGCACATTACTGGTATTAGTTCCGAATAAATGTTCCCAATCCACAAACACTTATGAATAAAATTTACCATGACAGTTATAAGCTTAAATGCCAGTAACTCAGTAACTGGTTTAAAATTTCCTTAGAACATGATGAGCATAACATGCTCTAACAAATAAATATGAGATTACATGATAATTAACAATCTAACTGGGACTTGGTACCCTTAGTTCTACTACATCAGCATTCATAGCCAGTACTGCAGTTTGTCTAGAGACATAACCCAAAAGGAGTAAGGCGGTTCTCTCTAGCAAATCAGTCGAATGAAAGGCGACGACGCTTCTCGCTGGACTGCTCTCTATCTGGGGTGCTGAGCATCCTTGATCTAATGAAAGCTCCCTCTTCAACAACATCACCATGTTTAGCCCCCTCGCTGTTTGATAGAAACTCTCCAGAAAGTAGATTGGCCACTGGTAATGCACAGCAGATTCCTCCATTGTCACATACTTCTTCTGTTTTTCCAAAACCTTGGCCCTGCATGAAGAATTGTTGTTAAGATGAGCAATAATATATCATGTGTTCCATAGTAAGATCACGATGCCACACTTGCGGGATAAAGATTGGTTATCAGTTACCATTTGAGTTCTAGGAGAGAGGACAATAAGTGGGATGGCAATTCCAGTCTGATGAACAAGGTAGAGATGCATTCAGAAGAGTCAAAAATCAATACAAGAGTTATTCATGACATGACAAGACGCACAGTTCTTTGCCTACCTCCAATACATCACTGGGAGTGGTGGGAGAGTTCAGGGATGCAATTAGACTTGACAAGTTGCTATGCTCTTCGTTAACTGAAAGAGAGAAGCTTCTCTCATCGTCGGCTTGGTAACCAGAAGGTACTAATGATTCCTGGATTGTGGATACATCATAAAATTTGATTCAGCTATATACCAAAGCAGATGGGGAGATATAAAAGAATGCAATAACACTAGGTACTTACGGAAACATGGCTCGTATCTGTTGCCCCAGTAAGGACTGACTGCTCGGAGACCCTGTTGCCAGACATTCTTCAGACCCAGTTTTATCCTGCATAGAACTGCAACGGTTCAGACTCCTCTTTATATAGATGTGTGGTAACGTTCATTCAAATGATAAAGAGTGGGGTGGGGGGAGGCTCTGCACCTGCGAGTAGGGATCTACCACTCAACCATAGCTACATCACACCCAGGAAACATGGGGAGTCTTTGGTGGCCCAACCATGCTACTACAGTACTAGGTACATGGGAGCTTGTTCTGCCTGCTGTAGAGCAGACAGGAATTGTTTCATGGGGAATATTCTATCACATCGTGTGTTAGCATATCAACTATTCACATATGAAGGAGGATACCAATGGTTCAGACTTAGTAGCCAAATTCCTACAAAATCTTAGAGTTAACTATTGGGTAGGTCTGTCCAGATTGCTTAGAATTGATAATGCATTACCAATATCTAGTTCCCACGGTAAGAAACAGAGCCATCAATCTTTTTGGAGAAAAAAGTGCATCTAGAAATCAAAGCTCTAGATTAATACAGAAAATAACAACTGTTCAATATGGTAGGATTAATATAGCAACAATTTTTTTTATGGAATGGATATTCTGAAATCAAATTTCCATGTCGAGGTCTTCAGGTGTTGGAATCTTGGAATGGCACTGGTTCATCTTGTGGCCCGGAAGGTTGCATGAGCTACACCTGCTTGGTTTCTTCGCCTTGGGGGCACCATCCCTCTGCTCGCATGTTGATGAGTTGTGCCCACTTTGACGGCATACTCTACAGAACTTTGTTTGGCTACCTGCCCGAGGTAATACATTCTTCCTTGGAGGTTTCTTCTTTTTACCTGACTTATCACATTCAGAAGGCGCTAGGAATCTATTCTGCTTTGGCCTACCAACTTTCCTTGTGATCAGCGGTGCTTTCAGATTAGCCAGTCTCTTTGCACTCAATCCATTGCTACAACCAGCCTTGTACTGGGTGCCGTCTGCCTCCGTCAGTCTCTCGGGGGCAGACTGGTACCCCATTCTATCACAGCCATCCCTATCGTCATTGCTCGAGTCCACAAAATCTGGTTCAGGGTTAAGTGGGATGCCACGTGATGCAAGTGATTGTGCACACTCCTCCCTGGCCTCCTTGTTTTTTCTCATAACTATTTTTGCTGTTTCCGTGTCAGTATTTCCTATCTTAACAGTTTCAATAGATGACATATAAAGTAGGCTGTGTCTGAATGTGGCTGATCTCATAGACGGATTGTCTTTCTGGTACATGGCTAAATGTGCCGGCATGACATCCCGAGCGTTCTTGGTCCACCTCTTCAATATGTGAGCAGGAGGAATTTTCCCAACACCAAGGTGGACCAGAACCTAATATTTGTGCGAAGTATCAGATATATCTTTCTTATTGATAGAAGTTGTGCACAACAAGAGAAGAGATTATTTTGGGAAGGAAAATACCCGTATGGTATGGCAGCACAGAATGCCAAAGTGCTGGTAGAGTCCACACTCGCAGTCATAGAAATGACCACCGCCAACAACTCGAACAATAAAATCCACGCGTGCCCAAGCCTCCCTCTTCTCGGCATTTGTATGGTGCACTCTATAGACGTCAGGCTCACTCTCTGCGAAAACGACATACTGGGTCCCTCTGTCGAACTCTTGTGAGAACAGCTTGTACGAAGCATTCGTATAAACCTCATATGCATGCCTCTGTATTGGCCAGCACCCCTTTAGCCTCTTCACTTCCTGTATTTTTCAAAAGGAAAACTACAAGTAATAAGTCACTGCAAAGAAAAGTAATTGATGTACACTAGTAAATTATAGATCGGCTACTACCTGCTTAGTCTTGTGCTCCTTACGATCTTCCTCCACCGACCTATCATAGAGCAGGGCATTGTACATCTCGACAAAACGGTTCAAAGAAGAATAGCGTGGAACATATGTCTTCAGCATGTGGTTAGCGCTCTCGGATCTCTGGGTGCTCATCATCCGAGCACAAAATTTGTCCTTCGAGTATGGCTTAGCCCATTTCTGCCTAACCTCGTATGTTCTGACCATGAATGGATTCTTGGTGAGGCTGTACCTGGTAATAAGGTCGTGCCAGGCTGCCTCGAATTCATCCACTGTCAACATCTGTCGCACCCGGACTTCTAAAGGATACTCACCGTACGAACTGAACAGTATTCTGATGGGATTACGGGGCTTACCGGCACCCGCGTCCTCTTACGAGTAGGCCAACACTTATGTGTGACAACCCATCGCTACTGTTCACCGTCGATGTAAACTATCCCGTAGAAATCAGGACACTACCATTGGCGTACTTCATACCATACACACATGGTACGTCAACGGCTTTGAACAAACTGATAACACAACGTATCTCTAAGACACAAAAGATTGAAATAAGTTGCAAATGGCCCTCACTAGGGCAGAGATAGCAAATACAATCATCCAGAGGACACATGTCCCAACATAACAGCATTACATCTCAGCGGAATCATTCAAAGGGGTCTGAGTACAGACAAATCCAAATAGGCTTAAGAAGCTGGAAACTGAAATAAAGACGGAGCCCATCCACGATGTCTCGGATCCTGCCCGGGTCCGCTAACTACTCGTCAGCAGCCTCGTCAAACTCCACGTAGTAGCCGTCACCTGGATCCTCGTAAGCGTAGTCTGCGGAAACCACAACCCCAAAGGGGTCAGTACATAGACGTACTGGAAAGCAAGACTCACAGTTCACCTAAGTGTAGCCCGTCAACACCAAGCACAGATGCCTTGGGTTCAACGGAGGAAAGGGGTATAAAAGATGCTGCAACTGGCTGCACTAACCAACTACAGAGATTCTACCACTTCCAACTAACAGAAAGGAGATAAGATCGAGTGTTGTAACCAACTGAAAGATAACTTCAAACAAACCCATCCTGGATCTCGCCCCTTATCCAAAGAAGCAATCCAAGGATAACTCACACAGTTGGATTAACGATGAATCAGGTTATTGTGTCAATAATCCTATTACTAGTCAAGTTGTTAATCATGGGGTGTGAGATTATGAATCATTAGGTTTAAGTTGTCCTGAGTACTTGTTAGCCAGTACTTTCACCAAGTTAACCATAATCGCGGAAAACACGGCTTCTCGAGAAGATTATCCCTGCAGGGTTGCACCAATTTGGCCGTACACGTATGAATAACCCGCCAGATGGAATGCCTCCCACCAAGCGGGGCACTCAACACAACTCAACTCTTCTTCGCATCAAGCCCAAAGCACCTTGGGCGCACGGCTAATCGAGCCCAGAAGAAAATGGACCCTCATAGCACTCTAAGAACGTGTCCCCCTATATGCCGACTACAAAAGTTCCACCCTGCGCTGGGCTCGCAAAAACATGCATGCGGCAAATGGAAAACACGAACTAAATGAGATGATTTGGACGAGATGCGAATCGAATCAAATTGAGGGGGGCGCCCATACTCGCTTCCCACATGCGGGTAGTGCGCTCATCATGGATCAGTAGACAAGACCCTTTTCCTATTAGGGTCGACACTAGCAGGCCTCAAAACCACACAGGGCCTCCTGCCAGTGCCTTATCATCAAATTATTATTTAACAATAACATTAGCATGTTTGATTGATTAAACATCTAGCCCCCAGAACAATAATATAGATAGTAACTGAAAGTAACGGGTAACAGACTCGAGCAAAACAATCTAAGCATGCTAGTAAGACACTGGCTCAATCAATAGGGTTGTAGGAGTGGTGGTGAGGCAATATCAGGGTTAAAGGATTCATGTGATAGGTTCGTAACAGAAACAACTACCACTAAGGCTAGCAGAAATAGACAACGGAAAGTATCGGTAACCAGGGTTGAAAGGAACACAGTGGTTCATGTGAGTGATAACTTGCCTGCAAACTCAGCAGTCGGGTACTGAGCTAGATCCTCAGAAGGGGTGCTGTAAAGATCGTCTGTCTCAACGTCGTCGTCTATCCGAGAAGAAGCAAACAAACAAGGCAGAAATATAAACAATCATTATCATGGCATAGTGCACAATCATGGGATGATGCATGTCAATTTAATAGATGCATCAAAATAGACTAAGTGACATGGTAACACAATTAAGATGGACCCCTATGCAATTTTGAGTTGCATATGGGAAAGGGTCCATGAATTAAGTGGAACAAATGATTTACAATTAATTATTATGTGAAAGTTGTTAGCATGATGCATGCATGATGATAACAACAAAATAACAACAAATAACAATAATAGATGCAAGTGGTAAAAGGATTTAAACAAGTTTGGAAATTATTTATTAAGGTTGGAAAGTTTGGCTACTTAAACATGTCACACAAACAATTGTTGTTTTCATCAAGTTAAAGTGTGCAAAACAATTAACAAAATTTATATTTGAAAAGAACATCAAATTTTAGTTGGATTACATGTTTCAATTTTTGAAATAGGAGTTAGGGTAATTTAATTATGAATTAAACAATATTAAACAAGTTTTAAATGAATTTAAAACAAGTTTGAATTTAATTGAATTTTATTTGCTCAAAACATAAATTCAAATTCACATTTGAAAAGTTCATACTTTGCTAGTTTGAAAACATATTTTGCATGTTCAAAAATATTTTATTTTGAGCAAGTTATGATTTTATCAAATTTAAATGAATTAAATAAGGATTAAATTATTTAGGCAATTTAAATTATTCAAACCATGAAACAAAATTTATATTTGAATAGGTTATTCAAAATGGTATGGAAAACATATTTTATTTGCATTTATTGGATTAATAATGAATTAGTTATTGAATTTAGCAAATTGCATTTGAATTATTTGAATTCAAATTTGAATTGCATTTGGAATTGTCAAAACAGTACACAAATGGATTATTTGGATAGGTATTTTAATTTAGAACAATAAACATATATAACTTTTATTAATTGGAGTTATAGATTAAAAGTTATTCAAGTTTCTGTTTTAGGGATTAATTCTGCCATTTAAAATGATTTAGAAATTAAAACAGAAACGTGTGTAAACTTTTTATACGCACTGGGGGGCTACCCTGCCACTGCCAGTGGGCCATACGGTGACCGTGAGCTTGCGTGGCAAGGGAGAGGCTGACAGGGGGCCCTCCCTGTCAGCGCTTGGCCGCAAAAAGCTGGGATTTTATCCCGGGGAAGCGAGGGATCGAACCCGCGATCTCCCCCCCCCCGCTGCGCGCAAGCCTGAACCAATGCGATAGATGCGTTCCGTTGTCAGATACCGCGTCGCAGCTAGGTTAAAGTTCAGATCTGCGTTATCTGAACTTTGCTGACGCGCGCGCTGAAACTGAACGTGACATAAACAACGCTGCTCGCCGGCGGGAGGGTCACCGTGGCGTTGCGACGCCGTGCTGCGGGTGGATGCTGGAAGCGTGTGCAGAGATGGATGCGTGCGGAGGGTAACAGAGAGGAGGGGAGGTCTTGGTGGCTCACCACCGTTAGTCGTCGAGCAGAGGCGCGATGACGTCTGATGACGGCGGCGACAGCAGCGGTGTGGACGAAGACGGCGGCGACGCTCTGGTTGTCCTCCGTGCTCCCTCCGGTGTCCAATCGGTAGAAGGGAGAGTGGTGGTGCGGTTCCAGCGCTCAGCGAGGAGTATTGGTGGCTACGGCGGTGGTTCCCATGGCGGTTTCAGAGGTGACCTCGTCGGCGATGGTGACAGGGGTTGGAAACCGGCGGGGAGAGGGAAATACGGCGGCGATCTCGATGGGAACAGGAACCCTAGCTGCTAGGGCTTGGCGCCAGGGGTCTAGGGCTACTTATAGAGCCCTAGGGCTGCTCCTGGCCGTCGGAGCGACGCCACTGCCGCCGTGGCAGCTCTGGATGAGCTGCCGTACCGCGGGGCGACGGTGGCGGCCGTTCTAACCGAAGCGGTACGCGCGCTTAGCGGGCTGGGCTCCGATAGTTAGAGGGTTAGGTGGGCTGGGTAGGTTAGGTGCCGCGCGGGCAGGTTTTTCTCCTTTTATTTTTTCTGTTTCATTTTTTTTTTTGCTGAAACAAAAATGGAAGAAAAAGGAGGCTTTTAGGTTAGCAAAAATTCTAGGAAAATTAGGTTAAGTTATTTAGGTTAAAAGAAAACAATTTCCAAGATTTGTTTTCAAAAAGTTTGAAAATAAACTGCTGTTTGGAAAATAAACCAAATTTGAGTGATTTTTGAATATTAAGTAACATTATTGAAAACAAGGTTTTAATAGGGTGAACCCTATGGTTAATGTGATTAAAGTGAGTTGATTGGTTTGGAGATTTTCATAATTTCCAAATGAGGTACTGTTGATGATTTGCTTTGAATTTGAAACCAATTTGGAAAATAATTAATTGGACTAAAAGCACCATCTTATTAGTTGATCAATATTGAAAAAAAATAAGACAACAAATGGGTTGTTTTTATTTGTGATTTTTATTTCAAATGTTGTAACAGAGCAAGTATGAAATAACCATTTGAATTTGTTTGAGTTTCATTATGAAAACAAGATAAAACAGATGCAAAACAAATAGTGAACAAATGCAAACAAATAATTAAACATGATGACATGATGCAATACTTGAATTAAAACAAGAAATCAAACATTCTAGGGGATATTTTCATACTTGGGATGTTACAAAACGCCCCCCCCTTGAAGGAATCGCGCCCCGAGATTCCTTACTGAGAAGTGAAAAGGTCTGGATACTTCTTACGAAGATCCTCTTCGGTCTCCCACGTTGCCTCTTTATCGGAATGATGCGACCACTGCACTTTCAAGAACTTGGTGCTCTTGTTGCGAGTCTTACGCTCGGTCTCATCGAGAATACGAACAGGGTGCTCCTCATAAGATAGATCATCTTGCAGTTCAATGGAATCATGATCAACTGCACGATCTGGATCTTTGAAACACTTCTTGAGCTGTGACACGTGGAACACATCGTGCACCTTGGATACTTTTTCTGGAAGTTCAAGACGATAAGCATTTTCTGCCCGCCTTGAGAGAATGTTGAAAGGACCAATGTATCTTGGTGCAAGCTTTCCTTTCACACCAAAACGATGAGTGCCTCTGAGGGGAGTTACACGGAGATATGCCTTATCACCAGGTGCATAGATCATATCCCTGTGCTTGCTATCATAATAGCTCTTCTGACGAGACTGAGCAATCTTGAGATTGTCACGAATGATACGAACTTTCTCCTCGGCTTCCTTAACAATGTCAGGGCCTAAGAGTGAATGTTCACCAGCTCCAGACCAATTGATTGGACTCCTGCATCTGCGGCCATACAGTGCCTCAAATGGTGCCATGCCTAGGCTTGCCTGGAAGCTGTTGTTGTAGGAGAATTCAACATATGGAAGGAAATCTTCCCATTTCATGCCAAATGAGAGACCACATGCTCTGAGCATATCCTCGAGAATCTGATTGACTCTTTCGACTTGCCCCTGAGACTGAGGGTGATAAGCTGTGCTGAACAGAAGTTTGGTGCCCAAAGCTTCTTGAAAACTCTTTCAGAAATGAGAAGTGAATATACTTCCACGGTCTGAGCTTATTTCCAATGGAACACCATGAAGAGGAACGATCCTTGCTGTGTAGAGCTCTGCTAACTGGCTAGCTGAGATAGTTTCCTTGACAGCAAAGAAGTGAGCTACCTTAGTGAGACGATCAATAACAACGAAGATTGCATCGTTGCCCTTTTTGGACTTTGGAAACCCAGTAACGAAGTCCATCTCAATCATGTCCCACTTCCACTCAGGAATTTTCAGAGGTTGGAGTAGACCTGCTGTCTTCTGATGGACTGCCTTAACACGTTGACAAACATCGCATTCAGAAATGTATTGAGCAATTTCACGTTTCATGCCAGGCCACCAATACAGAGTCTTGAGGTCCTGGTACATCTTTGTACTTCCAGGGTGGATGGAGAGAGGAGTTTCATGGACCTCCTTGAGAATGACATCTTTGAGACTTTGAATCTGAGGAACTGCAATGCGTCCTTCGAAAAACACAGTTCCCTTGTCATCAATTGAGAAGGACTTGAATTTATCATTGCCTTCCTTGATGTGCTCTACAATCTTCTTGATTTCATTATCACGAAGTTGTTCAGAACGAATCTTGTCCTCGAGAGTTGGACTGGCTGTCAAGCTAGCAAGGTAACCTTGAGGAACAAGACCAAGGTTCAGCTTCTGGAATTCTTCATGAAGTGGAGGTTGGCTTTCCATGATCATGAGATTATTGCAATATGACTTGCGACTGAGAGCATCGGCCATAACATTAGCCTTTCCTGGAGTGTAAGAAATTGTGAGATCAAAGTCTTTAATCTTTTCAATCCATCTCCTTTGCCTGAGGTTTAGATCTGGCTGAGTGAAGATGTATTTCAGACTCTTATGATCGGAAAAGATTTCAGTTTTGTTACCCAACAAGTATTGTCTCCATTTCTTGAGGGCAAACACGACTGCTGCAAGTTCTAGGTCATGAGTGGGATAGTTTTGCTCATGTGGGTTCAACTGACGTGAAGCATAAGCCACAACTTGACGTTCTTGCATAAGAACTGCACCTAGACCTTGGAGAGATGCATCACAGAATATCTGGAAAGGTTTGGTAGTATCTGGGCCAACCAGAACAGGTGTGGAAGTGAGTTTAGTCTTCAGGAGATTGAAACTTTCATCACATTGTGGAGTCCAAACGAACTTTTTGTCCTTCTTTCTGAGATCAGTGAGAGGTTTGGCAATCTTGGAAAAGTTTTGGACGAAACGACGGCAATAGCTAGCCAAGCCAAGAAAACTTCTGACTTGCTTCACCGTCTTAGGAGGTTTCCAATCAACAATTGCCTTAACCTTTTCAGGATCAATGGCTATGCCTTTGGCAGAAATGATATGACCAAGGTAAGCAACTTCTGGGATCCAGAACTCACACTTGGAGAACTTGGCATACAGACGATGCTCGCGAAGTTTCATGAGAGTGAGACGAAGGTGTTCTCCATGCTCTTCCTCGGATTTTGAGTAGACAAGAATGTCATCAAGATATACCACAACGAACTTGTCGAGGTATTCATGGAAGACAGAATTCATGAGTCTTGAAAATGTTGCCGGTGCATTGGTGAGACCAAAGGACATAACGGTGTATTCATATAGACCGTACCGAGTGGTGAAAGCTGTCTTAGGAATATCTTCCTTTCTGATCTTTATCTGATGGTAACCCATCCTCAAGTCCAACTTTGAGAATATTGAGGCTCCAGCAAGTTGATCAAAAAGATCATCGATACGAGGAATTGGATACTTGTTTTTGATGGTTTTCTCGTTGAGAGGACGATAGTCAACCACGAGTCTTTTTGTTTGATCCTTCTTGGCAACAAACAGAGTTGGGCAACCCCAAGCGGAGGAACTAGGCTGAATGTAACCTTTCTCCATGTACATATCGATTTGCTCCTTCAACAATTTCAGTTCGGGAGGAGCTATCTTGTATGGATGCTTAGAGATTGGAGCAGTACCTGGCTCAAGCTCGATCACGAACTCAACTGCTCTGTCCGGAGGCATCCCTGGCAACTCTTCTGGAAAGACGTCAGGGAAATCACAAACCACCGGAACATTTTCAATTGCAGGAAGGGGTTTAGCTTCGAGGTTGAACAGCTGAACAGAACTTGATCCATATGGAGAATAGACTATCTGGCCCGAAGGGTGAGAGAGAGTTATTGACTTTTGAGCACAGTCAATTTTAGCTTTGTGGGTCTTCAACCAGTCCATACCCAGAATGACATCAATGTCAGAATTTCCCAGCAACATGAGTGAAGCAAGGAATATGCGACCTCCAATTAGGATCTGATTGTCCTTACTTATCTTGGAAGTCAACATTTGCGGTCCCGGAGAGTGAACAGTCATTTGATTGCTTAGCGGAACCAGAACTAGGTTGTATGCTTTTGCAAAAATCTTTGACACAAAAGAATGCGATGCTCCGGTATCAAACAACACTTTAGCTGGGATAGAGTTTACGGGTAATATACCGAGAACGACGTCAGCAGCTTCCTCAGCTTTGTCAGCCTTGATATGATTCACCCTCGCGGTCCTCCCGACAGGCCTGTTGTTGGAGTTGAAGGCTTTAGCCGAGGGAGCACGAACCATTGCCTGGTTGGTGTTGGGGCGAGGAGGTGGAGGTAGCTGCCTCTGAGTGCACTTATCAGCATAGTGTCCAGTATCCTTGCACTTGTAGCAAGTGACGACACGAGAAGGACCTGGCCTTGGCTGCCCCATTGGAACCCTCTGACCCTGCATCTGAGATGGGTTGGGTGGGCGGAGAGCAAAGCCTGGAGAAGCTTGGGCATATGGAGCCCTAGTGACAGCAGCATTTGGCACCCAGATGCGGCGCTTCTGCGGAGGGGTGGTCATGTTGGAGGAGGAACCACCCTCACGCGAGTGCTTTCGGGACTCCTCGAACGCCTTGCGCCCATTCTCCTCATTGAGCGCGGTGTTCACGAGCTCCACGAAGTCCTTGCACTTGATGTTGGTGAGAGCGTACTTCAGTTCCGGGTTAAAACCTCGGCGGAACCTTGCCATCTTCTTGGCTTCAGTGGATACCTCATCACCAGCGTATCGAGCGAGACGATTGAACTCGTTCTGGTAGCCAATGACGTCCAGCTTGCCCTGCTTGAGAGAGCAAAATTCCTCATGCATCCTTTCCATGAGACCATCTGGGATGTGGTGCTTCAGGAAGGCATCCTTGAAACATCCCCAGGTGATAGGATAGCCAGCTCTCATGGTCTGGTAGTTCTCCCACCAGGTAGCTGCCCGACCCTTTAGTAGGTAGGTGGCATACTTGACTTTATCCTCCTCAGCAACGTGTGCAATGTCCAGAGCCCTGTTCATCTCCCTGATCCAGTCATCAGCATCCAGAGGCTCACGTGTTGCCACGAAAGCTCTCGGACCCATACTGAGAAACTCCTTGATGCTGACCCGTGGAGCATTCTAGTTGTTGTGCTGGTTAGCCTGGATCTGGGCCATCTGAGCCACGACCTGAGTCATCTGAGTCAACAGCTCCGTGAGCGGAGGTGGTTCAGGCGGGTTGCTCCTTGTTGGCGGCATCCTGAATAGACATGCATTTTAGCACAACAATAGAAAAGGATAGACTTGGTAACCGAAAGATAGATTATTCCGACGCATGAATAGATAACCAACAGGTACATCATCACATGTTCAAATACATCAGAATATCCAACACACCAATACATGGTTCGAAATACAAAGGATAACTAAACATAGCTAGGAACGGATACATCTGTACTCCCATGCTCATCACGCAGGACGGCGGTGAGTAGTACGACGAGAGATACAGTGAGGAGGAATCCCACGGAAGTAGGTAGAACGACGATCCACGTAGATCGGGACTGCTCTGAGAGCAACTCTCGGTGTGGTGAAGTAGAAAGCGTCGTCTCCCTGTGCTCCAAAGCGTGGAATCCCAGTGTAACCAGCTCCGAGGTTGAGGAGTGGACCTCTGATCGGCTCGTAACCTCCAGCATCTGGTAAACTACGTCCAACTGTCTGATGGAAACGTGCAAAGCGCTCATCTCCAACAAAGTCTGTGGTGTACGTAGCCAGACGAGTCAAAGCAAGATAGAGCTGCTCCCTGACTGAGGCCAACTCCTGAGAAAGTGTGGTGGCAACAGCGTCACTGTGCCTCACAAACTGAGCGGTGGTGTGCAGCCTGGTGTTATCATGCTCGTAGACATCCAGGTTGTCGTAGAGGGTGAAGTGAGCTCCCGCTGAAGTGATGTAACCACGGGGGATGTGGCGATAGATAGAATCGTCAAATCCCCAGTAGTCAGCACGGAGGACGGAGAGACTCACGTAAGCTGCCTGCTGCACGGCCATATCCACTGTAGAACCTACTGCCTCGTAGCGGTGGACAACGCTCATGCCATCATCTGACAGAATGTAGACGATAGCCTGGTAGTAGGTCTGGTCAAACTCTCGCTGCTGCTCGTAGACCTGGTACTCTGGTGCCCAATGGAACCCCAGATAGGTGACCATGTCTCTCAGCATCTCCGGATAACCGGCGGTGCTCTCACAACGAGTCATCCGAACCACCTGCGGGTAAAACCTGAGGTCCATCTGCAGATGATCGGGGAAGTTTGATTAGACGCCGGTAGAGAACTGAAGTGGAAAGCAACAACAAGGTTCAACGAACGAAAAGGATGTTGAAAAGAACAGGATATTGAAGCAACATCGGGAAACACGAGACCAAAACTCCTGAGGTACTACGGAGAACCCAAAACACGTGAAATCCTAACTTAAAAGTTTGGGTGAGAAGAGAAAACAACGTTGCACTTCCTTACCAGAAAAGGGTGGGTGGGTGGGGAAAGAAGAAAAATGGCAGAATTCCTACTCTCACGTTTCATTTTTTTCCTATATAGCTACAAAATAGTTTCTAGACTCAACTGCGACCAGTAAAAGGGGATCCTACAGGCAGACAGGCTCTGATACCATTTGTCGCACCCGGACTTCTAAAGGATACTCACCGTACGAACTGAACAGTATTCTGATGGGATTACGGGGCTTACCGGCACCCGCGTCCTCTTACGAGTAGGCCAACACTTATGTGTGACAACCCATCGCTACTGTTCACCGTCGATGTAAACTATCCCGTAGAAATCAGGACACTACCATTGGCGTACTTCATACCATACACACATGGTACGTCAACGGATTTGAACAAACTGATAACACAACGTATCTCTAAGACACAAAAGATTGAAATAAGTTGCAAATGGCCCTCACTAGGGCAGAGATAGCAAATACAATCATCCAGAGGACACATGTCCCAACATAACATCATTACATCTCAGCGGAAGCATTCAAAGGGGTCTGAGTACAGACAAATCCAAATAGGCTTAAGAAGCCGGAAACTGAAATAAAGACGGAGCCCATCCACGATGTATCGGATCCTGCCCGGGTCCGCTAACTACTCGTCAGCAGCCTCGTCAAACTCCACGTAGTAGCCGTCACCTGGATCCTCGTAAGCGTAGTCTGCGGAAACCACAGCCCCAAAGGGGTCAGTACATAGACGTACTGGCAAGCAAGACTCACAGTTCACCTAAGTGTAGCCCTTCAACACCAAGCACAGATGCCTTGGGTTCAACGGAGGAAAGGGGTATAAAAGATGCTGCAACTGGCTGCACTAACCAACTACAGAGATTCTACCACTTCCAACTAACAGAAAGGAGATAAGATCGAGTGTTGTAACCAACTGAAAGATAACTTCAAACAAACCCATCCTGGATCTCGCCCCTTATCCAAAGAAGCAATCCAAGGATAACTCACACAGTTGGATTAACGATGGATCAGGTTATTGTGTCAATAATCCTATTACTAGTCAAGTTGTTAATCATGGGGTGTGAGATTATGAATCATTAGGTTTAAGTTGTCCTGAGTACTTGTTAGCCAGTACTTTCACCAAGTTAACCATAACCGCGGAAAACACGGCTTCTCGAGAAGATTATCCCTGCAGGGTTGCACCAATTTGGCCGTACACGTATGAATAACCCGCCAGATGGAATGCCTCCCACCAAGCGGGGCACTCAACACAACTCAACTCTTCTTCGCATCAAGCCCAAAGCACCTTGGGCGCACAGCTAATCGAGCCCAGAAGAAAATGGACCCTCATAGCACTCTAAGAACGTGTCCCCCTATATGCCGACTACAAAGGTTCCACCCTGCGCTGGGCTCGCAAAAGCATGCATGCGGCAAATGGAAAACACGAACTAAATGAGATGATTTGGACGAGATGCGAATCGAATCGAATTGAGGGGGGCGCCCATACTCGCTTCCCACATGCGGGTAGTGCGCTCATCATGGATCAGTAGACAAGACCCTTTTCCTATTAGGGTCGACACTAGCAGGCCTCAAAACCACACAGGGCCTCCTGCCGGTGCCTTATCATCAAATTATTATTTAACAATAACATTAGCATGTTTGATTGATTAAACATCGAGCCCCCAGAACAATAATATAGATAGTAACTGAAAGTAACGGGTAACAGACTCGAGCAAAACAATCTAAGCATGCTAGTAAGACACTGGCTCAATCAATAGGGTTGTAGGAGTGGTGGTGAGGCAATATCAGGGTTAAAGGATTCATGTGATAGGTTCGTAACAGAAACAACTACCACTAAGGCTAGCAGAAATAGACAACGGAAAGTATCGGTAACCAGGGTTGAAAGGAACACAGTGGTTCATGTGAGTGATAACTTGCCTGCAAACTCAGCAGCCGGGTACTGAGCTAGATCCTCAGAAGGGGTGCTGTAAAGATCGTCTGTCTCAACGTCGTCGTCTATCCGAGAAGAAGCAAACAAACAAGGCAGAAATATAAACAATCATTATCATGGCATAGTGCACAATCATGGGATGATGCATGTCAATTTAATAGATGCATCAAAATAGACTAAGTGACATGGTAACACAATTAAGATGGACCCCTATGCAATTTTGAGTTGCATATGGGAAAGGGTCCATGAATTAAGTGGAACAAATGATTTACAATTAATTATTATGTGAAAGTTGTTAGCATGATGCATGCATGATGATAACAACAAAATAACAACAAATAACAATAATAGATGCAAGTGGTAAAAGGATTTAAACAAGTTTGGAAATTATTTATTAAGGTTGGAAAGTTTGGCTACTTAAACATGTCACACAAACAATTGTTGTTTTCATCAAGTTAAAGTGTGCAAAACAATTAACAAAATTTATATTTGAAAAGAACATCAAATTTTAGTTGGATTACATGTTTCAATTTTTGAAATAGGAGTTAGGGTAATTTAATTATGAATTAAACAATATTAAACAAGTTTTAAATGAATTTAAAACAAGTTTGAATTTAATTGAATTTTATTTGCTCAAAACATAAATTCAAATTCACATTTGAAAAGTTCATACTTTGCTAGTTTGAAAACATATTTTGCATGTTCAAAAATATTTTATTTTGAGCAAGTTATGATTTTATCAAATTTAAATGAATTAAATAAGTATTAAATTATTTAGGCAATTTAAATTATTCAAACCATGAAACAAAATTTATATTTGAATAGGTTATTCAAAATGGTATGGAAAACATATTTTATTTGCATTTATTGGATTAATAATGAATTAGTTATTGAATTTAGCAAATTGCATTTGAATTATTTGAATTCAAATTTGAATTGCATTTGGAATTGTCAAAACAGTACACAAATGGATTATTTTGATAGGTATTTTAATTTAGAACAATAAACATATATAACTTTTATTAATTGGAGTTATAGATTAAAAGTTATTCAAGTTTTTGTTTTAGGGATTAATTCTGCCATTTAAAATGATTTAGAAATTAAAACAGAAACGTGTGTAAACTTTTTATACGCACTGGGGGGCTACCCTGCCACTGCCAGTGGGCCATACGGTGACCGTGAGCTTGCGTGGCAAGGGAGAGGCTGGCAGGGGGCCCTCCCTGTCAGCGCTTGGCCGCAAAAAGCTGGGATTTTATCCCGGGGAAGCGAGGGATCGAACCCGCGATCTCCCCCCCGCTGCGTGCAAGCCTGAACCAGTGCGGTAGATGCGTTCCGTTGTCAGATACCGTGTCGCAGCTAGGTTAAAGTTCAGATCTGCGTTATCTGAACTTTGCTGACGCGCGCGCTGAAACTGAACCTGACAGAAACAACGCTGCTCGCCGGCGGGAGGGTCACCGTGGCGTTGCGACGCCGTGCTGCGGGTGGATGCTGGAAGCGTGTGCAGAGATGGATGCGTGCGGAGGGTAACAGAGAGGAGGGGAGGTCTTGGTGGCTCACCACCGTTAGTCGTCGAGCAGAGGCGCGATGACGTCTGATGACGGCGGCGACAACAGCGGTGTGGACGAAGACGGCGGCGACGCTCTGGCTGTCCTCCGTGCTCCCTCCGGTGTCCAATCGGTAGAAGGGAGAGTGGTGGTGCGGTTCCAGCGCTCAGCGAGGAGTATTGGTGGCTACGGCGGTGGTTCCCATGGCGGTTTCAGAGGTGACCTCGTCGGCGATGGTGACAGGGGTTGGAAACCGGCGGGGAGAGGGAAATGCGGCGCGATCTCGATGGGAACAGGAACCCTAGCTGCTAGGGCTTGGCGCCAGGGGTCTAGGGCTACTTATAGAGCCCTAGGGCTGCTCCTGGCCGTCGGAGCGACGCCACTGCCGCCGTGGCAGCTCTGGATGAGCTGCCGTACCGCGGGGCGACGGTGGCGGCCGTTCTAACCGAAGCGGTACGCGCGCTTAGCGGGCTGGGCTGCGATAGTTAGAGGGTTAGGTGGGCTGGGTAGGTTAGGTGCCGCGCGGGCAGGTTTTTCTCCTTTTATTTTTTCTGTTTCATTTATTTTTTTGCTGAAACAAAAATGGAAGAAAAAGGAGGCTTTTAGGTTAGCAAAAATTCTAGGAAAATTAGGTTAAGTTATTTAGGTTAAAAGAAAACAATTTCCAAGATTTGTTTTCAAAAAGTTTGAAAATAAACTGCTGTTTGGAAAATAAACCAAATTTGAGTGATTTTTGAATATTAAGTAACATTATTGAAAACAAGGTTTTAATAGGGTGAACCCTATGGTTAATGTGATTAAAGTGAGTTGATTGGTTTGGAGATTTTCATAATTTCCAAATGAGGTACTGTTGATGATTTGCTTTGAATTTGAAACCAATTTGGAAAATAATTAATTGGAATAAAAGCACCATCTTATTAGTTGATCAATATTGAAAAAAAATAAGACAACAAATGGGTTGTTTTTATTTGTGATTTTTATTTCAAATGTTGTAACAGAGCAAGTATGAAATAACCATTTGAATTTGTTTGAGTTTCATTATGAAAACAAGATAAAATAGATGCAAAACAAATAGTGAACAAATGCAAACAAATAATTAAACATGATGACATGATGCAATACTTGAATTAAAACAAGAAATCAAACATTCTAGGGGATATTTTCATACTTGGGATGTTACAACATCTCATTAATCACCTTGAAGAACTGTTGCCGGAATGTTAAGTTCCGCGTGTAGACGGGACCAAGCCCTTCCTTGGCCTTGTTCATGATATGCCACTTGCACCATAGATGTACTACCATTGGCATGACAATTTTTAGCGCTTCCTCCATAGCTTTGGCTTGATCTGGAGCATGACAAAAGAAAAGGTAGTCAGTGACTCCACTTTTGAGGTAGTACTAGATAGATACAATGGTGAATAGAAGTGGCGGGTAGTTCTTAATAGAAGAGAGTGGCGGGTGTGTCACCTGTTAATATTGTCATCGGAAGCTTGCCCCCCATAAGCGAGATAAATTCCTTGAATACCCATGCAAAACTAGTGATCGACTCGTCCTTCATCAGAACTCCGGCATATATAACTGACTGGAAGTGGTTATTCACACCAACGAATAGTCCAAATGGCATTTTATAAATGTTGGTGCAGTAGGAAGTGTCGAAAGTTACAGCGTCTCCAAAACAGCTGTACTGCATCTTAGACCTCTGGTTGGTCCATATTAGAGTCTTAATCCTATTCTGTTCATCAACATCTACACTGAATGCGAAGTCCGGATCTTCATCTCTTATCTTCCTGAAAATTTCAAGTGTCTTCTTCACATCATCATCGAGCTGCTCTCTTGCTATCTGGGAACAGACTGTACGGAGAGAACGCTTGGTGAATGGAAGATCTTTCACTGATCCAAAAAAACTACCAAGCACACCATGGACTTTTGTCAAAGATATGTTGTTCTCCCTTAGACATTTGATCATGTCTCTTGTATGCTCGTCGATGTGGCGATGAGATGGCCATTGCATTTTTTCTCCACAAGAACTAGACAACTCATGATTGTGTTCCCCATCATAACGGCTTATATACCATCCATGGTCATCAGTACGGTGGAGCCTGATCATGACCTTGCAGTCACACCTCTTAGACTGGTGCTTCACTCTATTGTCAAAACCCTGGGGTAAACAACTAATTTTAGTGAAAAAACTTTCACAGGTTAACGGGAAAAACTTTCATCGAACCAAGGTATAACAGTAGTAATAAGCATAATGAAGTGGAAAAACCTATGCACAATAAGCTATTTACATTACATACCGCATTTCCACATTCAATTTCCTGCATAGAACGATACTTATTGCCTCTGTTTGTGTAACTCTTGCCATATCGTATGCCGAAACCCTTTTCCCAAGAATAAAGGTTGAAGAAACTGTGAGCTTCTCCAACAGAGTCAAATTTCATTCCAACTACAGGCTCAAAAATATGAGTTGTTGTTCTGGTAGCAGACCTCCTCATGGCAATTTCAACAGCACCCATCCCCGTGGATTTCCGACAGTTCGGAAGCACTTCGCCTTTCGAGTGCCGTTTCCTGCATAAGAAGCAACCACATGACTAGAGCTATACCGCTTAACAGAACAAATACATTTACATGCACGTCACATTTTTTTCTTTTCGGTTGTACAGTGCATGGAAAATGTTGTCAGTTATAGTTTATTTCAATACAGCGGGAAGCTCGATTTAATCTTATCTATGCAACTGCTTTTCGCCAGAATTAAAGGGTGTACTAAGGGTAAGTGATTTTCTCATCTAGTCACAAATATAAAACTGCGATAGATTTCATACTAATAATGTTACCATTCAGTGCACTAATGCGTAAAGTCGTATACAGTTAAATGCTTTAGACGAGCGTGTATGCACAAGGAAAATATATAATTAAATCAGGAATGAAGTTGCAAACCTCTTCTTCCAACTGGTTGACGCAGTGTCTGCAGATATTGGAACAGTCTGAACTTCAGGTGTAGGCGAATTAACACGCTCGTTGTCTGATAACGGATATTCGTAATCGTATAGACATTGATCGTCTTCGGGAAGCTGTGTGAGGAGGTCATCCTGGTCCACATCGTCGTCGAGTTCATTGTCGCTCCAGTTCAAACAGCTGCACCGTAAAATTTCTTTAAGTACAGTTAAGCAGGACTGATAAAGAATTATGCTACTAAATTCAGTTGTTGGAGTTCATATTTTGTTATGCACACCAAACCACGTTTTCAGATCTGCATAAAAAATTTCGGAGGAAACCACATAGTTGGGTCCGCTGCATCAATTAAAATGTGCACACATCTATGGTAGTCATGAAATGCTTGCAAGACATACCGTTCTGTTCTTTCTACTCCATCGGGAATGGACCCATGGTATGAGAAGTTCCTTCTAGGAGGAGAATTTCTGCGAAGTTCAGAAAAAAAAATTGAGCAACTACTCATTCGGTACATACTAGAAACTATTTTCCTAGATTTTGTGCCTATTTATTAATTAAATGTACCGAAAAGAACAAGAACTTACTCTTCAGTGTTGTCGGCGTCAGCAACTTCGCAAACCAGATCAGGTGTTGTGCCAATGGGATCCTGAGGGAAGTGACTGTGCTGGAATCTGCAGAGGAACGATCATCTAGATCAGATCGAGGACGGGCAAAGAAGAAAACCAGCTTCCCTAGGTGCCAGAATGGATCTTGCCGAAAATACCAAATCGAAGAGCGCATCTAACCTTGTATTCGGATGCTGTTGATTCTGACCAACAGCGGCGAGTAGCTCCATGAACGATAAGTTCCCGGCCATTGGCTCTTCCGTGTCACCTTCATTTCTTGAGCAGGGATTCATGGCAGCGGTCTCCCTCCTAGAGCTCAGGCAGGGGAGGAATGGAGTGGGATGGGGAGAAGAACAGTGTTGGCGGAGATGAAGGAGATGTCCTTACCGTAGAATCTCCACCAGTGGGGCCCACTATCTGGAACAGACAAGGAAAGGGTATATTAGTCACCGATATAATCGTCTGGTGGGGGTTGTTACTCACCCTGCACGTGAATTGGGGAAGTTAGTCCGGTTAATAGGAGTCAACCTTTCCTCCGCCCCGCGGAAGGGGGTGACGCACGGCTCATATCCCCAAGTGGATCGACGGGTTGGATTGCTGGTGGAGATCCTAGTAATAGTGGCAATGAATATTCGGACGTGATCCCTGTGGACTCAGTCCTACTGCTATACGCCGCCACACGTTACATCTGATGACACGTTACACGTGTACTTCAACACATTGCACTGTATAGTGGATATTTTCTCTGACAAAACGCTATCACCCGATTGAACAGCCTAGCAACATCCACAGTGTTCCAGTGCCAAACCGCACTCTCGGGTTGGGCGCTACCGTGGTGGTTTGAGATAAATACACCACGGGTCCCAAAAGTTGTCCATGATGTGTAAACTGATCCCAGTTCTTATAAATTGGGGCCAGGTGGTCCTAAAAGTTGCTAGAAGGTGCAAAATGGTCCCAAACAGCTCTGGTGATGACATGTGGCACGATATTTTTGCGGAAACACCCCTATCAATTTTTCATATAGTACAGACAACTTTTACGTGTGCTGACAGAAGTGGGACCCACCTGTCAGTTGGATGAAAAAATACGGAAATGCTCACGCTGGGACTCGATCCCACGACCTCCTGCTTGATGACACACGCTGCCGCCTCAGCTCACAAGCTTATGTGTCAAATACTTAGACTCAATCCTTTTTATACTGATGGTGCGTGATGTATTTATCTCCAAAATAAAATAGGAGTAGATGCGTGATGGAATCTCACATAGTCGTAGCACAAGCAGCATGCATGCATGATACGTAGCAATCCACATTTCCGTTCGAAAGCCTAGCTAGCTACTACTCCAAAGATTCTTTCCACTCCTTTTGCAAAGAGATAAATACTTTCACTCGAAGAGGTGACACCCCTCACATACCCACATACGGGTGGCCAGACAAGATTTCCATCAGTTTGCTTTTGAGATGCGAGCTAGTACTAATTAAATTACATCTGTGTGCAAATGATTAGTGCTCGACTAGGATGAATATACCGAATGCTCATACAGCTGGTGATACGAGCAGCACCATTTGTTTACTGCATAGTTTCAGTTTTCTGCTGCTAGTTGTCATATCTGATAATATGACAGAGCTTTTTATATACTTTTTTCGGTTGAAAGCCAGGTTCCGCCTGCCCTACCAAAACCTGATGGCCGAACACTCACCACAGCATTATAAGCACCTAACAAAGCCTTAAGACGAGGATTGTTCATACACGCACCACCAGTAGAAAAAGGTTTGAGTCTATGGTTTCGATACATAAGCTTGTGAGCTGCACTGGCAGCGTGTGCGTGAACACGCAGGAGGTTGCGGGATCGAGTCTCTGCGCGAGCAACCATTTCCGCATTTTTCATCCGACTGACAGGTGGGTCCCACGTCTGCCAGCACACGTAGAAGTTGTCTCTGCTATATAAAAAATTGCTAGGGGTGTTTTCGCAAAAATATCATTGCCACATGTCGCTGCCAGAGTCATTTGGGACTAATTTGCACCTCCTAGCAACTTTTAGGACCACCTGGCCCCGTTTATAAGAACTGGGATCAGTTTACACATCGTGTACAACTTTTGGGATCCGTGGTGTATTTATCTCTGGTGGTTTTGCAGCTAGCTCCGGCTGACACCTACTGTCCGTAGCAGTGGCCGTACGTACGTACCCTCGGCATCACAGGGCACCGTTGTGGAAACCGGCCGGGCAGATGGTGCGTGCCCACCCAAAGATAGGATCGATCCGAGCTATAGGAATCATCACGGCGGCATTGATTTGATGCCGCCTCGGCCTCGCACTGGAGATGGACTGCAGCAGCACTGGACCGCGCGCGCGGACGCAGAGCCCATCCCTGCGGCGCACAAACCGCCGTGGTCCTCCCCGGCCGAGCGTACGCCGCATGAAGCCATGGTCGCCTGCAGGGACCAGAGCACGGCCGGGCTCGGACGGGGAGTAATCCAATCTCTCGCCACTCGCCACTAATGGCAATGGCAATGATTCGTAGGCTCGTAGCGTCCCGTGTGCATGCATGTGTAAGGTGAATCCACGGCACCAGGTGGGAGAGCGTGTTGATTCATTTCTATGGCAGATGAGGTCATGATCGCCCTTGCGATTAGCCGGGCATCGACACTAGTAGTGTGGCTCCGTGCGCGCTAGTAGCCTGCTAGATCGGCACACGGCCGGATCGGCGTGAGCACGCATGGCCTCCACTCCACACGGTTACTCACACGAGAATGGAGATCCGTGACGGGATCCATCCAAATTTTGCAGTACCAACCGCCACCCATTATGCTCTCGGGTACGTTAGTGGGGCAGGTCGATCGGCGGCACTGTAGGCCGGCATTTCCCGAGCTCTTCTTGACTAGTCGTGCGTGGTACGGGTGGTCCGTACGCCCCGTAATTTTCTTCTCGAGTAGTCGGGCGCGGTACCGGCGGTCCGTACGACCCGTAATCAAGGGGCCAATTAAGCCTTGTTACACTCACATACTACTCCTACACAGGGACCTACGTCCTGTGTCGCTAGCTGTGCCTGGACCTTCATCAGAGCTGGACCAAAGTATACTCCCTCCTTTGAAATTAGATGACTTGTGTTTGTTTACATAAGAATGTATCTAGACATTTTTTAGTATATAGATATATCCGTATTTGGACAAAGACAAGTCATCTATTTCCGAACGAAGCGAGCTAGACGTGGAAAAGGGAGGATAACAAGCTCAAGACAAAAGTTGACCCCGATTACTGTGTACTACTACTCCACTGTTCACTTTCCTAACGAACGAGCCATCTCCCGGCGGAGCTCGTCGATCGATGGACGCGACCTTGACGTTGACGCTGACAACCTATAGCATCGTGGGATCGATCCATGGAGTGAATGAAATCTCGAGCGAAAAAAAATACTACTGCACTGTCTACTTTCCTGACCAACCATGTAGCGGAGTCCGTCGATCGATGGAGGACGTTGACATTGACAAGTAGTATTGCGAGGTCCGTGGAGCCACAAACAGCCGCACAAATGCTTTGCTTTTGTCTACGGCGAGACCGAACCTGTCTGTGGGTGGCTGGGATTGCACGCGCACGCTCTGGCTAGCTAGCTGCCCCTTCCGAGAAGGCTAGGGAAAGTAAAAAAGACGCGGCTAGCTAGCACGGCCGGTGAGAGAGTCGGTGACGGCGTAAAGAGACCGCCCGGCGCTGCAAAAAGTTCGCTGATGTTACCGGCCGCCGGGCGCTTTAAATCTATGGCCGGATCTTTTCCGACGTGGTGTCACCTCTGACGACCTTTCTCGTCTCACTCTAGCGGTGCAGAGAGCGGAAGAGTGACGATCACTCGCATGCCTCTAGCTACCTGCGTACCGACCATGCAACCAGATGCTACGGCTACTTGATAAATAAATGAACCGAGAACCGGAAAGTGGTTTCGGTTAAGCCGGGGGTTTGTGGTGTGTTCGGTAATTTGGACGGCAACCGTGACGGATGGATTGCAAACATGACCGGGATCGATCGACACGATTTGAGAAGCGTGCATTTCGTTCGCAGCCCCAGTTCACATGAGATTTTTTTCTCTCTTCCTTGTCCCGGTGGACTTTGCTCATGAATCATGATCGAGAACGACTAGCACCATGCGCATGCATGCATGTCGAATACAGCATGTGTGTGCAAGCCAACCTTAGGAGGGTGGGTGTGGCCCACCCCATCAGAGTTTATACCCCAGGTTTGACAATGTGTGTTGTATTTAGGCGGAAATTCTTTCAGTTCCTGTCGGCTCAGTCTCTTGGAGGTACTCATAGGGGCAGGCTGTGCGTTGTTAAACATATAATAGTGCATACGGTATTGAATACCGATTCTTATACGTATCCGTGTAAACCACGTCAGGGGTTTTTCCTGATCTATATAAACATGCAACCCGGCCCCTTGGAGGGTACGGTTCCGCTCAATACTTTGATATGGTATCAGAGCGACTTTTCGCTTCCTAAAACCTACCCGCCGAAATCCCCTACGATCGATCTCTTTCGATTGGAAAAACATCCACGAGAAAACCTACGATCGCTAGATCGAAAACCACAAAACCCACATAGTCATCCCTCACGATCGCTATCGATCGGAAGTAGAAGAAATCTCTAACGATCTTATCGATCGGAAGCAGAAGAAATCCCTCACGATCGTTGTTCGTCGGTCGGAAAAATCTCACCTCAAGCCGGCACCATGACCTCCTCCACGGCTGCATAATCCCTCGTCGCCAAACTTGGGACCCCTCCGACTCAGAAGCTCACCAGGACCAACTACCTTTTCTGGAAAACGCTTGTGTACCCGCCTTTGCGTGGGGCTCAAGTTCTTGATATGTTAGAAGGCAATGAACCAGCACCGGCGAAGTTTCTGCAGACTGAAGATGTAGACAAGAAAACAGTCAATTGTGCCTATTCTGCATGGCTCTCGCGGGATCAGACTGTTCTAGGGTGGCTCGTTAACTCCTTGTCACCCGAGATTGTTTCCCATGTGGTTGGCATTGATTCATCTGTTGTTGTATGTGCGGTCATAACTCGGATGTTCAATGTCTCATCTCGCACTAGGATCAATCAGTTTCGTGGGGCACTTAACAGCACAAAGAAAAACGACCCGTCTGCAGCTCACTATTTCGCCAAGATGAAGGGGTTTTCATCAAAGCTTGTTGCGTTTGGAAATCCTGTGGAAGAAGATGAGATGAAAGGTTATATTAGCAACGGCCTAGATGCCAGTTATAACTCAGTGGTATCGGATGTCAATGGTAATGATCATGTGACACTTGATTATCTTTACTCTCAGATTTGTGCACATGATACACGGCAGGACATGCTAGCTGAAAGAGGACAAGGCTCTGGATTCATATCATTGGCCAATGCAGCTGCGCGTCGTGGACGTGACGGCGGAAATGATGGTGGGCGCCGAGACCGAGGATACTCAGCCCGTGCGCGCTCGCCTGATAGACGATACACACGATCTCGCTCTCCTGATCGTGAGCGTGGTTACTATAACCGTGCTAGGACGCCAGATCGCCGTGTTCGCTCGCCAGACCGCGGTGACCGCGGCGACCGCGTCCGTGCACGTGAAGAAGCTGGACGGTGGGATCGCCGTCGCCCTGATGACCAGCATCGTGATGATGATCGCGATCGTCGTCGCTATGATGA
Organism: Alopecurus myosuroides; assembly: GCA_028641055.1. Classification (NCBI taxonomy): domain Eukaryota; kingdom Viridiplantae; phylum Streptophyta; class Magnoliopsida; order Poales; family Poaceae; genus Alopecurus; species Alopecurus myosuroides. The sequence continues at coordinate 265,037,613 of CM054063.1, read as the reverse complement.
CTCTTGCCGTGATGATGATCGCCGTGATGCACGCCGTGACCGAGATGACAGGGGTCGCCGCCCTGGACATGGACATGCACCCACTCCGTATATCGACATAACGTGCCAAATTTGCAAAACACATGGTCACCCAACTGCTGATTGCTGGTGGCGTTACAAGGATGACTCCAAGGATGATTCAGATGATGATAATGTTTAGGACAAGAAGGGTACCAATGTTGCTTCCTATGGCGTTGACACAAACTGGTATTCTGATACTGGTATTACAGATAATATCACAGGACAGTTGAGCAAGCTTTCTACCAATGACAAGTATCAAGGACGTGATCACGTGCACACCGCTGATGGTAATGGTATGGCTATAAAACACATTGGTTATTCAAAATTGCAAACCACTTTTAGTTCATTGCATTTAAATGATGTTCTTGATGTTCCTAGTGCATCCAAAAATCTAGTTTCCATTTATAAACTTACACTTGACAATAATGTATTCATTGAGTTTCATCCTGATTTCTTTCTTATCAAAGATCAGGTCACTCGAAGAATTCTGTTTGAAGGGCCATGTCATGGTGGACTTTATCCCTTAGTACCTTCGTTCACCGAGTCTTCCAAGCAAGCTTACATCACAATAAAGCATACTTCATCTACTTGGCATCGCCGCTTAGGACACCCCTATTCGTTTGTAGTTCAGCAGATTCTTAGGAAACATCAGCTTTCTCATACTCCAGAAATAAATCCATACATTTGTGATTATTTTCAGTTAGCTAAAAGTCATCAGTTTCCATACCTTGTATCATCTAGTGTTTCCATTGTTCCATTGAAACAAGTTTTCTCTGATGTATGGGGTCCCGCACCTGTTTCCATAGGAAAACACTCATATTATGTAAGCTTTATCGATGATTTTAGCAAGTTTACATGGATATATCTTCTTAAGAGTCGTGCTGATGTTTATCAAGTTTTTCTCAACTTTCAAGTTTTTGTTGAACGCAAGTTTAATAGGAAAATAATTACTATGCAAACAGATTGGGGTGGTGAGTATGAGAAACTTAATGCGTTTTTTTCAGAAAATTGGCATCACTCACCATGTCTCCTGTCCTCGGGCTCACCAACAGAATGGATCTGCTGAACGCAAATATCGTCGCCGTTATTAGTAGATGATATGGTCAAGTAGATGCTAGTAACTCCAAGAGGGAGTATTTATGCTCGATGGTGGGTTCATGCCTCCTTTGCATCTGTGCTCGAGTGATAGAAACGTGACGGGTGGAGTATGTGTTGTTACCATTAGGGAGAAAACAACGGTGTTTACCAAGTTTACATTGTTTACATTACACACTTTGCTTACTTCGATAATCTGTTGCTAGCAACTTAATACCCAACGTTTGTTCGGATGATATTCGGAGTGTGGATTATTAGATATAGATGTAGTTGGATGACGGTCTATGTATTTTGTTGTAATGCCCGCATGAATTACATAGTGATCTTAATGTCTTGCATATGCACTACGGTGTAACCTTTATTTCTGTCAATTGCCCAGCTGCAATTTGTTCACCACACATGTTATTTATCTTTCACGGAGAGACACCACTAGTGAACTGTGGACCCCGGTCCATTTTCCTCATACTGATAAAGCACCTAATGCTTTCACACTGCTTTCATACTGCTGCTACTGCTTTCATACTGTTTTCCACACCATACGTTTAATTTCTTTGTGTTCAGCAAAATCGGTGATATTGACAACCTCACTGCTACGTTGGGGAAAATTAATTTGATTGTGTTGTGTAGGTTCCACGTTTCTGTTGAACCGGTAGTGCGCCCTGCCACCTCAGCTGCATCAACCTTCAGAGATTGGTTGTCCTCCTACTGGTCGATTCAACCTTGGTTTATTTTATGAGGGAAACCTTGCCGCTGCACTCTTCACAACCTTCCACTTGGGGTTTACCAACGTTTGCATCAATCTTGTTATTAGTATTGGTATCAATTTTGGAGTTTCAAGTTAATCTAGTTCGTTTTGGCAAACTTAGCATTGGTTAGTAGCAACAATTCGTTGAGACTTAAGTAGAAAAGAGGGAGTTGCATGTAGATATATTATTCCATGGTCTTTCTTTCTTGTTAGCTCATAAGATTAGTATTCTCGAATAAGTTTGTTTGTACCTTCAAAGAAGATTGCATGATTGGCTTTATCATATATGTTTTTGTTTGTTTTACCTCAATTCTTATGATTGCTACCCAACCTTGCTAGCCAAAAACCTGTACTGAGAGGTAATGCTTCTCGTACATCCAAACCTTGATCCCAAAAACCTTGTCATTTGTGTCCACCATACCTACCTATATGTGGTATTTCACCGCCACTCCAAGTAAATTGCTTACGTGCTACCTTTAAACCTTCAAAATTATACCTGTTTTGTGCCCCTGTTTTAGCTCATGAGGACCCAAATAGAGAATCTTTATCTCACTTGTTGATTAGATTTCACACCCTGGACTAGTGGCTTCATCCGTGTATCCAAATGCTAGAAGAGCTGGCCACGGGGTTCCCAGCCCCAAATAATAATACAAATTCTCTTCACTATTTTTGCCCCTTATTTATCAGTCAAAGCATAATTGTGTAAACAAAAGAGAAATAGGGATGACCTTCTATACCATTTGAGTTCTTCAATGGGAGCCGCTCTTCTGAAGTCTAGTTGGCTTGTGACGTATAGTATTTTCTATTTGCCTTTCGTTGACATAAACATACACCTCCCTCAAAATTGAGACACTCCTCCATGCTATATGATTGTTGACATAAAAATATATTTTAAAATATCAAAAAATTCTGAAAACATGTCCACGTATAGACCCTAACATATTTTATGTGTTCACAAAGTTGTTTCACCGAAAACCGACAACATTTGTAACGTGTGTAAAAACGAAAAAAATTATCTCGGAAAAAATGCTTATTTTAGCGCCAAATTTGTCTTTTTACACAAGCCATAAAAAATGTCGTTTTTCTGTGGAAAGATTTGTTAACGCATACGACGTTAAGATCTACACACGAAATATCTTTTGAACTATATTTAGAACGTTTCAAATAAAGGGTCAAAACATCTTTCCCGGCCTTTTCTCCATAATTAGTCTATGCATGCCATGATCGTCAAATATCGTTTGTGTCAAAATCTATGCGCAACTATCCTAAAACTGTTCATAATAAAACTGCTGGAACAAGACTACTAATAAAATGTTTCATAATAGAACTGCAAATCTTGCTTCCAGTTTAAAAGTTTGGTGCAGGAAAAAGAAGCCCATTGTGCAGGAGCTTCAGGAGATAAATCAAAAAATAGAGGACATTCGGCAGCTTCCTTTTCACCTTCGAGATCTCAATCTGGAAGCCAGGTTAGTAGCCAGGTATGAACTCCTAACCTCCAACTTGAATGATTTTTACAGGCAGAGAGCTAAAAAGCACTGGATCAAGGATGGGGACAAGAATACAAGTTTTTTCCACCGTTCTGTTGCTAAAAGAAGAAAGAGGAATACTATTATGTCGATTAAAGATGAAAATGATGTGCTTCAAAACATGCCTGATAAGATTGCTGCCACTTTTATATCCTACTTTAGAAATATCTTTTATTCCTCGGGCTTGGGCTCCTCTTCCTCTTTTGATGATAACAGGTCCCTCCCTTCAGATGATCCGGTCTATTCCGTTCCAGAAAAAGATGAACTTCTTGCTACTCTCAAAGACATGAAGAAGAATGCTTCCCCAGGTCCTGATGGTTTTAATGTTGAGTTTTACCTTGCTACTTGGGATTGGATTGCCAATGATGTTACCACTCTTGTTAGGAATTTTTTTACAACTGCTTCTCTACCTGCTCACCTCAATGATACTCACATTGCCCTTATCCCTAAAAAGCTTGTTCCTCTGGTTCCGGCTGATTACCGTCCCGTTAGTCTTTGCAATGTGATTTACAAGCTGATCTCGAAATGCATTGCCAACAGACTCCAGCCTCTCCTGCCTGATTATATTCTTCCCTCCCAGCAAGCTTTCATCAAAGGTCGTCGTATTAGTGATAATATCATCATTGCGCAAGAGATCACTCACTCTTTTCAACTATCCTCTTGGAAGCAAGAAGCCTTTCTGCTTAAGATTGATCTTGCTAAGGCTTTTGATAGGTTAGAGTGGAACTTCATTCTGGCTTCGCTTGCACGTAAAGGGCTGCATGGTCATTTCATTAATCTTGTTCGTGCCTGTATATCCTCTCCTTCCTTTGCTGTGCTTCTGAATGGTCAAGTCACTGGTTCTTTTGTCGCTTCCAGAGGGATAAGACAAGGATGCCCTCTCTCACCTACTCTCTTTGTCCTTGCTATAAATGAATTGTCTATGGCTTTGCAGGATGCTTTGCAGGAACAACGGCTCTCTGGCATCAAGTTGGGTCCCAACTGCCCTCCTATTCATTCTCTATTATTTGCAGATGACCTCCTCATTTGTGGCCAAGCTGACGTGGCGGAAGCAGCCAAAATTAGGCAAATTCTTGACTCTTTCTGTTAGGCCTTTGGTCAGCTCCCCAACTGGAATAAATCTGGCATCATCTTCAGCAAAGCTGCTCCTGCTCAGGTAACTCATCAAATCAAATCTGTTTTCCCTGTCGGCTCTATGGATGAGGCCTTTATGCACCTTGGTCACCCTCTTATCCTTCCTGCAAAAAACAGATCTGAAGCCTATAATTTCATCCTACAGAAATTTAAAAACAAGTTGAACACCTACAAAGCAAACTCTCTTTCTCATGCTGCTAGGTTGGAATTAATTAATTCTGTTTTTGCCTCCATACCTGTTTACTATATGACTAATATCATTTTCTCCAAGAAATTCATCGCTAAGATAACAGGTATCATCAGAACCTTTTGGTGGCAGGGGGTCACCTCTGATCAGGTAAAAAAAAACCATTTGCTTTCTGGCCTGGGATAAACTGACCACTCCCAAAAAAGAAGGTGGCTTGGGCATAAGAAACCTTCGAGCAGTTAATCAAAGCCTGATTCTTGCTGCGGCTTGGAAGCTTGCAGACCAGCACAATAGTCACATTTACCAAGTGCTCAAATCTAAATACTTCCCTGGCTCTTCTATTTGGAGATCCAGCCGCAACATTCCGAAATCTGCTTTTTGGGACTCTGTTCTCAAAATCTTGCCCATGATGAAATCGAATTCCTTTTATCAGCTTTCTGCATGCAAGGTTTCCATTTGGAGTACCCCCTGGTGTCAAGCTTGGGAACGTGTCTATGATGATCTCATCCTGCAAGACCGTCCTTATTCCTACCCTGCAGTGGTTAATCAATTATGGTGCCCATGTACTAAGGTTTGGGATGCCCAGCTCATTTCCTCTCTGTTCACTAATCCAACTGCGCAGATTATCTTGGACACTCCTATCCTTCAATCGAATAAGGATGACATTCTCTGCTGGAAACCAGCAACTTCAGGTAAATGCACATCTAAATCAGCCTACGTCACTGCTCTAACTAATGTGCAGGGTTTACACTCTCCGATCGCTACTGGTCCAGACAGTGTCACTCTCCAGATTATTAATCATGTTTGGAAATCGAAGGACATGATACCTAGAGTCAAGACTTTTACGTGGAGACTTCTTCGCAAATCTCTTCCTGTAGCTTCAAGACTAGCAAGAAGATCCAGGCATATTGATGGTCGTTGTTGCAGGTGTGATCAAGAGGAAGACGATAGACATATGTTCTTTTCCTTCACTTTGCTAGGGCTGCTTGGTTCCTTCCTCCATGGTTCATCAGGGCTGATGTTTTAACTGATAATCTGGCATCTCTTGGTCTCATGATTAAAGCCCTTTTATCCTTAAATCATCCTTTTGCAAATCTAACGAACCTCATGACTTTTTTGTGGTGCCTCTGGAAATCTAGAAACGGTGCTCTCTTCTCCAGGAAAGCAGGCAACCCATTTCAGGTTGGAATGGCAATGAAAGCGATGCTCGAAGACTTCTCCGTTCAGTGCCCAGCTGATTGTGATCTCTCAATAGTGAAGAGGACTCTGCACCCGCCCCAGATCAACAACAATTCTTATATCTTTTTGGATGCAGCTTGGAAGCCACCTCAGGATATGACAAGCGCCCCTGCAGGTCTTAGGATCTTCCTTTGCTGGAAACAAGACCATGTGATCTCGGATGTCTTTCTTCAGGCCTACATTGCCGACTCGGATTCGGCGTTAGCTGCAGAAGCGGATGGTGTGGCCTTGGCGGCAAAGTTGGCTGCTATTCTTTCTATTTCACCTGTGCAGTTCTTCACAGATAACTCCACCGTCGCCACAGCAGCTCAGCCCTCCCCTTCTTCGGATCTTCAGTTGGTTCCTTGGAGCATCAGAAGGCACATTGCAGAGTTTAGACACCATATGAAAGATCATCTTTTCTCTGCCCATCATATCTCTAGGGAATTCAACTGTGTTGCTCATGATTACGCACAACAAGCCCTCAAATCCTATGGATTAGGGTTCATCAGTTCTTGCAGGAACTATGCTCACGACAGGAATATGTGCCCGGCTGTCTCGGCGATTCACTCTCTGAGACTGCTCGGCAATGTAATCAGCAATGTCTTTGAGCAATGGAAATGGCACCCAAGTGTGAGCAACTTGCTAAAAAAATCCTAAAACTGTTCGAGAAGACCTTACATTGAGATTGTGCGACATGCCGACATCCGATACGGCCGGTCATACGGGTTCAGAGCGGTCGCCGTCAGCCTGTCACAGTTCCTGTCTTCTCTCATCCCTGAGCACGTCATCAGAAGGCCGTCCCGAACCCAGCACGGATAGCTAGCCGGCCCTGGAGGTTCCTGCCAGAGTTTCTTCGAGGCCGATCTACAGCCCGGACGACAGATCGAGGCGCCAGCCAGCCCGGCCGCCCCGCCAAGGACGTACGTACGTGTACGTTTTAACGAGCCCACGTGTACCGGCAAGCGCGGAAAACAGCCGTGCCACGCAACCAGCGGCGGCACAGATGAGGCGCCACGCAGCCGGCTGCCGGCGCCCGTGGTTTTCGTTCGAGGAGCAGATGAGACCGCAGCAGAGGATCAGGAGACAGCGACGGCTGACACACGCACGAAAAATAAACACACATTCTGCTCCTCGTTCAATGGATCTGCCCATTCGTTCGTGTCCAGCCGACCCCGCATGTTGTCACGGAAAACCAAAACCAATCACTCACTCATCACGGTCACGGACACCTTCTCGTTGCCAAACAAGTTCTTTTACCGACTCTGACAATATAACATTTAGTACGAGCGAAAAAACAAATACCAGTCGTCTAAAATTAGATTATTATTGCAGGGTATGTGCACTTGACGATCCGAACCTAGGCCACAGAACACCGGCAGGGTTTTGCGCAGATTAAGACGCAGCGTGACGACGAGCACAAGGGGGAGGGTTAAAAGCAAAGCAAAGCTTGCAGATGTCGCTGACACGTGGGTCCCTGTTAACGGTTCTGGTAATGACCTGCGTATACAAACTGGACCTCGTCTCGTACGTCGTACATCTCCTTGATGATTGATTGATTGATTGCTGACAGCACTGCCCCCCATTAACGGCCCTTGGTACGTCCTGCCGCCTCCACTGCCACGGTCGTACACGTACGCGTACACGGTGCACGGGTAAACACAGCTAGCTTGATTGTGCTACTACTAATAGCTAGGAGCCTAGAACCAAAAAGGAAAGAGATGGATGTTCCGGCGGTGCAGACGCTTCTTCCATCCGTGCGGCCGTGGCGGCGCACTGCACCGACGGCTGAGCTCCGTCGGTCGGTCAGCTGGCGAAGCGCTTGATCTGCCTGCTGGCCGAGCAGGTGCAGCTCGCCCGGCCGTCGCTCATCACCTGCCGCGAATCAATAAAAATGAGATTAAATTTGATCGGCTGAGCATGCATGCATGTGAAGGATTTGGATATAGGCCTAATTAAAGTCTGCCCCCTGCCCTCGTCCACAGGGCAGATCCAGCCGATTCTAACATTTCCGGTGAGCGCGCACGCACGCAACGAGATCGCCTCATCGATCGATCATCTCACTATCACTAGCTAGTTAAGCCAGACTGCGCTTTCGAAGGCAAAATGCAGCACCAAATTAAGCGTGGGGATTCGATCGCGTGAGCATACATACATACCTTGACCTGCATCTGGAGCTCCTTGATGTAGTCGACAGCCAGATCCAACATGTCGGACGTGTTCGTTTGCTGCACCCATAAGCCACCAAATTAGTAAGCAGCCACTCCGTACACTAGTCATGGCTCTACAGCGGCCGCCCGCCCAGAGCTAGCTACACAAGCAGGAGCGTACGTGGTCCTTACATGGCGCGCAAACCAAATGTGGAACCATGCACTGCCCGACGATTTTACTACTATTGGACAGTAAATATAAATTGATCGTGGTACGGGCGTGGCGTTCGTACGGCTCGGTAATTTTCTTTTTTACCTTTTCCATGTTGGGGACGAGCTCCTGCAGCTTCCGTATCCGCTCGCTGATCTTCGTCCTCCGCACCTGCGTACACCACACGACAGTCAGCTCGATCCATCCGCGAGATTGGAGCTGCCGTAACGGCACGGCATGGATACATATGTCTTTTCGAGCTCAGCTCGATCGTGGAGTGGCGTTTGGTCTGGAAAATGGTACGGACCCGTTCGGCGATGCTGCGCGGGTGGGTGGCGCACCCGCGCTTGGCGCGGATCTTGCACGGCACGGCGTCCTGGAACTGGAGGAACTTCTCGATGGCCGCCATCTCCGCCGACGGCTTGCTGCTGCTGCAGGGCGGCAGGCTGAACTGCCGCGCCGCGCCGTTCTTGCCGGCGGTGGCGTCGCGGGCGCGCTTCATGGTTCCGGCGGACTGGCCCTCGGACAGCGGCAGAGACGACGGCGAAGGCTCGTCCCAACCACCGCCGCCGGGGGAGGCGCCCATCGGGTACCCGGGGATGCCTCCACCGTAGCCGCGCGCGGCGCTGTTGCTGCCGGCCTCGTCCTCGTCGCTGCCGCCGCCGCCGCCGAGCTCCTCGCTGGCCATCTCCGAGATCTGCGACATCACCGACCCCTGCCGCGACGAGAAGCTCAGCTGCCCCTTGAGCCGCGCCTCGCCGTTCCGGTACCCGCCGCCGCCCATGCCCGCTCGCAGCATATTCCCGTATCCTAAACAACAGTATCCCATTAATTGCGTGACGAGACAGTTCCAGAAATGGGAAAGCTGCGGCTACTCTTATCAGTCTACCATGTACTCTAGCTCATGATTGCAGGCTGCAGCTGCACAGAGCAGGGCGCGCGCGAGAACCAAGGAAATTAAGCTCGAGAAGTGAAAGGTACCAACCGTTGTCCAGGTTCAAATGATTGAGGAACCCGGCGGGGGAGCTGCTCTGCCGGAGCAGGCCGTTGTTGCCGCCGCCGCAGGTGGCGGGGTCCGTGCCGCCGGTGCGGAACAGGCCCTCCATGGCCGCCAGCTGCTGCTGCGACTGATACAACATCTGCTGCTGCTGCTGCTGTGAGGCCATGGAGGTGGCGGCGTCCGTCGAAAAGTGGTTGGCCGCTGCCGCGGCAGGGCGGGTCGGCGCGGCGAGGAAGCGGGCGAAGACGGTGTCGGCGGCGTGGTCCGGGCTCCCCCCCGGACGGTGCCCATCGCCGGCACCGGCGGTTGGGAGGAAGTCCCCGCAGACGTCGCCGAGCGTGGTGCTCGGCGCCGACCGGTACCGCAGCAACCCGGGCGAGCTCATCTGCGGCGGCGTCCGCACGCCACTCACCGGCTGCTGCTGCTGCTGGATCGACAGGTTCAGGTCCTTGGATAGCGGCGCGCCGTACATCACCCGCCCCGACGACTCCCTAATTCCCGAAACGCAAGCGCACGAGCGGCACAGTGTGTGGCTCGCGCGAGTAGGTAGCTCGGACTCGGAGGCGGCAGAGTACGACGCTACTGAAGATCCCCCGGTCGTGGGAAACGTAGCGGGAAGGAAGAAGGTATGGGCTACTCTGGCTTTGCTTCGGGGAGTTTCTTCTGGCCCGAGTATTTTAATGGCGCAAAAGGCGAGGGGATTTTGGTTGGGGCCGCGTAGCAGTTTAGCATTCGGGGAGTGAGAAGCTCGGCGGTATTTATAACGGCGGAAGTTACTGGAACCAAGGAAGGAAGGAAAAGTGCCCTCGTGGAGAGGGTACCGCTTCGATCGAGCTTGTGGTCTCCGTATCTACGCCGCCGGCCATGCCCACCGCTCCCTTCTTTATTTCCCTTTCATCACTGGCTAATCACTTAATTCAGTGCTCTGAAACTAAAAATGCATGTGTAGCTTCTGGCCGAAAATAGTGTGCTCGAGAAGTCGATGTGCATCTATCAATTCTACTCTACTCAAACTAGTAGCCATAAGATTTTGTTCTTTGTTTTTTTAAAAGAGGAACTAAGGATGGGCGGATCTAGGATTTGAGCATAGGGGGCCAGACCACCCGGCAAAACCACACGTGTGAAATGAAACATCAATATATGGTTTTACCTTATGGTGAATTTAGTACCAAAATATGATCCTACCTTGTTATCTATCTACTTGATTTACATTTACAAAACTAAAGTGGTGGTTTATTATTATTTTCTTCGTTCTTAAGACATCATGGTTTAAAAACAAATGCACCATACTTCCATCAAACTTATCACTTTTTTATTATTATGCAGTCTACATTCATTAGTTTACGAGCAAACTAAAATTTTCCATTTAGTTGTCAGCAAAATACTAATTAACTACTATATATGCTTTATAATCGATCTAACACGATGCTAACCAATAGTTTTTTTTTAATAACTTACCTTAGACCTTACATCTGAGAGTTGGGACTCGCATGGTTGTGCCGCCGGGTTTGATAGTCGGATTACCAAAGCGTTGTGGTGGCACCCACATCTCCATGGAGATTAGGGCGACAGTTCGACGATGGGGACAGCTGCTACCGCTAATATGCCATAGACGGCTACTCGATCAACGAAAATCAGGTTAAAATGGTGCATATACAGATTGCTTGACTGGCCATGGAGACTAGATATTGCTGGGCTTTGCATGCTCTAATTAGTCTGCTCGTGTGTGCCCATCTTGGGATAGAAATATTGTTGGGCTTGGCTAATTAGCCCGTTCAAATGTTGGGCTCTTGGAAAAATAAGTGAGCTATCCTAATGGTCTCACACTAATTACTACAATTAACAAAAATTAATATGCCTCATACTACTAGCCCCCCGATGTAACTTCTTGGGGGTGGCCGAACCATGGGGTGGCCTGGCCACTCCTCGTCCCTCCCTGGATCCTCCTTTGAAACTAAGCCCGATCTCTACATTGAAACGATGCACAAATTCATCATAAAACTTCTCTAGTCATAGAGATCATGTATTTTCGAAATTCAAACAAGTTAGTTTGTATAAAAAGAATATAGTGGGTTAAAATGGGGGAGGCGATTTGGCTCCCGAGCTCACCTTCTCCCGCCTATTTAAAAAATTCGAAAAATAGAAAAATATTATAAAAAGGTCTGTAGAAAATCCAAAGCTATATATACAAGTATAATAAAATCTTGCAAATTTTGGTAATGAAATGACATTTTAGGTGCCCTGTGCAAAAAAGAAAAAAAAATCACTACTATGAGAACTATATTTTTAGATCTCATTTTTGTCAGTGATTTGTCCTTTTTCCACAGGGCACCTAAAATATCATTGGTCACGGAAATTTCAACAGGGCACCTAAAATATCATTGGTCACGGGAATTTTCTAAAACCTTTTACTGTTTTTATTTTATTTCCAAATAGGCAGAAGCATGTGAGCTCTGGAGCCAATGTGAATTTCCGGTTAATATTTTTCATCTAACACAACGATAGAGGAAAACACTAAACAAAGGGGAAGATGCATTCCATCTAAGGTCTCAAACTTTTCACTCAGAGGCGTCGTCGAACATATTGTCCAACAATGATCGCTCTCATCGATGATAAACAACCTAAAGAAACTCAACCACAAAAGTATCCGTGTTATCGAGAACCAAAGCTCACTGAATCATCGTACTAGCATGCCACCACATACTTACTTTTTTACTATGCATGCTAGGTTTGTCTTAAATCAAACATTATAGATGTTCTCAAATTTATAGAAAAAAATACTAACAGCGCTTATTACCAAATCAATATCATTTGATCCGTCATGGAATATATTTTCACTTTGTATTATGAATGTTGGTACTTTTTCTTTAAAATTGGTCAAACTTCAAAATAGTTGACTTAAGACAAACCTACTATGCATAATAAAAAAACCCGGAGGGAGTAGGAGGAATATTGGCAAACGTGCCATCATATTGGGAATAGCATCATCCCGATCTAGCCCGTCAATGGCATCAGACTCTTTAGACTATATTGGCGGCATTGCTCACAAAGGCTCGAAAGAAGCAATAGTTAAAGAAAACATTGATGCGGTAGGCGATGCCAACTATGGCACGCCAATGCGCTACATCGTAGGAGAGATGAAAGTCCACCCCCTTCGCAACATAATGTCTGAGTGAGTTCGCGGCTCGGAGTAGCAATGCGTTACTGAAATCCTCCGATCGTGGTTGAGGGAGAAAAAAATATCGGCACACACAAATCAACACGTCGCCCATGAAGAACGATGGGAAGAAAATCTCACAAGCCTCTCGACGACATTGAACCAAGTGCCACTTAGACGGAGTTGGATCGGTTGAATTTCTGTTCAAGAAACACCATGATCGCGCCACATTGCTGGATTGGTGGCCGGAGGTGGAGTGGGCGCAGCGATTTGATCTGCAGTGGAGGGTGGCCGCTGTGTTTTGTGAAGGTGAGCAATAGGAAATCTCTTTTTTTCTTATTGAGCAATAGGAAAGCTTGACCGAAATCATATGCGTCTTTTTTTTTTTGGGAAGAACAGAGATGACAAAAAAAAACTTGAGAATCCATTTCGGCCTGTTGACGGACGCTCTCCGCAGCCCGCTTCGCACCTAGCCCGGCCCGGTCCCCATAGCCAGTCGACTACGTGGACTCACGAGCCGCCACAAACTCAGGAAACCGAACACGTAAACAAATCGGTCATCTAACGGAACAGCCTATTAAGAAACGAAAGTTCGTTCACGGGGCCAGCACATGCGTGCAAGCAACTGAAGCAAGGCAGAGACTGCGGAGCGATCTGCAAGGATCTAGGCAGCCTATCGTTTTCCGGCTGCACTGACACCTGAGAGTAATACTCCCTCCGTTCAACAATAGATGACTTCCACATATCTAGATATAGATGTATCTAGACATATTTTAGTGTCTAGATACATTCATATATAGACAAATGCAAGTCTTGAACGGAGGGAGTATTATGCTGCAAAGCGATCAGTGATATTTTACTAAGCCGCCTCTGCTGTCCATGGACCGGGGCGTACCAAGCATAATAAACGATCCCGATCTCCGAACATGTCTTGCTGATCTGAAAGTACTAAGTTTGGCCAAACAAGTTGACGAGATCTCATTTTGATTTTCTTTTCCCCCGAGTAAGAAAAATTATCAAAGGACAATGAGACAACAGGAGGGCTGCGGGGGAGAGGCCACTCCGAGTTGTTTTTTGCTTGGAGATCTGTCTTTTGTTTGGTTCTAATTTCTAAAACAAATCAGTGTTGCCCTGTTACTTGGTTTGTCCAGAGTGCCGTTTTGGCTCCTAGGCACACATGTTCCTTCCCTCCCCCCAAGATCAAAATATTATTACAAATTCTTACTAAAAGTGGTGACGAGCATAAGTGCTCTAAATAAGTGTCAATTTCTTTGATGTAATGGTATGGTGCTCTATGCGGGAAAAAAAAAATCAATGCTACAAATATTATTTTATAAATCCTATTTTGGCTACTAATTTTTTTTTCTAAAAAAATATCACACATGTTACTCCCTCCGTTTTTATTTATTTTGCGTTTTGGGTTTAGTCAAAGTAAAATTTTGTCCAGTTTGACCAAGAATAGAGAAAAATATATCAAAATCTGTAGTACCAGGTGCACATAATATGAAAATATATTTTATGAAGATTCTAATACTATAGATATTACATTGTAAATATTCATATTTTTTTCTAAATATTTGGTCAAAATTAACAAAGTTTGACTTTGACTAAACCCATAATGCAAAGTAATTATGAACGGAGGGAGTATTTCACCCTAACGCATATGTAAAACATGTGTATATGTTTATCACCATTTTTTAAAAAATATAATATTTTTCGTTTTTTTATTCGGATAAAGCATACGTTCTAGAGAGCCATTGTGAATTTAAATTTTTCGTACTCCCATCAGCGATACTTTTTATGGATCGGAGGGAGGAAGTAGCTCATTCTCGTCTACAACGTCCTTTATTATTATTATTATTATTTGCATTTCCGTATCATTTTCGGTTTCGTGCATGTAAATCCCCCTTCAAACCCTTCCATTCAATTTACGAGACTGAACACAGTAACAGAAAACAGAATCAAGAGAGGAAAGGCGAGCCGAACTCTGGAGATGGATAGCTCCTGCGTCGCCCTTGGCGACTCCCCTAGCGACTCCGGAAAACCGCCCTCCGCCACTCCGGCGGTCGGCGCCCACAGCCCCACACCAACCACCCAGACCTTCCCCTCCCCTCCGGTTGTTCCTCTCCTTGGCGGCTCGCTGTGAGCTGCTCCCTCCCTGGAGGGAGAAGCTGCTGCAGGTCCCTGTCAGCTTCTGCCTCAGGCGAGGCTCACACCAGGTACGACGTTCCAGTCCTACATCCTCTCGCGTTTCTCTTCCTCTGTCTCTACAACGGACGCTCCGCCCAACCTGGTTTGGGTGACTCCCCCGTTGCTGATACCTATTTCGACGCTAGATTTGTCTCCTACATCCTCTCATTCTACTTCTGCGAGTCCCCCATTGTTGTCACCGCTTCTGCTGTGCACGATTGGGTCTTCTCCTTTAGTGTTGCGTCCCCCTCCATAGCTTCGTTCATTATCTCAATCGTAGCTCGCCACTGCGACAGCTTTTGGCTCTCCTTCCACGCTGCTCTGTCGACCGCCATGGATGCCGCCTCCGCCCTTTCGCCTGGGGCCCCACCTGTCTGCCTCCCGAGGAGGAAAACACACTGTCACTCTCGCCCACTCCGGTCGCGTATCACACGTGGCTTCAGTGGGCCCGGGATCCTACCTCGTCCGGACATGGGACATTCAAGTCCAGCGGCCCTTGTCCCGTCTGTCGAGTCTCCCGGTAGGGAAACCGCGTGCGGCACTGTCCCCCATCCTAGCCTCGACGTGCACGGACCCTCCGCCCTCGACTTCCCCATCGAGCCCAACGCCGGGAGTGATGACGCCCCCCGTCTCTGGCTTTGCTGTACTCGGCGGCGATCAATGCTCCAACTACCCCAGGCCGCTCCTTTGTGGAAGTTGCTAGCTGCCCTCCCGCGCCCCCCTCCGCACGCTGCCTCCCCCCTTCAAAACCCTAAGTCTAGACAGCTATTTTAGATTCCTCTCCCTCGAGTACTTTGTCCGTGACTGTCGTGACCCCATCCACTGCCGCCGGTGTGGTTGCTCAGGCCACCGCTCCAAAGGGTGCGACATGGCTTTCCCGCAGCCCATCTTCGTCCCTACCTCCTCGTCGCCTCCATGCTCCTCGGCCGCCCACCCTCGTCCTGCTACCCCGTACCCAACTGGCCCTCGCACTCCCAGCTCTCCCACCGCCAACTCTGTGCTCGCCCGCCCCTCCCCTCGCCTTTGTGCTCTCTTCGAAGATGAGAGCTCTGCCTCGGCCGCTGAAGATGCTCCCCCGGAACGCACCATCCACGTGGTTGCGCCCGCGCTGGAAGATGAGATCCCTCTGCCCCTGGCTCTGACGAGGAGGACGTTGATTCTGAGGCCTCCTCCGTGGTCGAGCCGGTTGAGGTTTTCATGCCGCCCAGCGACCTGGAGGCAGCTAGACGCAAGGCCGTGATCGTCATTGACTCGCCTGCCGTGTTCTCATCGCCGACTTCCTCTTTTGCGGTGGCTATTTGTCACAAGCTCCCCAGCCTGGACGTCACCATCGTCCCCTCCTCCATTAGCGATCTAAACGCCCAGTTCCTCACTCCGGAAGACCGCGACATCGTGCTCGACCAACAACCCTTCGTGCATGAAGGCGCCACCTTCCGGCTCGCCAAGGAAGAGGAGGCTAACATGATCCCTTGCCCGATGAAGTTCGTGGTCGTGGTGCTTGCCAAACGCATGTCGGTCGAGCACCTCAACCCGCTCGGCGTCTCCACCGCCTTCAGCAGCTTCGGTGAGACCCTCGAGGTTGATCCGGCGAGCCTCGTGGGGACGGACTGCACGCTTGTCCGTGCCGCCGCCCTCCTAAAGCATGCTAACAGCGTACCGACGGAAGTCATCCTCTCCCACGCGCCCTAGAAATCCCGCATGATTCATGTCAGTCGGGTGCTCGTTTGGCGTGTCAAGGACTCGTACGATAAGAACGGGGAGTACGTCCCCTTTTTCCTGCCACCTCCTACGCCACTGTTTCGCTTCCATGCTCGCCTTGCCCTCGTACCTCCTCCTCTGCCGCGTGGGGATAGGTCGGACAACTCGCGTGGAGGAGGCCCGGCTCCTGGCGGTCGGGATGATGCTGCTCTCCATCACGATTCCCTCCTCGCCCTGCTCGACAGCATGGCGAGCTCGCCTCTACTGCCACGTGCTGGGTCCCCCGAATCATCATTGTCCTCCCTTGCCATCTCTTGGTGCAGTAGTGTTGGCTCGGACTCGGGCTTGAGCTCTCTGGGCTCGGCCGCCCCAATCTCCGCGCCTCGCCACCACAAGGTTGTCATCACCGATCTCGAGGACGAGACCTCTTAGCTGAACCCTCCTTCTGTGCTCTCTGTGCTCTCTGCTGGAGATGACACTTCAGGAGAGCGTCGGAGCGCGCCTCTCGCCGCCAAGGCCTCGTAGTTCCACGAACCTGTTGCCGCCCGTGCTGTCAAGATCCACGGCCTCCATGACGCCCTCGGTGGATGCACTGCGGCTCTCCAAAAGACTGTCCAGAAGCATGGCGTGCTTGCGGCCTGTGCTGAACCTCTCAAGCAGTGCGAGGTCACCACGCTCACGGCGGTGATATGCTCACCTCTGCAGGTGAACTCGCGTTCCGAAGATTAGGACGCCTCTATGGTACCTATGTCAGAGCTGCAGCTGCAAAGCCCCTACCCCCTTCCTTTTCAGTTTAGGTTTACGTGCTCGCCGTCTGTCTCTGATGTCACCGCTGTTCGTGCGTCTGTTGCCGTTGTGCGTGTTTGTAACCCCCTGTAACCTCCCCGGTGCCTCCTGTCTTAATGATTAGCCGTTGTTGGGATATTAAAATCGAATCGTGGAACACTCAGGGGTTGGGGTGTTTGAAAAGAAGACCCATCGTCCGCGCCGTGATCGCTCCATAATCTGCATTCAGGAAACTAAACTCAGCTCTGTTAATAGTTTCACCGCTCGCTCTTTCCTCCCTGCTGCCCTGGCTGAGTTCACTACTGTCGATGTCGTTGGGAGCTCCAGGGGCATTCTCACGGCATGGAACCCATATGTCTTCACCATTGAGCACGTTCGTCAGGGTCTTTTCTCCCTCACGGTCACCCTCGCCTCCATCCTCTCTGACCATACATTCGCTGTCACCAACATTTACGCTCCATCAAACCACTCGCTCACCGCACAATTCCTCGATGAACTCGAGACGCTCGGGTCGTGCTACCCCATTCCTTGGATCATGATCGGCGATTTTAACCTCGTGCGGTCCGCCCACGGTAAAAACAACTCCAATATCGACAAAAGCCTCGCCCTAGCATTCAACACGTCCATCAGGAACCTAGCCCTCTGATACGTCATAAACGTATCCTTAATTTCCGATGTTCCATGTTTTTTTTCCCCACATGTTTGCTATACACTTTATGTCATTTTTATCGACTTTCCGGACTAAGTTATTGACAAGATGCCACAGAGCCAGTTCCATGTGTTCTGCTGTTTTTAGTTTTAGAAAATTTCTTCTGGAAATATTCTCGAAATTGAAAAATTCGAAGCCTGGAAGTCTTAGAATTCCCGAAGGTTCCACGGAGTCTGATACGTCTCCAACGTATCTATAATTTATGATGCTCCATGATAATATTATGCCAATTGCTACATGTTTTCTCCCTTCTTTATGCCATTTTTACACGTTTTTCGGGACTAACCTATTAACAAAATGCCAAGTGCCAGTTCCCTGTTTTCTGCTATTTTTTATTTCAGAAAATTTATTCTAAAATATTCTCGGAATTGGACCCCAGAAAGCCTGAAGTGCCTATTTTCCCCGGAAGCATTCAGAAGATCGAAGAGGAGTCGAAGAGGGGCACCAGGGGCCCACACCATGGGGTGGCGCCCCCCTTGGCCGTGCAGGGGGGTGGTTTGGGGATCCACCGCCTCTGCCCTTTCGCCTATTTATTCCCCCTGGATGGAAAACCCTAGAGACCTGATAAAAAATACCCGAAAAGTTCCACAGCCGACGTCATCGTCAACCCTAGATCAGGGAGGGTTCACAAGCTGTCTCCGGCACCCTGCCGGAGAGGAAATCATCACCGGAGGCCTCTACATCACCATGCCTGCCTCCGAAGTGATGCGTGAGTAGTTCATCCTTGGACTACGGGTCCATAGTAGTAGCTAGATGGTTGTCTCCTACTAATATGCCTCCATGTTTAGATCTCGTGAGCTGCCTAACATGATCGAGATTGATCTTATGTAATTCTACGTGCTGTGTTTGCTGGGATCCGATGAATATTGAACTTATGCCAAGTTGATTATAGTCTTTATTGCATATGCTATTTGTGATCTTGCATGCTTTCTGTTGCTAGTGGTTGCTTTGGCCAAGTAGTTGCTAGTGACTCCAAGAGGGAGTATTTATGCTCGATAGTGGGTTCATGCCTCCTTTTCGCCTGTATTCGAGTGACAGAAACGTGATGGGGGAGGATATGATGTTGCCACTAGCGAGAAAACATCGGTGTGAATGCCCGCGTGCACAATCATTCTTACATTACACACTTTGTTTAATGAAATTATCTGTTGCTTGCAACTTAATACCTAAGGGGGTTCGGATGATAACCTGAGGGTGGATTATTAGTCATAGATGCAGTTGGATTACGGTCTATGTATATTGTTGTAATGCCCGCACTAAATATCATAGTAGTCATCATGTAATGAATGTGCACTATGGTGCAACCTTTATTTGTCTATTGCCTAGCTGTAATTTGTTCACCCAACATGTTATCTTTTATGGAGAGACACCACTAGTGAACCTATGAACCCCGGTCCATTTTATTACACTGTTAAACAAACCACTACAATTTCCTGCTTTCTTTACTTACTGCAAGCATACACCATTTTCCACACTTTACGTCTAATCTTTGTTTTCAGTAAGATCGGTGAGATTGACAACCTCACTGTAAAGTTGGGACAAAGTATTTTGGTTGTGTTGTGTGCAGGTCCCGCGTTGTTGCTGACACCGGTGAGGCGCCATCACCACTGTCAGTGGCATCAAACTTCCAAAGATCCTCTTCCTACTACTGGATTGATAACCTTGGTTCTTAACTGAGGGAAATTCCTACCACTACACTCATCACACCCTCCTCTTGGGGTTCCCAACACGCAACATCAAGGAAATTTATGGCGCCGTTGCCTGGGAGGAAGAAGTCTTCTGGCAAGGGGAATCTCTCACTCTCAACCTCTTTATTTTGTTTATTGTCTTGTTTTGCTTCTTTATATCGAAAACACAAAAACATTAGTTTACTTTATAGCTGTTATTTATTTGCTTGTTTTTATGTCTAGTTTTTTTCCTGTCACTATGTCACCAGAAGAAACAATCTTTACTTTCAAGCAAGGGAGTGAGGAGAGTTTCAAGGAAGCTTGGTCTAGGATTTTTGATTCTTATAGTAAAACTGAACCCATGATGAACCTGAATTTATTTCTTAGTAGTTTTTACTTTGGTCTTATTCTTTGCTATAGATATGCTTTAGACTCTGTAGTAGGTGGAGACTTCCTACGTTGTGATGGGGATAAAGATCTCGTTGCCATTAAAAAGTTTATTGCAACTTCTAGCTCAACTAGTAAATTTGATTCATCCATTCTGAGCTTTCAGGCTAGATTAAATACTCTTGAAACAAATATATCATGTCTAAAAGAAGCCTATAACCAGATTCGTGCTTGTTATGATTATGTGCCAATAAACTTTGAACCTTCAATGTGGATACCTACAGTAAAAGTTGTTATAAATGGTGAAAATTTTCGTGCTCATTGCGATATTATGACTGAATTTTTTCTTATGCCTAGAAATATGTACGAGTTTTTGAATCTTTGGAAACTTTCTGAAGGGGGAGAAGAAATACCCCTTATCAATAATACCGTTGTTTTGCCCATTGGGATAGCTGAGGGAGTGTTTACAAAAATCATGGGAAGGACAATATCCAATGATTATCTTGTTATTGAATGTCTAGGAGAAGGACAAATTACACTTGGAAGGTCCTTGCTGAAACTCCTAGGGGCAGTAATAGATGTGGGGAACGGTACGTTAAATTTTGCCTTCGCCCCAGGGTGTGGCCACATATTCCCCAAACCCAAGAAGAAGGGTAAGGGGAGTAAAAGGAGAGTTCTTGGTATTGATGTTGATGCTTATTCCTTGAAAATACTTGAGTTTCTTTCTATGCCTAGCTGAAAGGCGTTAAAGAAAAGCGCTACCGGGAGACAGCCCGTTTTATTTCTCTGTTTTCAACCCGTTTTCCTTTGTTCTCTTTTGTGTGCTTTGCACCTGGGTGTTGTCTATTTCCTTATCAACCCTGCTGTACATTTTATTTTGTGTTTTTGTTGAGCCAAGTAAAGCCTCTAGTGGAAAGTTGAGGCTATATTTCGGATTTCTGCGCAGGAAACAGATTTCTGCTATCCACTGTTTATTCCGTATGAAACACAGAAAATTCAAAAATGACCTGAGTTTTTTTGTGCGTAATCCCTGTGTGTATACGCAACTTTTCTTAGTTGACCACTTTTTTATTTGAGCAACAGAAAAGTTTCGAAAAAAATCATCTTTACCGCTGTCCAGTTTTGACAGATTTCTGCCAATAATTGCATTTGCATCTTAATCTCTTTCTTTTGGTATTCTTTTGAGAAAAATAGTTTTAAAAGAAGTTGTGAAAGTAGCTAATATGTTTTTGAGAGTTAGGCATGTGTTGAAACTTAACCATGTGAATTTATTATTTCGATTGCACTAACGTTGCTAATGAAGATTGTGAGAAGTTTGGTGTGAAGGAAGTTTTCAAGGGTCAAGAGAAGAGGATGATATGACATGATCAAGAAGAGTGAAGATCCTAAGCTTGGGGATGCGCCGGTGGAACATCCCAGAAAATTCCAAGAAGACTCAAGCGTCTAAGATTGGGGATGCCCAAGACATCCCCTTCTTCATCGACAAATTATCAGGTCACTTCTAGTGAAACTATATTTTTATTCGGTCACATCTTATGTGCTTTACTTGAAGCGTATTTTATTTTTTCTTTCATTTTGTTTTTATTTTAGCAATAAGTTTGGTTGGACCCCAGCATTCTTTTATTGGAGAGTGACACGCTCCGCTTTTTCATGGGAATACTTTGTATTCTTAATCTTTGTCTGGCTTCTGCATTTATTTAGCTCCTGTTTTGCATGCATCTCTTACCAGAGATGTTAGTTTTAGTAGTGTTATGTGAGTACTCTCATGTTTTCTTGCTGTATCATAAAGAGTATTTTTGTCAAAACATATCTTTTATGGTGCTTGTTGGGAAAAGAAACTGCTGCTTGAAGTAGAATTTATAACAGTGCAAGTAGAAGCTTGTATAGACTGTGGCTAGAACTTTTTCATGACATGCTAAATGTTATTTTAGTTTTAAATCCTTGTGGATATTGAGTAGCATGAATAGCCTCAAATAGCTGAGAGTGTTTAATATGCCATTGAAAGATTCATGAGTTGTTCTTGTCATAGTAAAGCATAAATTTATGATATTCTCTTTCGAATGTTTTATTTGGTTGACTTAGCGCATGATCACACCATGTTTATGACTATGAATCAGTCACGAATAGCCTCCATGACCACTTAGTTTTCGAACTTGTGATACCGCTTATGCTTTAATTAATGATATTTATGTCGCTATGCATGATTATGGCTCTTATGCTCTCTTGATTTGTCGCTCCCAATCTTTTGCTAGCCTCCACCTGTACTGAGTATGAGCTCTACCCGTGCATCCAACTCCCTTAAACCAAAGTTTTTCCCATTGTGTCCACCATACCTACCTACATGTGGTATTTAACTTCCACTCCAAAGTAAATTGCTCATGTGTTATCTTTAAAACTTTCAAAACTACTCCTGCTTTATGTTCTTGTTTTTACTCATGAGGACGTCAATGGAGAATCTTTATCTCACTTGTTGATTGGATTTCACACCATGGACTAGTGGCTTCATCCGCTTATCCAAATGATAGAAGAGCTGGCAGCGAGGTGCCCAGCCCCAAATTAATAAACACAAAATCTCTTCACTACTTTTGCCCATGATTTATCAGTCAAAGCATAATTTTGTAAACAAAAGCGAAAGAGAGATGATCTTCTACCTAGATGCGCCCTTCACATGGGAGCTGCTCTTGTGAATCCAGTTGTCTTGTGACGTATTGTATTTTCTGTTTGCCATTCGTTGACATTAGCATACATCCCCAAAATATAGACACTCCTCCATGGTATGTGATTGTTGGCAGACTCCCGAGGATTCGGTTAGCCATGGTTTGTGAAAGATGATGGGAGGAGTGTCAAACTTTTAATACCTCTGTTTAATAAAATAAAAAGCTCTAGCACATGAGTGATCCCTGCTTCCCTCCGTGAAGGGCCTTTCTTTTACTTTTATGTTGATTCTCTATCTTCTAACTTTATGCACAGTTGAGAGAGCATTTTTGCCATTCTGAGTTATATGTGCATTTGTCCCATAAACATCAATAATTGCTTCATGATGTGATATTGTTTGTTCTTAAATTATTTGCTCTAGTCTTCCTCATGAACTTTGAAGGTGTCCTGGCATTTATGTTTTGCCCCACTCTTAAGGACTAGGGAAATATCACTTTGCCATGCTTTATCTATACCTAAAACAAACGTTTATCTTTCTTTGCATTATTATTCATGATCCTTTATTTGAGATACTCTTCATGATGAAAAGTGATTGCTATGCTTTATTATTAAAGTTCTATTTATCATGTTTGTGTTTGAAGTTCTATGATGTCAGCTTACATATGCTTTTACATTTTTATGATCAAGTTTATGTTAGTAGCATGTAACCTTAGAAATTAGTGTTTTATCGTTTACCTACTCGAGGACGAGTAGGAACTAAGCTTGGGGATGCTTGTTACGTATCCAACGTATCTATAACTTCTGATGCTCCATGATAATATTATGCCAATTGCTACATGTTTTCTCCCTTCTTTATGTCATTTTTACACGTTTTCCGGGACCAACCTATTAACAAGACGCCAAGTGTCAATTCCCTGTTTCTGCTGTTTTTTTATTTCAGAAAAGTTGTTCTGGAAATATTCTCGGAATTGGACCCCACAAAGCCCGAAGTGCCTATTTTCCCCGAAAGCATCCAGAAGACCGAAGAGGAGTCGAAGAGGGGCACCAGGGGGCCCACACCATGGGGTGCCCCTCTTGGCCACGCCAGGGGTGGTGTGGGGGCCCCCAGGGCTCCATCACCTCTGCTCTTTCGCCTATTTACCCCCCGGATGGAAAACCCTAGAGACCTGATAAAAAATCTCCGAAAAGTTCTGGAGCCGCCGTCATCGTCAACCCTAGATCAAGGGATTCTGAAGCTGTCTCCGGCACCCTGCCGGAGAGGAAATCATCACCAGAGACCTCTACATCACTATGCCTGCCTCTGGAGTGATGCGTGAGTAGTTCATCCTTGGACTACGGGTTCATAGCAGTAGCTAGATGGTTGTCTCCTCCTAATATGCCTCCATGTTTAGATCTCGTTAGATGCCTAACATGATCGACATTGTTCTTATGTAATTCTATGTGCTGTGTTTACTGGGATCCGATGAATATTGAACTTATGCCAAGTTGATTATAGTCTTTATTGCATATGATATTTGTGATCTTGCATGCTTTCCGTTGCTAGCGGTTGCTTTGGCCAAGTAGTTGCTAGTGACACCAAGAGGGAGTATTTATGCTCGATAGTGGGTTCATGCCTCCTTTTCGCCTGTGCTCGAGTGACAGAAACATGACGGGTGAGGATGTGTTGTTGCCACATGGGAGAAAACAGCGGTGTGAGTGCCCGCGTGCACAATCATTGCTTACATTACACACTCTGCAACTTAATACCTAAGGGGTTTCGGGTGATAACCTGAGGGTGGATTATTAGTCATAGATGCAGTTGGATTACAGTCTATGTATATTGTTGTAGTGCCCGCACTAACTATCATAGTAGTCATCATGTCATGAATGTGCACTACGGTGCAACCTTTATTTGTCAATTGCCCAGCTGTAATTTGTTCACCCAGCATGCTATCTTTTATGGAGAGACACCACTAGTGAACCTATGGACCCCGGTCCATTTTCTTACACTGTTAAACAAACCACTACAATTTCCTGATTTCTTTACTTACTGCAAGCATACTTTATTTTCCACACTATACGTCTAATCTTTGTTTTCAGCAAGACCGGTGAGATTGACAACCTCACTGTACCGTTGGGACAAAGTATTTTGGTTGTGTTGTGTGCAGGTCCCGCGTTGTTGCTGACACCGGTGAGGCGCCATCACCACCGTCAGTGGCATCAACCTTCCAAAGATCCTCTTCCTCCTACTAGATTGATAACCATGGTTCTTAACTGAGAGAAATTCGTACCGCTACACTCATCACACCCTCCTCTTGGGGTTCCCAACACGTAGCATCACAGTCCCAAAGAGACCCGGAGGGGGCCACAGGGGGGCCACACCATAGGGCGGCGCGCCTCCCCCAGCTGCGCCATGGGGTGGTGCGGGGCCTCCCGGCCTCCATCGCCTTTGCCCTTTTGCCTATTTATACCCCCCGAGACGTAAATCCTAAAGATATAACACTTTGTCCTGAAAAACACCCGAGGCTACCGTCATTGTCATCCCGAGATCGGGAGGGTTCTGGAGCTCTCCCTGGCACCCTACTAGGAGAGGAATCCATCACCGGAGGGGTCTACACCACCATGCCCTCCTCTGAAGTGATGCGTGAGTAGTTCATCCCCGGACTACGGGTCCATAGCAGTAGCTAGATGGTTTTCTTCTCCACTTTGTACCTCATGTTTAGATCTTGTGAGCAGCCTCACATGATCGGGATCATCTTTATGTAATGCTCCATGTTGTGTTTGCTGGGATCTGATGAATGTTGAATGCCATGTCTTCTGATTATCAATCTATCATGTTATCTTCATGCTTATGTTATTTATGATCTTGCATGCTCTCCGTTATTAGTAGATGCTCTGGCCAAGTAGACGCTAGTAACTCCAAGAGGGAGTATTTATACTCGATAGTGGGTTCATGCCTCCTTTGCATCTCTGCTCGAGTGGCAGAAACGTGATGGATGGAGTATGTGTTGTTGCCATTAGGGAGAAAACAACTGTGTTTACCTAGTTTACATTGTTTACATTACACACTTTTCTTACTATGATAATCTGTTGCTAGTAACTTAATACCCAACGTTTGTTCGGATGATATTCAGAGGGTGGATTATTAGACATAGATGCAGTTGGATGCCGGTCTATGTATTTTGTTATAATACCCGCATGAAGCACATAGTAATGTTTATGTCTTGCATATGCACTACGGTGCAACCTTCATTTCTGTCAATTGCCCAGCTGTAATTTGTTCACCGCGCATGTTATTTATCTTTCATGGAGAGACACCACTAGTGAACTGTGGACCCCGGTCCATTTTCTCATACTGATAATACACACACTGCTTTCATACTACTGCTACTACTTTCATACTGTTTTCGTACTGTTTTGCACACCATACGTTAACCTCTTTGTGTTCAGCAAAACCGGGGAGGAAGAGAATTTATGCAAGGGGAGTCTCTCACTTCCAGTCTCTTTACTTTGTTTTTGTTTTGCTTAGTTTATTTTATTTTGTCTTGTTTGCTTCTCTTTATCAAAAACACAAAAAAATTAGTTCTTATTCTAGTTGTTATTTTTGCTCTATTATTCTTGCTATCAATGTTTGATGTCTTTGAAACTAGATCTTATAGGCAAGGTGGGTTCACATATGAACAACAAAAATATTATAAGGAACACCGCTTGTCACAAAAAGGGATACACTTATGGGAGCAAATTAATAAATTGCATGACTGTGCTAAAAACGTGTGCTCTACTTATAATGTTACATATTGTTTTGATAAATCTCGTTGCTGTAGGAGGTATAAACACCTCCCTTTTCAATGTGAGTATATTGATAATGTTACCATATCTTCTTATGTTAAGGGAAATTATGGATTATATGTTGTGGAACAAATTGAAAAATTTATTGCTTGGAAGGGTGCATTCAAAATTGCCTATTTACTTGAAAGTTTTGATGATGCACCTTATAAATACAAGATTTATGCTATACTTGAATATTGCTTTGATAATTACAATGATTGTAATTACTCTACATAACGGAATATTTTAATAAATGCTCTCAACATAAGGAAGAGATTAATGCCTTGCAGAATCCTATGGAAGAAGAAATTGCTGAATCTGGAAGCTCATTGGAGGAAAAAGAGGAGGAGAGTGATGATCAAGAGGAGAAAGAATGGAGCTACCCATGTCTACCTCCCAATGATAGTAACTCTTTAACTCTTATATTATTTTATGAAATTGATACTTGATATAGTTGTGACCTTGATACTACTATGAATGATAATGCTCTTGATGATGGTCCTATCTTACTTGATGTTATAAATTATGATGCCACTGAAAATGGGATTGCTATTAGTAGTCCCATACCTTTTATGAGTGATCAATCATCTTGTTTTGTTATTGCTAAAAGTGGGAAAAAAGGTGTGCTGATTTTAAATTTTGATCCCACTATTTTTGAGCTTGATATGAATTGTGTGCTTTTAGACCATTTCAAACATGTTTTATGTGATAATTATGTTGTTGAGTTGGTTTTCGGATTTCTGCGCAGGAAACAGATTTCTGCTGTCCACCGTAAAAAATCATAGAAAATCAGAATGACCTGAAATTTCTTTTGCTTATTCCTCGGCCAATTCCGCAACTTTTTTGTTCTTTAAGTTTTTCGATCTGAGCAACGTAAGTGCCTAGAAAAAAATTCGTCTTTACAGACTGTTCTGGTTTTGACAGATTCTGCCATTTTCTTGCATTCGCTCATTTGCGATGTCAAGTGGATTTCTTTGCTTCACGAAACATCAGTGGTTGTAGCTTATGTTTAAAAGTATCAACAACGATTGTGCCATACAGAACCAATGGATTTTTTTTATTGTTGCACTGACCCTCTAATGCGAATTACAATTTGAGTGTGGTGTGAAGGAAGTTTTCAAGGGTTAAGAGAAGAGGGTGATATATGTTATCAAGAAGAGTGCACGGTCAAAGCTTGGGGATGCCCCTGTGGTTCATCCAAGCATATTTTTAGAAGACTCAAGCATCTAAGATTGGGGATGCCCAAGGCATCCTCTTCTTCATCAACAATCTATCAGGCCACTTCTACTGAAACTATATTTTTATTCGACACATCATATGAAGTTTACTTGGAGCAACTGTCTGTTTTTCTTATGTTTTATTTTGTTTTCTTTTGTTTTCCTTGCTGCAATAATATAGTTGGACCCTAGCATTCTTTGTTTGGGAGAGAGACACGCTCCGCTTTTTCGTTTGAATACTTGCTATGATAGTATTCTTAGTTTTTCTTCTGGTTGCTGCAAAATTTCCTGCTTAGCTCTTGTTTTCATTACATCTCTTGTTCAGAGCTGTTAGTTTTAGTAGTGTTATGTGAGTACTCTCATGTTTGCTTGATGTAGCATTTAGAAAGTTTTTGTTAAATCATGTTTGTATGGTGCTTGTTGGGAAAAGAAACTGCTGCTTGAGGTAGAATTTTTTAACGGTGCAGGTGGAAGCTTGTATAGAATGTGGCTAGACTTTTTCATATCATGCTAGATTTTATTTTAGTTCTAAATCCTTGTGGTTATTTAGTAGCATGATTATCCTCAAATAGATGAGAGTGTTTAATGTGCCATTGAAAGAATCATGAGTTGTTCTTGTCATATTGAAGCATAAATTTGTTGTGTTCTCCTTTGAATGTTTTATTTGGTTGACTTAGCGCATGCTCACACCATGTTTATGACTATGAACCAGTCACTAATAGCCTCCATGATCATTTAGTTTTTGAACTTGTGGTACCACTTATGCTTTGATTAATGATGTTTATGTCGCTATGCATGATTATGGCTCTTATGCTCTCTTGATTTGTCGCTCCCAGTCTTTTGCTAGCCTCCACCTGTACTGAGTATGAACTCTACTCGTGCATACAACTCCCCAAAAACCAAAGTTTTCCCATTGTGTCCACCATACCTACCTACATGTGGTAATTAACCGCCACTCCAAAGTAAATTGCTCATGTGTTACCTTTAAAACTTTCAAAAAATTACTCCTATTTTGTGCTCCTGTTTTAGCTCATGAGGATGTAAATAGAAAATCTTTATCTCACTTGTTGATTGGACTTTCATACCCTGTACTAGTGGCTTCATCCTCTTATTCAATGATAGAAGAGCTGGCAGCGGGGTGCCAAGCCCCAAATTAATAACACAAATTCTCTTAACTATTTTCCCCCTGATTTATCAGTTAAAGCATAATTGTGTAAACAAAAGAGAAGGAGGGATGGCCTTCTACCCTGATGCGTCCTTCTATGGGAGCCGCTCTTGTGAAGTCTAATTGGCTTGTGACGTACTGTATTTTCTGTTTACCATTCGTTGACATAAGCATACACCTCTCTTAAAAATGTTTTCAATATCTCTGTTTAATAAAATAAAAGCTCTAGCACATGAGTGATCCATGCTTCCCTTTGCGAAGGGCCTTTATTTTACTTTTATGTTGAGTCTCCATCTTCTAACTTTATGCACAATTGAGAGAGCATAGTTGCTATTCTGAGTTTTATGTGCATTTGTCCCAGAAACATTATTAATTGATTCATGATGTGTTATTGCTTGTTCTCTAATTATTTGTTGTAGTCTTCCTCATGAACTTTGAAGGTGTCCTGGCATTTATGTTTTGCCCCACTCTTAAGGACTAGCGAAATATAACTTTGACATGTTTTCTCTATATTTGAAACAAACGTATATCTTTCGTTGCATTGTTATTCATGATCTTTTATTTGTGTTATTTCTCATGATGCAAGGTGATTGCTATGTTTTATTATTAAAATTCTATTTATCATGCTTGTGTGGAAGTTCTATGATCTCAGCTTACTTATGCTTTTACATTATTGATGATCAAGTTTACGTTGGTAGCATGTCACCTCAGAAATTATGAGTTTTTCATCGTTTACCTACTCGAGGACGAGTAGGAACTAAACTTGGGGATGTTGATACGTCATAAATGTATCCTTAATTTCTGATGTTCCATGTTGTTTTCTTATTGTTTCCCACATGTTTTCTATGCACTTTATGTCATTTGTATCGACTTTCCGGACTAACCTATTGACAAGATGCCACAGAGCCAGTTCCCTGTTTTCTGTTGTTTTTTGTTTCAGAAAAGTTGTTCCAGAAATATTCTCGGAATTGGAAAATTCGAAGCCTAGAAGTCTTATATTTCCCAAAGGTTCCACGGAGTCCCGAAGAGACCCGGAGGGGGGCCACATGGGCCCCACAACATAGGCCGGCGCACCCCTGGCCGCACCATGGGGCGGTGTGGAGCCCCCCGGCCTCAACCGCCTTTTCCCTTTTTCCTATTTATACCCCCCCGAGACGTAAACCCTAAAGATATACCACTTCGTCCCAAAAACACCCGAGGTCGCCGTCATCGTCATCCCGAGAACAAGAGGGTTCTGGAGCTCTCCCCGGCACCCTGCTGGGAGGGGAATTCATCACCGGAGGGGTCTACACCACCATGCCCTCCTCCGAAGTGATGCATGAGTAGTTCATCCCTGGACTACGGGTCCATAGCAGTAGCTAGATGGTTGTCATCTCCACTTTGTACCTCATGTTTAGATCTCGTGAGCTGCCTCACATGATCGAGATCATCTTTATGTAATGCTATATGTTGTGTTTGCTGGGATCTGATAAATGTTGAATGCTATGTCTTATGGTTATCAATCTATGATGTTATCTTCATGCTTATGTTATTTATGATCTTGCATGCTCTATGTTATTAGTAGATGCTCTGGCCAAGTAGATGCTAGTAACTCCAAGAGGGAGTATTTATGCTCGATAGTGGGTTCATGCCTCCTTTGCATGTGTGCTCAAGTGACAGAAACGTGACGGATGGAGTATGTGATGTTGCCATTAGGGAGAAAACAACATTGTTTACCTAGTTTACACTGTTTACATTACACACTTTGCTTACTGCGATAATCTGTTCCTAGCAACTTAATACCCAACGTTTGTTCGGATGATATTCGGAGGGTGGAATATTAGACATAGATGCAGTTGGATGACGGTCTATGTATTTTGTTGTAATGCCCGCATGAATCATATAGTAATCTTTATGTCTTGCATATGCACTACGGTGCAGCCTTTATTTCCTGTCAATTTCTCAGCTATAATTTGTTCACCACGCATGTTATTTATCTTTCACGGAGAGATACCACTAGTGAACTGTGGACCCTGATCCATTTTCTCATACTGATAATACACACACTGCTTTCATACTGCTGCTACTCCTTTCATACTGTTTTTCTACTGTTTTCCACACCATATGTTTAACCTCTTTGTGTTCAGCAAAACCGGTGAGATTGACAACCTCACTGCTTCGTTGGGGCAAAGTGATTTGATTGTGTTGTGTAGGTTCCACGTTGCTGCTGAATCGGTAGTGCACCCTGCCACCTCACCTGCATCAACCTTCAGAGATTGCTTGTCCTCCTACTGGTCGATTCAACCTTGGTTTCTTTTCCGAGGGAAAACTTGCCGTTGCACTCTTCACAACCTTTCTCTTGGGGTTTACCAACGAGGGCGTCAAGGCTCCATCACCCTCTTCGAGCCCCCCTTGATCGCCTCTACACTTGGTCTAACAAACGTGATGCGCCCGTTCTTGCTCGGCTGGACCGTGCTATGTTCAACCAAGCTTGGAACCTTTCCCTTCCGAACTTAGCCCTCACATCCCTCCACCGCCCACCTCTGACCATGTTCCCCTCCTCGTCATTGCCTCCACCTCAATCCCTCGCTCGCCGTGCTTCAGGTTTGAAAACACCTGGCTCATAGATCCTCTGTTTCTCTCCTCCACATTCCCCGCCTGGTATGTGCCCCGCCTGCTCAATGATGCTGCTGTGGATCTGTCCGCACGCCTCAAATTGTTTTGCTCGGCCGCCAAGGTATGGCAACGCTCCCACCGTTTCAATCCTAAAACTGAAAATGACTGCAAATTCATGATTGACACACTTGATTTCTTCAAAAGAAACTCGGCTTCTCTTCCCTGCAGTACTTTCCCTCCGAGATGCATGCCGCGCCAAGCTCACGGACTCCATCCTCGCCCGTGCAGCCTACTGAAAGCAACGCGAAAAATTCCGTGTCATTACTGAGGGCGATGAGAACACGCAGTTCTTTCATGCTCGCGCCTCCTAGCGGCTGCGTCGGAATCACGCTCGTGCCCTCAACATCGACGACACTCTGGTGGTGTCTTACAACCCGAAAGCGGCGACGCTTCATGGGTTCTTCCAGGGCTTGATCGGGCGCGTGCCTACCTCCGCCAACGGCTTGGATTTTGAATCCTTGTACATTGGCTGCGCGAGAGTGGATGGTGAGGCCCTCGTTGCCCCCTTCATGGCCCAGGAAATCCAGCTCGCCATCGACGAGATGGACCATTCCAGCGCACCGGGCCCTGACGGTCTTGGGCCTAGCTTCTATCGCGCTGCCTGGGACATGGTCCGTCCCGCCCTTCTTTACATGTTCGACGAGTTCCATGCCGGCTCCGTCGATCTCCAGCGGATCAACAGGGCGCACATCGTGCTGCTATCGAAAAAAGACGGGGTGCCTTTACCAGACTCCTTCCGTCCAATCTCGTTGCAGAATTGCTCTGTCAAAGCCATTTGCAAGGCTCTCACCTTGCGCGTGCAGCAGCAGATTGGCAAGATTGTGGACGTTGACCAGACGGGTTTCATCGCCGGGCGGAGCATCACTGAAAACTTCGTCTACACCACGGAACCGGTTCAGACCTGTTTCAGACGGCAGGCTCCATGCGTTGTTCTGAAACTGGATTTCACCAAGGCTTTTGACTCGGTCCAGTGGTCGTGCATGCGTGCAATCATGGTCGCCCGCGGCTTCCCCAAGAGGTGGTGCGACTGGATCGACTGTCTCATGTCTTCCTCCATGTCGGTTGTCCTCCTCAATGGAATACCGGGGCGATGGATCAAGTGCTTGCGTGGATTGCGCCGGTTAGATCCTCTCTCCCCCTACCTGTTCATCATCGTCTCCGACGTGCTCCAGCGGCTGATCAAGGCCGCCGACGTGCTGCTTCACCCCCTGATTGACGTCGCTCCCTTCCCCATCCTTCCATACGCCAGAGACACTCACAGCGATCCAGTCCTGTCTCCAATGCCGTCTAGAGGGCTTCCCCCAAACTTATTTGGGACTGCCGCTGTCTGCGGAGAAGCTGAAGTTTTCTGCTTTCACCCCCCTCATTGCCAAGGTTGACAAGTACCCGTCGGGCTGGCGCGCACTGCTGCTGTCTCCCGGCGGGGGGCTTGTCCTGCTCAACGCCGTTGTCGACGCTCTCCCGACATACACCATGTGTGCCATCTCGCTACCCTCTGGCGTAGTGGAGGCCCTGGACAAGCTTTGCTGCACGTTCTTATGGGCCGCGGGTGACCGCGTCTCTAGTGCTTGCTGCCTTGTCGGCTGGGCGAGTGTCTGCCGCGCCAACAGGATGGCGGGATCGGCGTCCGCTCGCTCGCCGCCCAGAACACCTGTCTCCAAGCCAAACTTGTGCACCGCCTGCACTCCTCCGTCGACGAATCCTGGTCGAGATGGGTCTGTGCCTCTCTGGACGGTGCGGCCGTCGATACTGTGGGAAGCTCTGCCGCTCTCTATGTATCACACTGGGGCGGGCTCCTCCGACTGCTCCCCCTGTACCGCTCCATTAGCTCCGCCAGTGTCGGTGACGGGGTGCGCACTGCCTTCTGGCTTGATGGGTGGTTGCCAATGGACGCCCTCTGCAACTACACCCCTGAGCTCTTCTCCCACGTCACCAACAAGAGTGCTACTGTCAGCCAGGTGCTACGAGCTGGGGTGGACACCTTCCTCGTCCCCCGACTCTCTGTCACCGCGGCGAGACAACTCCGTGGGCTCAACCCCCTGATCGCCGAAGTGGAGCTCACCCCCTGCCGGACAAGCGCATGCTCCCACTTTGTGGAAGGCTGGATGGACGCCGGCAGACCTTGGCCCTTTACAAACTCTCCACCCACAAAGGGGTGATCTGTGACTTCTACGAGTTTGTCTGGCGCAGCCGGGCACCTTCCAAAGTCCAATTCTTCACGTGGCTCCTTGTGCAAGGGCGGTTTCAGTGCCGTTCCAACTTGCTCCACAAGAATATCCTCGCCGAGGAAGACAACGGTTGTGCCATCTGCGGTGGCGTTCTGGAAACTCCGGAGCATGTGATCTTCGACTGCCCCTTCGTCCGTCAGTTCTGGTCCGCGCTTTGGTGTCTCTGACACAATCAGCACCCACTGCCATGACGCCGGATCCTTCCCTCTCCCACCTGCAGCCTCTACGTGGTCTGCGTCGACACTCCACCAACTATGCTTCTCGCACATTTGGAAACATCGGAACGGGGTGGTCTTCAATGGTCTCGTGCCCTCCCTCCAACGCGCCCATAAAAATTGCAGAGACGACGCCCTGCTGTGGCGTGCGCGACTGTCACCGGAGCACCGCTCGGATGTAGATATTTGCCTCACCTTCCTATCTCCCTCTACTCTGTAATTAGCTCTTCGCGCTAATCTGCTCTCTGCTGCACCGTCGTCCCCTGACGCTGTACCCCCCTTGTAACACTCACGGTCATGGGCCTTCACCCGTGTGATAAAATAAAATGAAGATCAGGTGACAGCGCTCTCCGGTGATTACTCGAAAAAAATCCTTCCATTCGAAGCTTTCGAGCACACTAATCAGCCCAACTAGCTTACCAAGGCCAGCTTGCACCTTGAACTCCCCAATCAGCATTCGATCTAGCTTAACTAATCACCACATGCTGACACTCTCGGCTACTGCATCTTCCTCGATCGGGTGGACCGTTCAAGATCAAAGCTCATATTCCGATTCCATCTCGAGGAATCAAAGGAGAAAACGTAAAAATCCCATACATTTCGGCCAAGGCGATCTCGTGACCCATGTGGCTCCACATGGGCGCCCTCCTCCTCTGCCCTTGTGCCCAGCTTGTGCTTCACTGTTCCCGTTATCCATATGGAGGAAAAGTTGGTTTTTGTTTGCTTGATCCGGCACCAGCACTGGGACAAAAGAACAGCACCAAGCTTTTGTGGTTAACGGCATAAAGTGCCAGGAAAAGGCGTGGAATATGAAAAAGGATGCTAGCTCTCTGGGGATTGTTTGTTTGGCACGGCCGGGCGGGTAACGGTGGCCGCTAGTGCATCCAGAAGCGTCCTGGTCAGGAGGTTGACCTTGCGATCTGGATGACACGGGAATATATTGTGACCGATTCTTCTTCTTTTTTCACGGGTGTTTCGCATCAGTATTGGCGTATATTGAACTTTAATTGGAGGCCGATTTAACCCGCTAACCCTTATCAAGTCGAGTTAATCAATATCACAGCCTTTGCCTGAGGTACAGTACTAATTTTTAATCTGAATAATTAAAATCATACTCGTAGTCAAAATTTTAATATTTTGACCCAGGATATGTCTAAAACGGAACAAATATTTCTGCTTCCTGAGTTTCAGTGACCACTTTATTTTTTTTTAAATAAAAATTATATTTACAATTTTTTAAAATCTGAAAAAAAATACTGCATGATGTATCTCACCAAGTATTCATCGAAAATAATTTAGTATATTTCGGATGTACATACAGATGACAAATGTGTGGATATAAGTATATATACAACCTAGCCGCCACCTCCCTCCCGAGCCGCCCCCTCCAGGCGACTCCGGGGGGCGCCCCCACCTCCCTCCCTCCCGAGCCCCTTCTACCCCCCGACCCTGCCGTCGCTGCCGCCCGTCGCCGGCGGTGGTGGCGGCGCCCCCGTCCCCGACGGTGGGCAGGAGAGATGCTCCGCGGCGGCGCTCCATGGAGGCGGTGGAGAGCCGACGGTGGGCATGGGGCGGTGCGGCCTAGGGCCGGCGCTTGAGCCTCCCGGCGGGAAGGTGGTACGGCGGGGGTGCTGCATCGCCGGCAGGCGCCTGGATCAGATCCGGGAATCGCTTGGGGACGCGGGGATTTGATGCCCGATGATCTTGGGTATCGGATTCGGCCTTGGCCGGCCGTGGTAGTCTGGCTACGACCTTGGTCTCGCCGGCGACCTAGTGTTGGACAATGGTCTACCCCTTCTATGATGCTTTCCTGCTGGAGTGGCTTCGCGGTGTCGGGCCGCGAGGCTAAAGAATAATGGCGGTGGTCCTAGGGTTTTCTGTCGCGCGAAGATGAAGATCATGATGTAGGTCCTCTTTGATCAAGCCCGGGTGTCGACCGAAAGGCTCCGCCGGCGACTCCCATAGGCAACGCCTGGAGATTGCTGGATCGGTGGAATTTGGTCGCAATGCTCAGTCATCGAAGGCGAGATTGGAGGACTAGCAACGGTGTTCGGAGTCTTTGCATCGATGGGGAACTGGCTTGGAGTTACAAGATTCGTGGCATCTGTATGTCAGAGGGGGAGACAATATGCGTGGAGTCCAAAGTCCTACCTTTCAGGGTGAAAACCCAAGGTCTGGCCTTAATTGGTTGTGCCTGGCACAGGTCTTCTTGGAGCCGTTGTTTTGAGAGCGAGGATTATCTTCAGGGTGAAAACCCAAGGTCTGGCCTTAATTGGTTGTGCCTGGCACCGTTCTTCTTGGAGACGTTGCTTTCGAAGAGTTGGACGTCAGCTGTTGTTTAGGTGGTGGTTGTACGGATACCGCGAGGATTGTAACCATGTAGCGGGACTTTTCTTCTTTTTTATTTCTTCTTTTTATTGTCTTTCGGCTGTGTGCATCCATTGCGTTGTTGCAGAGGCCGGGTGTAATTTGTATCTCCACGATATTAATATACTTCCCTTTATCAAAAAAACAAAAATTCTTTCAAATATCCAAAATATACTACTAGATCTTATCACCTTTTTAAGTAAATATTTTGTCATTTTGTGTAGCCAATAATACAGATAAATTTTCATTGTGATTTTGCATACTTGTAGGATGCAACATGGACTATATCCAGAATATTGTTTTTCATATTTTTTTGAACTTGTGATACAATTTTTATTTTCGGAAGTGCTCTGCATACGACACCCCGTGTACGATTTTCGTCCGACATGCAATCCATCGACGTGCTTTTGTGTCTTGGTGCGATCCGACGAGCGTCGGTTTGCGTCGTACACAGATCGGACACGCAGTGTCGTACGTATAGCGGAACTCTTTTATTTTTTTAGAACAAAGCGATGACCGGAGCTCGGAAGCCAAAGTTATTTTTCGCAAAAAAAAGGATATGTTTTCGTTTTACTGATGGAATACCAGCATTTAACATACACATACAATCATGATCTAAAGTGAGAAATGTGTTGTTGCAGTTCGCTGAAACACGGAAGAAGCTACCTCTATATCTATAAACTGATCTTTCTTACATAATTTTCGAGAATTAATGCATCCAAAGTTTGTTTCAGTGAATCAGTTCTCGAGAATAGGCACATCAGGAACCGCGTGCTGCAGATTAAAGTGATGAACCATATCCGAGGATGCTATTCCTTGAGAGCCCAAGGACGTAACACGGTCCCGCATTGTGTGTGTATGTGTGTATCTGCATAAGATGGCATAATTACCGATGGTGATCTCAGGATTTCTTGGAGGGCATAAGGTATCTTTGATCAGCGAGAACGACCTAGCCATGCTGCATGGATCAATCTTTTTCTTTCTAAACGGATGCTAGCTAGCTGCGTGTGGATTATGCATGGATGAAGTGAAGATCGCAAACAAGAAATGCTCTTAGCTATCTGTGAGAATAGCATAATACCAAAGTTTAAAATAGCGGGCTATTGCATATAGCCCCGGCAATTTCAAAAGCTATGAAAGGCTATAGCCGGGCTATAACCATATAGCCGTTTTGCTAGAATATTGAAAAAATAGTAAAATTTAGACAACATATAATCGTTTATATACTATTATTAGCAAACGCATAACGTAACAACATAATCATATAAGATGAACGACCAATTGGGAGTTTAAATAACAACTATTCATGACACAATTCAGCAGTTCTGAAACCAGCTCGCTATGGGTCGCACTCGCACCTCACAACAACAATTAAACAACCAACAATGATTGATTTGGGCTCCAAAATTGACGGAGGTGACAAATTTTGGTCCAAAATTTTTGGTCCCCTAGACGGGATATAGCCGGACTTAGAGGCTATATCCGGGCTATATCCATACAGCCGGGCTATTAGCGGCTATCTGCCATATAGCCTCTAAAGGCTCTAGCCGTAGCCCCGACCCTCCCGGAAGGCTATAGCCTGGCTATAGCCGGGATATAGCCGGCTATTTAAAACTTTGCATAATACCGTCACCTCCGTCAGCAGATTACTACAAATACTTGTGGAATGCGTGTAGCCATGCGCCCCCCCAACAAGTTTCGACCATTATTTTGGAATCTGATGTGTTCCCGTTATTCCCACACCAGTAGAAATACCTGCAATAATGCCTACTACGCCAAGAATATCATAATTTGGCTTGTACAAAACGCAAGAATATCTCTGCAATTATTACGCATATTTCTGCAATAATTACAGGAAGCAGTCTGTATATATGTAGGCGTATAATACTAATGTTATACGATATATTCCAGTGAGAATAATCCGTTAAATCGTGATAGCAGATGCAATTTTTGTGTCTCATAAAGTTGCAGTGTGAAGGTACTCCGTGAAGCCAATTAAGCACTGATTCTAGCAAGACATCTATTCCTCTCGCTGCCTAGATCACGTCATATTGTTCTTTCTTGTGGATAAGCTTCAAATTTTTGGAATTTCCACCGGCTAGGAGGCATTGCGTATCTTTGTGTTCCTCGAATAGATGTTGTATGTGCTAGCAATCCTAATCATAGTGTGAAAGCTTCCCCACACGCCTAGGCACAACCAAACCTATTATGCACAGTTTAGCAAATCAGTTAACTATGTCGTTTAATCGTATTCTCTACTTGTTCTCCACAGTTGAAGTCTCGCAGTGAGGCAATCTATCATTCTTCCTGCCGTGTGCTCTGCCGACAAATTCTAGAAGCCACTAGTCACTTCCTCTTGGAATGTTGTTTCTTTATGCGAACGTGGTCTGCTTCAGTGATGGCTACCACGATGCCCCTCTGGAGCGAAACATCCGTCGCTGACAGTGTAGACAGCAATAGCATATCTTAGAGGACACCTTGTCAACTGTCAAGGGTCTCTAATCCTCATCATTCTTATCGGCTTAGAGCTTTCTAACCTTGATACATTAAAAATGAAGTGAGGGAACAGATTGTTGATAAATTTTTGTTCTAAACCGCTCTGTATGCGAACTATAATGCGTGCCAAAATTTAACTTACCTTTTTACATATTTCTTGTAACCGCGGTGTATGCAAATCATACCCCCTACGTATCTTATGTACGCTTGGTTGGTGTCTAAAATAACCTACCAACCAATGTTATTGATCCTCTTCCTTGATTGGTCGTCTACCGGAAGTTCCCGCGTTCGGTTCACAATTCTTGTACCAAAAATATATGTAAAAAGGCATATTTCAGGCTTTCACCAATGATTAAACATTTAATATGTGGCATATGTGAGTAGAACTCATAATCATAATGAAGTACGTTTGAATAGGAATACAATGATATTAATTATATGTCAAAAAAATTATATATAAATAGACTAATTATTGGTCAAACCATTGGTCAAAGCAAACAAAATACGCCTTCTTTTGAGAAACGGAGGTAGTAAAAAAATCATCAATTAAGATTCAACAAATCTCTAGCCATTTTTTCTAACTAATCAACAACTCATAAAAGTCGTAGCGCTTGCCAGTCTCCAAACAAACTTAACATATATGCTTTTGATTGTGTATTCTTAAACTTGGCGATTGTTTTCCTTCTTGAAGACAAGCAATGTTTGAGATTTCCAGATCCGCATCTTAGAGCTTGAATATCCAGTAGATGGGAGGGTGGTATAGACTATGAGGAACCATCAATGCATCATTGATATATACCCTCCCTTCCCCGTTCTGATTTAGTTTACATTTTGGAAAATTCAGACAATTTAGTTATGTATTTATTAGTAGTACTTTACACACGAAACCATGCATCTCCTATTTCCCCCCTGAAAGAGTAGATGACATGCATACAAAAGGAGGTTTAATCCCTTGATTAATTGCCTTAACAATCTAGGGATCTGGGGACAGATAGCTAGGTGAGGTCATGGCTTTATGGCGATTGAGTAGTTTTATTTTTCTACTATGCGGTTTAATGCACTTTGATTAAATACCTATGTAATCATGAACTACTAAAATTTTCTAGGGTAAAATTCAGATTAGATCGGAACAAAAAATGGATCTAGGATGTAGATTAAATCCAAATGAAGAGATTATTTAATGTGATATTCCAGCGTAATCTACAACATGGGTGGAGTTCCTATCTTTGCTTTTTTTTTTCTTCATATTGTTATGCACGAACTGGCATATATTTACGTATTAACAATCTAGTGATAAAAAAAAATCTATAAATGTGCACCATTATACATTTTTGTAGTTTGATGTTTTCCTAGAGACATGGCTAAACTATTGTGTGATCTCACGAGGTGCTATGTTTTACAAAAAAGAGGAGTTTAATTTGAATAGTATACCAATGGTTGAGGGTTGTATTATGGAAATGACACTTTTTGGGGCGACAATAATTACAACACAATCTGGGTTGATAGATTTGGCAGGTGGGCAATGCTACTTACATCGGCAATATTATTCCTTATTAGTGCATTATTTGTAATATTTTGGTCTCAACTTGTTATCGTTCGCGAGGCTTGCTTAGGGATTTAGTATTGGTTTGCCAGCCACGCTTGTGCCATTGTATATTGTAGAGACAGACCCTCCTAAATTTAGGAAAAAATTAAGTATATTTCCCCAACTAAGTGGTTCATCCGGTATGTTATTATCTTACTGCATGGTGTTTTTTATGTATATGCCACCAAATGTTAGCTGTAGAGTCATGTTTGGGACACAATTCATACCATAAATTATATACTTCATATTCATTATATTCTATCTATCTAAGACACCAAGTTAGCTTGTGAGCCAAGAAAGGGTGGATTAAGAGGAAAAAGTTTTGCAGAGACTTCGGAAAGAAGAAGATGCCTCGATCATATTTTAGTATCAATTACGCAATTAAAGTTACAAAATTTTATTGTCATCATATTACAATACAAACTTTTTATGTCAATAATATCGATTCATCGCTTTTTCTAAAGGAAAAAACCGCCAGTCTTTTGGAAGGCATGAGAGTTGGTGGTGCAGCTCAATCTATAGAGGACTACCTAATTTGAACCAATGAAAGATCGATAAATGACAAATTAGTATCTAGTGAAGTAATAATAAAATTATATGGACTTCCAATATTTGCATCGTTTTTCTTATCCACTTAAGAGACATAACACATGAGATAGAGTCATTAGTGATTACACTGGCCTTGGAGGATCATACTATGATTCGATTGTAAACATTACTAAAAGTTTCCATGTGAGTATCCTTGAGGTAATGGAATCATTAACATGTTTAATATTTTGTTTAGTTGCAACTAGAGCTCTGATTCTTCCATACTTTTAGAATTTCCAGTTCATCTGTACATATATGCTCGACCAAATTATTTTTATTCCATTTTATGTTCTTTTATAATGAACTGTATCATACTAAACCATGTAATAAAAATTTATATTAAACAATGTGATCTGTATTATTTTTTATTGATTGTATATTTTTAGCATCTTGGCTTTAGTCTATTAGTTTCTCTAAATAAAATATCTTTTTTTACACTAGGAGGCACGCATCATATTTGACTTAGTAGAGGAACAAGGTCAAATTGAAAGGGATGAGGAGAATCATGGAAATCCACAAGAGTATGAACTAGAAGACCATAGAGATGATGCAGACGAAAGTGACCCTATGAACAACTTATGGATTCAAAACCCCACAAAAATAAATTACTATCTTGCCCACCGTAAAAGTGTCTACATTGATGGAGAATGGTAATTGGCCTGGAAAATGCCCTCATAGTAAGAAATTGGAAGGCGTGATGGAAAGAGTACATCTACATGAAGAATGCAGGGTCGGAGCCAGGATATACACATAGTGGGACGAGCTGAAAAACTATTTGTTTTATATCGTTTGTCTCATAGAAAATAATTTGCTAGAGTTTGTCTTTATTATTAGTGTGATAAATGACTACTTCTCCATATCTAAAGGCCAATTCAATATGATATATCACAGTACCCATAAAGTCATATTTTGTTCTATCGATGACAATCAAAATTTCATTTGTAATTTAAAGTGTTGAAGAAAGAGTTCATTTTGTTGTATATACACACATAATTAATATAGAGTCTACTAGTACCAAGTTAACAAAGTGATTAAATTGTAAAATATTACCCCGAGGATACATTTTCTTAAAATGCATGTACCAATTTACTGAGCTAATGTGCAGTAATCCATTAAAATAAAGCTAGAGTATTCTGGGTATACCGGTGAACCTTTGAAATGGAGTGCTTTAATGATTGATCATCTATAGCTACGATGATCGACATACCCGACCGTGCAGCTCCATCGGTCGTGGCATGCAGAATCAACGAAGGGGTTATGATAGTGGCAGCAGTCTGTGCTATGGATCCCTGGTCTTCTAGCATCAGGTCGGTAGCTGGCGAGACGAGGCTGCGAGCAACGGTGCCGCCCAATAAAGTGTGTTTTAGGCTACGACAAATTTAGTTTGCAGTTATCTATATCGATCGATCCATCTGACTGGGGCCGATGTAGCGCACGATGGAGTCTTAGCTTCAATCTTGCTGTGTACCAAGATATGAAAATGACCCCTATTAGATATTCCAATAAGTGAAAATTTGATTAAACCAACTCCTTTGGTCAATAAATCTATTTTCACAAGGAACGGACTGGAAATCATAATATTGATCTTCGTTCCCTAAAGAAAGGATTTAAAAGTACAAAATGGAAGGATTTATTTGGGCGTGGAGTAAAGTGTGCTTTATTTTGGCTGCTGAAATACAGATTCTCCAACAGGTGTGTATTATTTTCTTTGCTTACAACAAGGATATATCGAGTACAAATCTATTTTTAAACAGAATTATTTGGTATTTAAATATAAGGTAATATTATTCTTTTAGTTTTACATGACACTGTTTCTATGTTAGGGTATGGATTTATTACCCCTGCCTATACTGCCCGTCTGGTGTGTATTATTTGCTTTGCTTACAACAAGGATAAATCGACCACAAATCCATTTTTTAAACAAAATTATTTGATATTTAAATATCAAGCGATATTATTCCTTTAGTTTTATGTGACACTGGTTATATGTTAGGGTATGGATTTATTACCTGGGGCTATACCGCCCCTCTTGATGTCGTTCTATTGGGCCTTGTAAATTTGATGTAGTGTGTAAGTATATTGGCACAATGA
This sequence comes from Alopecurus myosuroides, assembly GCA_028641055.1. Taxonomy (NCBI): domain Eukaryota; kingdom Viridiplantae; phylum Streptophyta; class Magnoliopsida; order Poales; family Poaceae; genus Alopecurus; species Alopecurus myosuroides. The sequence continues at coordinate 264,994,624 of CM054063.1, read as the reverse complement.
GGCTATTGCACCGATATGTACATAATATACCGATGAAAAAACTAATAATCTGTCCATCCAAACATTGAATTTTTCAGGATACCCCAGGTCGTACGTTTGAAATGGCGAAGTCCGTCATGGAACTTATGGAAATGTGTGGTTGTATGTAGCGGATTAAAAGTGTGCCATCCAAGGCTTAATGATACCTGATGAGCTACATCTCCGCCTCAGTGAATGGAGCTCAAATGTTAGCAATGTCGTTGGATTGAACGGTAATTTCGTTCCGGTGCGCGAGCCATGTAATTATAGCTGGCTGATGGTACAACTACACATGAAAAATTCCATCAAGCTTAATGTCGAACCGTTTAACTATTCAAAATTTGTGGGGAAGTAGTGACATGTGCCAGTTTTTATGTCTTCTTGGCTATCAAATGATCGGTACATAACAATGGGCGTACATTACCAGCATCTAGTGCAGATCGACCATTACTGATTACTACTTGGCCTATAGAAGATCATGTCGGATTATTTCAATGCATTTATTGATAGGTTGGACATGTTCAAGACATATTCCAATCCTATGAATAAGTACATATACATGATGTAGTTAAGTTTATGACTAATGTTTTTATGAAAACAACTGAGTACTCCTTTACTGATTTGAATAATCATTTTCCTTTATACAAACATGTCAGACTAAAGTTGAATATTCTTTGGATTTTATACTCCGCGAACTCATGTAAAATGAATCGCACCAAGGAGGCATCATCTTCTAGTATCATCCATTTCTATAACTCTAGTTATAATTTTGAATGATTTTGCTCTCTTAATTTTGAAGGTCGTGTTTTTAAGATTTACCATCATTTATCTCATATTGTACTTACCTACATAACGTTGATGGACAAAGTCACCATATAAAGAGGAAAGCTAATACTCGCCCATTTACTCTCTCACGCATTGAGCTCCTTTTTATTCACCATCAGACTAGACAAATCATCTGCCATGTTCTACCTAGCTCTGGATTGCAGGACATGTTTGCTAATTGAAAACTAAGGGCCTTTGGATCACAGGGTTAAAAAACACATGAATATGAAAAACATAGGAATGTCACAGATTTGTGTGCGTAAAACAGAGGAACAAAAAAAGAGGAAAACTACAGGGTTAGTTGTTTGGATGAAATGCAGAAAAAACGCAGAAAAAGTGCCTCGAAACTACGCACTTGAGTCTAAAAAGCGGTTGGAGTGGATGTTCAAAATCCTATGGGATTGAGGCATAGGAATCCAATCCATAGGAATTTATGTAGATTCCAGGGCAATCCATAGGGAATAATCCTATGGATTGGAATCCTCCAAAAATCCTACAGAATTCCTACAATCAAAAGAGGCCCTAAGAGCATCGGAAGAACCTTAAATGTAAATTATGGACCTACGGGACACCAAAGGTGGAGTATAGTACCCGGGGATGGCTCCACATTTCCAATATATGTTATGCACTTTATCTTCTTTTTTGTGTCACTATTTTGGCATTTTTACAGCTTTGGATTTAGATCTTCATAGATAAGATATGATGTTTCAAACCATTACTTCTATGTTCTATCTCGTTAAGCTCATAAGCTTTAGGTTAAACAAAAAAGTTTATATTTGTTTATTATGTTGAACCTATGTTGCATGAATAATAAGGGCATACTATATTTATGAACAATTTATCCGGTTTGCTCGCATCAATGTCATTATCTATTACACCCCTCATACACTTGGGCAAGTTGGGGTTAGAGTTATTCTATCGAAGCTTCGCACTAACCTTCTTATGTGTCTATTTTAATGAGATCTATTACAACTTTATTGATGCTTCCCTTTATTTGCATTGCCATGTGGCTTATAGATCTCACCGAAAGAAGTAAAATATCTTATAATTAGTTATATTTTAACTTATTTATTGTCAGATTTTTTTTGTTAAAATGAAAGAATTATTTTTCCTTTTCCGATGCCGACTGTTACTTATTGCACGATACCCTTCTTGGTAGTATCACTCATTATTTTGGTCAGTTAAGATCACGAATTTGAATGTTCAATTGCATGTGTTCCTCTCAACAATTATTGTTGGTGTATACTTCTGCATCTTTTTCATGGAATTTGTTGCAATATCTAATATTTTATGTCCGGAGATATTTCCTAGCAAAGTCGGTGCCATCTGCTTGGTGCTATGAAGCCTAACCATTTGGGGTTTGTGACATCATTGTCACATATAACATTCCAAGATTGTTCAGGTACATTGGTCTTGCAGGTCTTTTTGGGGTTTGTGCATTGGGTTTTGTATATTTTTTAATGCCAGAAAAAAATGTGTAACTACTGAGATGATGGTGGAGCTCTCCGCACTTGGTTTATCTCATATAGTGAGCAAAACAAAAACAAGATTTCAGCACTCAAAAGGAAGTTTGGGACGAAAATGAGAATCAATATATTCCTATGATTTTTCTTACTGTTTGACAGACAAATCATTACTTGTGTTGGAAACATGATATATGTATTTGAATTAGTGATATTACAATTTTTAAGTTACATGTGATATGATTTTATATTAGTATTAAGTTCTAAATTATTACGTTATGTTCGTTCTTACTGTAATTAAGTTTTTCCTTCAAATATAGACTTATCGTTTGATATTCTTTTAGTGCTAGCTCAACACAAATATTTGTAATGCAAATTAATGAGAGACACTTGGCATGGTGTCCAGTTTCAGTTATCCATAGGACAAATAAATAGTTATTCAAGATCACTAGTTTTGATAGATACATAGATTTTTCGTATTCAAAGTCACTTGTTTGGATGAATACATACATCAAATTTTACTACTTAGTTATTTGTCCATCAAACAATAATAAAAGTAGTGAATACATATATCAAATTAGTTATCTTACTAGTTTTGATATACATATTCAAAATTAGTGATAGTATAATTTTAAGTTATATGTGATATGTTTGGTTATATTAATATTAAGGTTTAAATTATTATGGTATGTTGTTTCTAACTAAGTAGTAAAAATTGCTTACCTAGAGAAGCACTAATATAAAGTTACTTTGAAGGATTGACATGAATATTTTTTAGGTAAATAAATGTTAAATAGAAAGAGGTGAGTGACAAATAACATGTAAATAATACATACAACACTGTAGAAACATGAGCTCTTTTATACTTTTTTGTAGAGAAGATTTCTCTGGTATCTATGAAGTGGCAACTAATGGTTTATTAGACACTACACTATAGTATTTTGGCACAAAAATATGTATCAAACGACCCTAACGTTAATTATAAATGTCGATGTGACCATGTTTAGACAAGAAATCGGTTGCCTTGTCACCACGTTCTTAGAGGAGAATGTTTCCTTATTCATTGCCTTGAAATTGCGGCATCACTTAGGCTTCGAATACAACATCTCAAGGGATGTATCATTAAATATAAGTATGAAGCATATCAGAACGAGAATGAATACATGCATAGCCACACGTCGACGAATGCGTCACAGAAGCTACAACCAGAATCTTATACGAGCCTCTCTTCTGCGGGAGCCAGCGGGATCATCTAATGCATAGAGGAGAAAAAGGTTCAGCAACTAGCAAGTAAGGAGTCAGGATGTAGTGAACAATACGTGGGGACACCCTCATGTAGCGTGGTATAAAGGATTAAAACATTAGAACATCTTAGCATTAATATTCATTTTGTTGTTGCAGTCGACAACATATTCCAACTGTAACGGACATGAACAACTTTGAAAGGAAATTAACACAAATTATTTGAGCTCGGAAGAAAATATTATATTAATTTTTATATTTGACAAAATGATTACACGGGGCAATTAGTTCATGATATGCAGTAAATTCTTAAATATACTAGGCACATGGAATAGCATTAAAAAATAATACCCCATAGCACAACACAACTTTACATTCAGATCGGTCACATAGAAGGATGGTACTGTAGGCAGTAATTTATAAAATCACAACAAAAGCAAAACGGATCAAAAGAGGATGGTTCCCCACGTGGTCTTTTTTAATGATACAAAATCCTAATTAATTCCAAAATGATCATATTGCTTATCATGTTACAGGTTGAAGAGAGCTCTAACAATCCTTGGAGGTCAACTCCTTGTCTTGATGCGTTACCGAACAAAACATCTAAGAGTATATTTGGCTTCAACAAAAAAAAATCAGATGACCATAAATCTAATCACAAGTGATATATAATGGAGCCATATTTTCACATATCTCGCGAAGGTACTCTAGAACAGACTCAACCTCCTACCTCGGCGAGGTGATTTTCTGCTACCGAGAAGTAATTTGGTTCTCTACATCTCTACCTTGTACCTTCTTCTCAAAACTGTAAACAACAACAGGATGCATTTCAATGAGCTTCGCTTGCATCTCCCTATCATTTTCAAAAAAAAGTCCTCTAACTGCATCAAAACACAAGCAGTAGCCAAAATTGGAACATATACAGTCAAAATGAATGCGGAAAGGCGGTAAGAAATTATATTGCGGGTAGGGAAGAATTAAAAATTGTTATATGCAGGACATGACACCCTAACTGATAAGATTAGGGTGGATGTAAATATCAACAACGGCTTCAGATCCTTCACTAACCCGAGTAGGGGTAAGGCAGGTAATAACAAGAGTTCAAGATACTGTTTACCGAGTTCGGCCGTACCGAGTTGGTACGTGCCGGATAGGATGGTACCCGGTTGGGCTATCCGGCAGGAAGAACAAGAGACCAAGGGAAGATTCAAGTATCTATCTAGGTCAGCCGAGTAACACTTGGGTGATCCGGATAGAGAAGAAGTTGTTCTACTCGGAGGCAAAGTCAATGGAGCCGTTGAGGTGAATCCCGCGTATCCGGGAGCTGTACAGGCGTGCGGTTCAACTTACTAGGTACGTCGTAATGTGTATCCATACATGGGTACAGTGCGGTATGGGAAATGTCATGTCTTGTCTCTGACAAGGGGGACATGACATGTCAGCGACCAACCGCGGAGACTTTCGGCGACTCTGTCAGCGAAGACACGAAGGCGTGTGCTGCTGCACAATGTGGAGTCACCTAGTCAGTACTTTTTATCTATAAAATAGTGGGTGTCCACCACTATATAAGGTGGCCTCCCCCTCCTGCGTGAGGGTCGCACACTTGGTGGATTGATTCCAGAGGCATCACTACTCACGAGAGAGAAAGAAACGGAGAGAGAGAGGTTCTTCTTCCTCTAGCTCCTTGAGCTTGAGGAATTCCTGTACTCGGCATACACTTATACAGAGAGAGAGGCAGGAGTAGGGGTGTTACCTCCACATGAGGGCCCCGAACCTGGGTAGATCTTGTTGTTTGCAGTGTTCTGAGCGCGCCAGTTAGGCGTGCGATCCCTCCCCGGATACCTACAGTGTCAATCGGCCCCAAACTTTAGCCATCCTATGGCATATGTCTTATTCACACCACGACAGTTGGCGCCCACCGTGGGGCCAGTAGTGGCGCTGGCTGGGGTTCATATCCGGACAGGACCCGTTTATCGTTCGGGGGAGCGCATGGTGTGTGGCCTTGTCCACAGATTCGACTCCCTCGACTTCGTCTCCGACAACGCTGGTGATTTCTGCGGCAGGCCCGTGCCTGCAGGCGGATCCGTCGTCTCCTTCGGCGTGCATCTGGTGCATGTCACCACCACCGTCATCCGCGAGTACCCCGAGGTGGTGCTCGTTGCTGCGGACCCTCCTGCCGTTCTCGCCATTCACGGGCAGCCCGGCGCTGGCTCTGCGGGCAGCGTGGAGGTGATGATGACTGGCCCGGCTACTGCTGCCGGGAAAGGCGCGCCCACTGCGCCCAAAGTCGTTGATGCGTTGGCTCGGCCGAGCCACAAGCCCTACGACAAGCCTGAGAACCAACTTGGGTTCATGGGTCCTTCTGCATCAACAGCGATATCGGCGCCTCTTGTCGGTGTCGTCAAGAATCTGGGCATGCCTCTTGCCCCGGATACGGATCCGATGGTATTGAGGGCGCAACTCGAGGAGCATCGCCAGGCCATGCTCCTGGAGGCCGAAGAATTGGCAAAGGTTAGGCTGGAACTCAACCTTGACCAGAATGAGTATAATAGAGCCCATGGTTTTACTCCTGTTACTAGAAATCCTAGCAAGATAGGGATCATTCGTCGCAACCTAGGCACCGAGTTGGCTAGAGATGGTAGAACTGCTAGCAAATCTGATAGTATGACCTCGGCTGGTAGTCCTAAGTATAGTACTCCTGCAAAGACGCTTAGGGCGGCAGAGTCAGTTGCTGCCGAGTTGCCGCACCTGACTAGGGAGGCTCACATTAGGCAGCAGGACCGGCTCAATGAGCTTGTTCTAGAAGCTGGTAAGCAGAATGACGCTTTCCGGAAAGCGAATCCGGGGGCTGGTGCCTCTCATGTTGTTCAGTCGCATGGAATGAAATCAGGAAGCCAGGCCTCCTCACCTGTCCCCAGTAATAGGAGATCTCCAAGTGTGAACTCCGGGAAGAATAAGCAGATGGAGGTGTACGATCCGGCTGTCGCTGGAAAACAGCATGCTGTAGAGCGGCAGCCCGGTCAAGAACACATTGCTGCAAGTGGTGGCCATAATTCCGCCCGAGTTCGCCAAGAGGGGAAAGGAGGCAACCGAGATGGTCCATCTCGGCATCCGGCTGCCAATCCGGTTCAGCCTCAGCCTGGTACTGGTCATGTTGTTCCGCCACAAGCCGTTGCTGCAGGGGTCAACCCGACTCTTCAACCCGGTGATGTGCACCAGGACCGCTACAATGACGGGTACTCGGCGATGGAGCAAGCCGGGTACGCCGACCCAAGAGATATGGCAGCTCGGTTGGGGGCGAGGATGCTGCAGCCGAGTGATGCAAGGTACAACCTGGACAGGATCTACCTGTCAGAAGAGATAGAAGCACGAGGCCCACCCGGACCGAGTTGCTTTGGTCCCAGAATCATGGGAGAGGAGGTTGTGCCCAAGTTCCCGCTGGCAAGAGGGACCAAGACTTACGATGAAAGCACCAAGCCAGATGACTGGCTGAACGATTACGTTACTGCTGTGCACATTGCCGGCGGTAACCGGAGATGGGCTGTGAGATATGTGCCCCAGATGTTGGAGGGCCCTGCCAGGATCTGTCTCAACAACCTGCTAGAGATAGCATCAATTGCTGGCTTCATTTCTTGGAGGCTTTCATCAGCAACTTCACCAGCACCTACAAGAGGCCGAATAGGCCGCAACAGCTCTATGCGTGCAAGCAGAGGGAAGAAGAAACTGACAGAGAGTATCTTACTCGGTGGAGTACTCTGACGAACACCTGCGAGGGTGTGAATGAGTCACAGGCTATTGCCTGATTTGCTCAAGGCTGCCGGCATGGCAGCATGCTATGGCAGAAATTGCAAAGAGATATGCCGAGTACGCTCGCCGAGACAATCAAGATTGCAGATATGTATGCTCTCGGTGACCCTACTCAGCCTCTGCTCGATTCTTTCGAGCCGAGAAGAAGAAATAATGATGGAGCCCGGCGCAGTGACCGCCAAGATTTCCGTAACAAGAGAAGAGATGACCGTCCGGATGTCCTCTATGGATCGGACCATGTGGCTGCAGTTAACCAAGGATCAACCCGCTGCTGGGAGCAGTCAAAAAAAAACTGCTGGAGCCCAGTATGAGCAAAACCAAAATCAGAGCCAGAACTTCAAGAAGCAGTACAATGCTCCGCGGCAGTACAATGCTCCACAGGAATCCGGAGACCCTCCGAGGTTTATCTTTGAGACCATGAAGGAGGGACCATGCAGCTTCCATACTTGGCATCCAAGCAGGCCAGCTAACCACACTACTCGACAGTGCAGCTGGTGGGACCGGATCAAGAGTGAGGGCTTTGGCTAGTTTCCTCCCCCTCCTCCCCTGCCGGCTCCAGGTTCCAATGTTCATCCTATCCGGGCAGCTTCTCCAAGGCCATCCAAGAACGAGCGAAGGGAGAATGTGAACCAGGTGGCGCAGGGGGCCAACCGCAATTACAACAATCGCAACTACAACTGCAACTACAACTACAACCGCGACAACAACGTCGACCGTAACAACAACAACAACAACAACAACAACAACAACAACAATAACAATGGTGGTGGTGGAGACCGGAATCAGTATCAGGAGCATCATGAGAGCTATATGGTGTTCACCACTGAGCCGGATGACGAGCAGAGCCTGCATAGGCGAGCGATGGAGGTGAACGTTGTGATGCCGGCTGTGCCAGATTACATGCATTGGTGCGACCAGGACATTGTCTGGTCCAGAGCTGATCATCCAAAGATCATACCCAATCCGGGTACCTATGCTCTAGTGGTGGACCCTACTTTCCTAGGATCCAAGAAGAATGTGAAGTTCAACAAGGTGCTGATCGACAATGGCAGCAGCATAAACATTCTGTTCCGAGATAATATGGAGAAACTCGGCGTTGCCGAGAACATGCCGCTACCCAGCCGGACCACGTTCCATGGCATTGTGTCGGGGGTGTCTCGTGCTCCCATTGGCCGGATATGGATTGATGTTCTTTTCGGCACGAGAGATAACTGTCGGACTGAGTGCCTGCAGTTTGAGGTGGTTGATCTTCAGAGCCCATATCATGCTCTACTCGGCAGACCAGCTCTGTCCAAGTTCATGGCCTCTACTCATGCGGCATACCTGAAGATGAAACTTCCCGGTCCCAATGGCATCACCATCTCGAGAGACTACAAGCGCTCTCTGGAGTGTGCATCTGCTGGATCTCGGCTAGCCGAGTCCATGGTCATTGCGGCCGAGAAGAAGAAGATCCATGAAGTGGTGGCCCTGGACCTAGGCAGCTCAACTCGGTATGCCAGGCATGTCGAGCTCTCAGCATGGGGCCACATTCTAGGCCTCCCAGGAAACAAAGAAGGTGCAGATTGACCCGGAGTTCCCGGAGCGTGTTGCCATCATTGGCGCCGGATTGGATGAGAAATAGGAAAGCGCGCTCATCCACTTCCTCCGTGAGAATCAGTATGTCTTTGCATGTTCCAATCAGTATCTACCGGGTGTCCCGAGGGAGTTGGTTGAGCACTCTTTACATGTGCGGCCGGATGCCAAGACGGTGAAGCAAGCTATGCGCCGCTTTGCGGCAGAAAGAAGGAAAGCCATTGGTGACGAGAGAACAAGGCTGTTAGCAAGTGGATTCATCATGGAGGTACTACATCCGGATTGGCTGGCCAATCCGGTCATGGTGGAGAAGAAGAAGGACGACCCCATTCCCACTGGTGTGGCGCATGTGCGTTGACTACACCGACTTGAACGAGGCATGCCCAAAGGACCCATTCCCACTACCCCGGATAGATCAGGTGATCGATTCCACTGTCAGGTGCGAACTTTTGTCTTTTATTGATGCCTACTATGGTTTTCACCAGATTCCACTGAATCCGGCTGATCAAATAAATACTGCTTTTATCACCCCGTACGGGGCTTATTGCTATCGTGCTTTGAGTTTTGGCTTGAGGAATGGTGGGGCCACATACAAGAGATGCATGCAGAAATGACTGCATGAGCAGATCGGCAAGAATGTGCAGGTGTATGTGGATGACATTGTCATCAAAACCAAAGAAAAACACACACTGCTGAGTGACATTGAAGAAACATTCGCAAGATTGCGAAAGTACCGGATGAAATTGAATCCAACCAAGTGCACATTTGGCGTCCCGGCTGGGAAGCTACTCGGCTTCTTGGTGTCTAGCCGGGGCATTGAGGCCAATCCTTCAAAGATAAAAGCTATAGAGAGCATGTCTTTGCCGAGATCACTGAAGGATGTGCAAAAGTTTACCGGGTGCCTGGCTTCCCTTAGCCGGTTCCTGGAAGAATGGGTGAGAAGGCCTTGCCTCTCTATCAGCTCATGAAGAAAAGTGACAAATTTGTCTCGAACCCACAAGCTAATGTGGCGTTCAAAGAGCTCAAGGGCATGCTGGCTACCGCTCCGTTTCTAGCATCTCCACTACCTAAATAGCCAATGTTTCTCTATATTGCAGCTACGAACCGGGTTGTGAGTGTGGTGGTAGTTGTGGAGCGGGAAGAAGAAGGCAAATCGGTGCATACGCTGGTGTATTATATGAGTGAAGTGCTATCCAACTCAAAGCAAAACTATCCTCACTATCAGAACATGACTTATGGTGTCTACCTGGGTGCCAAGAAGCTCAAGCACTATTTCCAGGAACATCCAATTATAGTGGTGAGCACTGCTCCCACCTCGGAGATTATGGGCAACAAGAATGCAAGTGGCCGGATGGCTAAGTCCACAATTGAGATAGCCGCTTATACCCCGTTGTACGCGAGAAGAGAAGCTATCAAGTCCTAGGCCCTGCCGGATTTCTTTGTTGATTGGGCCGAAATGCAGTATGAGCCTCCATTGCCGGAAACAAACTTCTGGAGGATGCATTTCGATGGCTCTAAAGTGAAAGAGGGGCTTGGTGTCGGTGTTGTACTCACCTCACCCAAGCGGGACCAACTCAAGTATGTGCTTCAAATTCATTTTCCGGCATCCAATAATGTCGCCGAGTATGAAGCCTTGGTCCATGTCCTGAAAGTGTCCAAGGAGATTGGAATTCGGCGGATTGTATGCTATGGCGACTCGGACCTGGTAGTCCAACAAGCCTCGGGGACTTGGGATGCATTGGATGCCAACATGACATCTTATCGGTTCCTCATCCAGAATATGTCTGAATTCTTCGATGGGTGTGAGTTCCATCACATTCACCGGCTGAAAATGATGCAGCGGATGCTCTATCCAAGTTGGGGTCTTTTCGGCAGTTCATCCCACCTGGGATTGCTCTGGAGCATTTGAGGAAGCCCTCTATCAAGCCCTCAACCAACTCGAAGTCCATATTCATCCGGTCCTGCCGGACTCAGAAGTTGTTCCCATGGAGATTGACTGGGAGAGCTCAAAGGAGATCCTGGGGACTGCTCCTCCCAACCCGGGGACTGTCGCATTCATCGAGGGGATCATTTCTCAGTACTCGAGGACTCGTCTCCAACTCGGAGCAAGTCATGACAGCTGACCCAATGGAGGTGGATGAACCGGTGTTTCCTACTCGGGAGACACCGAGTTGAGCTTCGCCCATATTATCCTTTCTGATGGATGGCACTTTGCCGAGTGACGAGGTTACTTCGAGGCAAATACAAAGAAGATCCAAGGGCTATACCATCATCAACAAAGAGCTGTACAAGAGAAGTGCCACTGGCGTACTCCAACGCTGTGTTGAGCCAGAAGAAGGAGAAGAAATTCTCAGATAAATACACCAAGGTGAGTGTGGGCACCACGCCTCATATCGGGCCTTAGTCAAGAAAGCTTTCCGGCACGGATTCTATTGGCTCACTGCCTTGCAACAAGCAGAAGATCTAGTGAGGAAGTGCAATGGGTGCCAGAGGTACGCAAGCAAGATACACATGCCAGCATCCGAGCTGAAGACCATCCCCATCACTTGGCCATTCGCTGTGTGGTGGCTGGATATGGTGGGTCTTTTCAAGCCAGCTCGGGGCAACATGACTCACATCCTAGTCATGGTTGATAAATTTACCAAGCGGATTGAGGTGAAGCCAATCCGGAATTGTGATGGAAACACTGCTATGAGCTTCTTGAAGGATATTATCCTGAGATATGGCTACCTGCATGGGATCATCTCGGATAATGGGACGAACTTTGCCGAAGGAGCTTTTGCTCGATTCTGTAAGGAAAAGCAGATCCGGCTAGACATTGCATCAGTCGCCCATCCGGCTTCAAATGGGCAAGTTGAAAGAGAAAATGGCATGGTCCTATTAGAAATAAAGCCAATGCTGAAAACACCTGGGTGTTGGCTAGACGAGTTGCCGGCGGTGTTGTGGAGTCTAAGGACTACCCCTAACCGATCAACTGGATACACACAATTCTTCCTGGTATATGGAGCAGAGGCCGTGTTGCCCACTGACCTTGAGCATGACTCACCAAGAATAATCCTCTATACCGAGGCAGAGGCAAGAGAAGCCCGAGAAGATGATGTTGATTTGCTCGAAGAAGCAAGAGAATTAACTCTATCGCGCTCAGCTGTATATCAAAAGGTTCTGAGACGCTATCATAGCCGGAAAGTAAACCTAAGGGTTTTCCGAGAAGGAGATGTAACATCCCAAGTATGAAAAACACCATTACAATGCTTGCTCCTTGTTAATTTATGTTTTGCATCATAGCATCATAAGCATTGCATTTGTTTTCACTTGTTTTTCCATTTGAATTTCAAACCAAATTTCAAATCCTTGTTCATACTTGTTCTGTTACAATTTTTTCAAATGAAACTTTCAAATCAAACCATTTATTTTGGTTCCATTAAACTTGAAAGTTCACACTATTAACTTGCTTCTTTTCAATAATTCAATTAATACCATTTGCACTCAAATTCATTTGAATTTTCAAACAGCAACAAACTTTAAATTTTTGGAAAACAAACAATTGCACAGCTGGGCTTTTGTAATAATTAACCTATAAAATTTATTCCCAAATTTTTCCAACCCCAAAAACCCTTCTATTTCTCTCCTTTTCTTTTCTTTTCTTTTTTGCAAAAAAAAAACAGAGAGAAAAATAAAAAAATCTGGCTGGGGGAGGCAGACCAGGCCAGCCAGCTGGGCCAGCCCAGCCCACCTTTCCACCCCAGCCACGCGCGCGGCCCGCTCACCCCCTTCTTCTTTCTCCGTACGGCTGATGCGCGCTGACGCAGCAGCGCACCACCGTGCCCTCCACCTGCTCCACCCTCTCCCCTTTATCTACTCCCCGAGGGCGCGTCCAAACCCTAACCATCCCTCCTCTCCTTCCTCCTCGCGCCGCCACCATCTCCTCCCCTCTCTGCTTCCCCTTCTTCCTTCTGAAAAACCCGAGAGCGACAGGGAGGGGCGCCGCCGTCGACACGCCGCCATGGTGCATCTCCGGCCGAGCTAGGGAGACGTGAGGGACCCCTGCTACCTCTACGACCACGCCGCCAAGCACGAGCAGCCTCCACGACGCCGGAATTTCCCTGCCTCCTCGCCGGCCGCTTCTGAACTTCGTCGTCATCCCGTCGTTCTCGTCCACAGCAACCTCTCCCGACTGCTTCAACACACTCACGGTAAGCCACCGCTTCCATCCGAGCCGTTTCCCCGACGATCCGTGGCTTATTTGCGCAGTTGGAGTTCTGAACCCGAGCACCTCCGCCGTGATCGCGCTCTGAGCATGCCATCGTGCCTCTGCTGTTCCTTCCTCCACCTTGCACGCGTCGCCTGCCCCTCCTGGTTCACCTCCGCACCCACGCAACACCCTAGCACCGCTAGTTTGTGGTCATCGACGGTGAGCACGCGCCACCGTGCCATCTGCTTCCGCCACGGACTGAACAATCGGGTTCAGTTTCGTCAGTTAGCGAGCACACCCCCAGATCCACCTCAAAACCACATAGATCCCTCCTCTCTCACGATTCGATCCGCACCGCAGTGGCCAGATCCAACGGTGCGCAGCGCGAGGGTTCGATCCCCCGCTGCGCGATTAAAACCAACCTTTTTGCGCGCTTTGCCACGCGTGCACGCAGGGCCCACCTGCCATTGGCAGTGGTGGCCACGCCAGATCCCACCCACGCGCCACGCAAGCACCAGCTGGGCACTGGCCCACTGCCAGTGACCCAGGGGCTGCTCTGCCGCGTAGAGAAAGGTTCCAGGGGCCTTTCTGAAGTTTCTTTTTCGCATCCAAGCCCCTGGACCAAATCTGAAACTTTTAAATTCACAAAATAGCCCCTGTAATACAAATTCAAATAACTTTTGCATTTCAAATCCAAATATAATAAATAAAATATGTTTTCCATACCAAATTTAATTCTCTACATGTTTAAACCATTTTTATACTGTTTTGAACATTTCAAATGTTTTCAAAAATTCAAATTCAAACTACTATTTCAAATTTGGTCAAATTCATAACTAATTCAAATTTAATTCAAATGGCACATGTAAAATATGTTTTCCATGCAAAATTGAACAAGCTTTCCAAATATAAATTTTGTTTCCTGATTTGAATAATCAAAATTGGTTAAATAATTCAAATCTTGTTTAAATCATTTAAAATTGCTAAATTCATAACTTGGTCAAACTAAATTATTTTGAACATATAAAATATGTTTTCAAACCAGAAAAATATAATCTTTTCAAATATGAATTTTATTTAATGTTTTGAACAAATAAAAATTCAAATAACCTTATAATTAAATTAAATTCATTTAAATCTTGTCCAAACTTGTTTAATTCATAATTAATTCATTTTAAATCCATTGTCAACAAATGAAACATGTATTCCACCTAAAATTTTGTGTTCTTCCCAAATATAAAGTTGGTTATCTATTTTGAACAATTAAAATTGGTGAAAACAACAAATGCTTGTGTAACTCATTTAAGAAGCCAAAATTTCATAACTTAATAAATAAAATTCCCAACTTGGTAAACAACATTTCAAATTGAAGCTATTGTTGTTTTCTTATTGTTTTCATCATCCCTGCATCATTCTAATCAACTTTCACATGATGGTTAGTTATAGATCATTTAATTCAACCTTAAATCATGGGCTTTTCCATATGCAATCTAAATTGCATATGGGCCCATTTAACTAAGTTATCATGTCAACTAGCTTATCTTGATGCATCAATTAAATTGTCATGCATCATCCCATGATTGTGCATTATGCCATGTTATTGATTGTTTGTCTCTCTGCGTCGTTTGTTTGCTTCTTCTCGAATAGACGACGACGTTGAGACAGACGAGGTTTACGACACTACTTCTGAGGAGTTAGCCCAGTACCAGGCTACTGAGTTTGCAGGCAAGTATTCACTCACATGAACCATTGTGTCCTTTCCACACTGGATATCGATACTTTCCGTTGTCTATCCTGCTAGCCTTAAGATTCGTTGCTTGTGTTCCGATCCTATCACATGTTATCCTGTAACCCTGATATAGCCTATCCTCCACACCTATAACCCCGTTGCTTGTTGCATGTGTCTTACTAGAATGCTTAGGGTTGTTTATGCTCGAGTCTGATGTCAGTTATTGCTGTTACCTTATTTATTATGTTCTGGGGGCTCGATGTTTAAACAACAACCTGTTAATGTTTGAGGTAGTGCTAATTTGATGATAAGGCACCGGCAGGAGGCCGGGTATGGTTTTGAGGCCTGCTAGTGTCAAACTCAGGAAAACTTCTTGTCCTCTAGATCCATGATAAGCGCGCTAACCGCATGTGGGAAGCGTGTATGGGCGCCCCCCTCAACTTTGATTCGATTCGCATCTCGTCCAAATCGCCTCATTTAGTTCGGGTTTTCCATTTGCCGCATGCATATGCAGGTGCGAACCCGAGGCCAGGGTGGTAACTTTTGTAGTTGGCATTTAGGGAGACACGTTCTTAGAGTGCTATGAGGGTCCCCTTTTCTTCGTGGGGCTTGATTAGCCGTGCGCTCAATTGCACGGGGTTCTTTGGGCTTGATGCGAAGAAGAGTTGGGTTGTGTTGAGTGTCTCGCTTGGTGGGTTTGATCCCCGTCTGGCGGGATATTCTTACGTGTACGGCCAAATTGGTGCATCCCTGCAGGGTTAAATCTTCTCGAGAAGCCGTGTTGTCCGCGGTTATGGATGACTTGGTGATAGGGCTGGCTAACAAGGATTAGACAACTTACACCTAATCAATAATAAGTTGACTAGTAATAGACTTATTGACACAATAACTTGAACCTTCACTAATCCAACTGTGTGAGTTATCCTCGGATTGCTTCTTTGGATAAGGGGCGAGATCCAGGATGGGTTTGTTTGAGGATAGTGGTAGTTGGTTCCGATACGCCATCTTATCCCTTTCTTTTAGCCGGATGTTGTATCATGTCTCTGTAGTTGGTTAGAGCAGCCCGCTGCCGCATCTTTATATCACCTATCTTCCGTTGAACCCAAAGCATATGTACTTGGTGTTGCCGGGTACACTTTGGTATCTTGTGCGTCTTGCTTGCCAGTACTCGTCTGTACTGACCCCTTTGGGGCTGCGTGTTCTGCAGACTACGTTTCCGAGGATCCCCATGGTGGCTACTACGTGGAGTATGATGAGGCTGCTGACGAGTAGATAGCGGACCCGGGCAGGATCCAAGACATCGTGGATGGGCTCCGTCTTTTCGTTTCCGGCCTCTCAGGCCTATTTGGATCTTGTCTGTACTCAGACACTTTGGATGCTTCCGCTGTGATGTAATGATGACTTGTTGGGACATGTGTCCTCTGGATGATTGTATTTGCTATCTCTGCTCTAGTGAGAGCTATTTGCCACTTATTTCTATTTCTTTGTGTCTTAGAGATTTGTTGTGCTATCACTTGTTCAAATGCCGTTGACGTACCATGTGTGTATGTTATGAAGTACGTCAATGGAAGTAGTCGGATTTCTATGGGATGGTTTACGCAGACGATGAATAGTAGAGGATGGTTGTCACACGTTTACGTGTTGGCCTACTCATATTGAGATGCGGGTGCCGGTATGCCCCGTAAGCCATTTATCTATTGTTTAGCGGGCTGTGAGTATCCTCTAGAAGTCCGGGTGCGACAAATGGTATCAGAGCTTGTCTGCCTGTAGGATCCCTTTTACTGGTCGCAGTTGAGTCTAGAAACTATTTTGTAGCTATATAGGAAAAAATGAAACGTGAGAGTAGGAATTCTGTTCTTTTATTTCTTTCCCCACCCACCCTCCCTTTTTCTGGTAAGGAAGTGCAACGTTGTTTTCTCTTCTCATCTAAACTTTCAAGTTAGGATTTCACGTATCCTGGTTTCTCTAGGATGGTTATATCTACTAGACCATAGGAATGGAGGTGGTTGTGACATGATTTATCATGTTGCCTACTCATGATTGAGAACGGAGGCACATAAGCCCCGGAAGCAGATCCTCTATTCCTTAAGCAGTAGATATTGATCCTTTAGAAGCCCGGATGGGTTTTCCGTAGTACCTCAGGAGTGTTTGGTCTCCTGTTTCCCAAATGTTGCTTCGATATCCTGTTCTTCTCAACATCCTTTTCGTCCGTTGAAACCTTGTTGTTGCTTGCCACTTCAGTTCTGCTACCGGCGTCTAATCAAAGCTTCCCCGATCATCTGCAGATGGATCTCAGATTCTACCCGCAGGTGGTTCGTATGACTCGTTGCGAGAGCACTGCCGGTTATCCGGAGATGCTGAGAGACATGGTCACTTTTCTGGGGTTCCGTTGGGCACCAGAGTACCAGGTCTACGAGCAGCAGCGAGAGTTTGAGCAGACCTACTACCAGGCTATCGTCTACATTCTGTCAGATGATGGCATGAGCGTAGTCCACCGCTACGAGGCAGTGGGTTCCACAGTAGATATGGATGTGCAGCAGGCAGCTTATGTGAGTCTCACCGTCCTTCGTGCTGACTACTGGGGATTTGACGATTCTATCTATCGCCACATTCCCCGTGGTTACATCACTTCGGAGGGAGCTCACTTCACTCTCTACGACAACTTGGATGTTTACGAGCATGATAACTCCAGGCTGCACACCACCGCTCAGTTTGTGAGACACAGTGACGCAGTTGCCCGCACACTATCTCAGGAGTTGGCTTCAGTCAGAGAGCAGCTTTACGTTGCTTTGACTCGTCTGGCGACTTACACCACAGACTTTGTTGGAGACGAGCGCTTTGCACGTTTCGATCAGCCAGTTGGGCATCGTCTGCCAGATGCTGGAGGTTACGAGCCGATCAGAGGTCCACTCCTCAACCTTGGTGCTGGTTACACTGGGATTCCACGCTTTGGAGCACAGGGAGTCGACGCTATGTACTTCACCACGCCTAGAGTCGGTCTCAGACCACGTCAGATCTACGTGGATCGTCGTTCCACCTACTTTCGTGGGCGTGCTCCTCACCGTACCTCTCGCCGTACTCCTAGCCGCCGTCCTGCGTGATGAGCATGGGAGTACCGATGTACCCATTCTTAGCTATGTTTAGTTATCCTTTGGCATTCGAACCATTTATGGTGTGTTGGATATTCTGATGTATTTGAACATGTGATGATGTACCTGTTGGTTATCTATTCATGCGTCGGAATAATCTCTCTTTCGGTTTCCAAGTCTATCCTTGTCTATTGTTGTGCTAAAATGCATTTCCATTCAGGATGCCGCCAACAAGGAACAACGCGCCTGAACCACCGCCAATCGCGGAGCTGTTGACTCAGATGACCCAAGTCATGACGCAGATGGCCCAGTTCCAGGCTAATCAGCACATCAACCAGACAGCTCCACGAGTCAGCATCAAGGAGTTTCTCAGTCTGGGCCCAAGAGCTTTCGTGGCCACACGCGAGCCTCTGGACGCTGATTACTGGATCCATGAGATAGCCAAGGCTCTGGAGATTGCTCACGTAGCTGAAGAAGACAAGGTCAAGTATGCCTCCTATCTGCTGAAGGGTCAGGCAGCTACTTGGTGGGAGAACTTCCAGGCCATGAGAACTGGGATACCAGTCACGTGGGGTTGTTTCAAGGAAGCCTTCCTGAAGCACCACATTCCAGATGGTCTCATGGAAAGGATGCGTGAAGAATTTTGCTCACTCAAGCAGGGCAAGTTGGACGTCATCGGGTATCAGAGTGAGTTCAATCGCCTCGCTCGTTACGCTGGTGATGAGGTGTCCACTGAGGCTAAGAAGATGGCAAGGTTCCGCAGAGGTTTTAACCCGGAACTCAAGTATGCCCTCACAAACGTCAAGGCCAACATCGTCGAGGATCTCGTTAACACCACGCTCAATGAAGAAAATGGGCGCAAGGCGTTCGAGGAGTCTCGCAAGAACTCGCGTGAGGGTGGTTCCTCCTCCAACATGACCACCCCTCCGCAGAAGCGCCGCATCTGGGTGCCAAATGGTGCTGTCACTCGGGCTCCATACGCCCAAACTTCTCCAGGCTTCGCTCCCCGCCCACCCAACCCTGCTCAGATGCATGATCAAAGGGCTTCAATGGGGCAGCCAAGGCCAGGGCCCCATCGTGTCGTCACTTGCTACAAGTGCAAGCAGACGGGGCACTACGCCGACAAGTGCACGCAGAGGCAGCTACCTCCACCACCACCTCGTCCTAACACAAACCAGGCAATGGTGCGCGCTTCCCCGCCTAAGGCCTTCAACTCCAACAACAGGCCTGTCGGGAGGACCGCAAGGGTGAATCATGTCAAGATCGACAAAGCTGAGGAAGCTCCTGACGTCGTTCTCGGTATATTTCCCGTAAACTCTATTCCAGCTAAAGTGTTGTTTGACACCGGAGCATCACATTCTTTTGTGTCAAAGATCTTTGCCACAACAAACAACTTAATTGTGATTCCACTAAGCAATCAGATCACTGTTCACTCCCCGGGATCTCAAATGTTGACTTCCAAGATAAGTAAGGACAATCAAATCCTAATTGGGGGCCACATATTCCTTGCTTCTCTCATGTTGCTGGGAAGTTCTGACATTGATGTCATTCTTGGTATGGATTGGCTGAAGACCAATAAAGCAAGGATTGACTGTGCTCAAAAGTCAATAACTATGTTCCACCCTTCTGGCCAGATAATCTATTCTCCACATGAATCAAGTTCCAGCCAGCTTTACACCCTCAATGCAAAACCTCTACCTTCACTTGAAAATGTTCCGGTGGTTTGCGACTTCCCTGACGTCTTTCCAGAAGAGTTGCCAGGAATGCCTCCGGACAGAGCTGTAGAGTTCGTGATCGAACTTGAACCAGGTACTGCTCCAATCTCTAAGCATCCTTACAAGATAGGAACTCCCGAGTTGAAGTTGTTAAAGGAACAAATTGATATGTACATGGAAAAAGGTTACATTCAACCTAGTTCCTCGGCTTGGGGTTGCCCAACTCTGTTCGTTGCGAAGAAGGATCACACAAAGAGACTCGTTGTTGACTATCGTCCTCTTAACAAGAAAACCATCAAGAACAAGTATCCAATTCCTCGCATTGATGATCTTTTTGATCAACTTGCTGGAGCCTCAATATTCTCCAAGTTGGACTTGAGAATGGGTTACCATCAAATAAAGATCAGAAAATAGGATATTCCAAAGAGAGCTTTCACCACTCGCTACGGTCTATATGAATTCACCGTCATGTCCTTTGGTCTCACCAATGCACCGGCGACCTTCTCTCGACTCATGAATTCTGTCTTCCATGAATACCTCGACAAGTTCGTTGTGGTATATCTTGATGACATTCTTGTCTACTCAAAATCCGAGGAAGAGCATGAAGAACATCTTCGTCTAACTCTCATGAAGCTTCGCGAGCATCGTCTCTATGCCAAATTCTCCAAATGTGAGTTCTGGATTTCAGAAGTTGCTTACCTTTGTCATGTCATCTCAGCCAAGGGCATAGCCATTGATCCAGAAAAGGTTAAAGCAATTGTTGATTGGAAACCTCCAAAGACGGTGAAGCAAGTAAGAAGTTTTCTTGGCTTGGCTAGCTATTTCCGTCGATTCGTCCAAAACTTCTCCAAGATTGCCAAACCTCTCACTGACCTCACAAAGAAGGACAAGAAGTTCGTCTGGTCTCCACAATGTGATGAAAGTTTCAATCTCCTGAAGACTAAACTCACTTCTACACCAGTTCTGGTTGGCCCAGATCCTTCCAAACCTTTCCAAATATTCTGTGATGCTTCTCTCCAAGGTCTAGGTGCAGTTCTTATGCAAGAACGTCAAGTTGTGGCTTATGCTTCACGTCAGTTGAACACACATGAGCTCAATTATCCCACTCATGACCTTGAACTTGCAGCAGTTGTGTTTGCCCTCAAGAAATGGAGACAATACTTGTTGGGTAATCGCACTGAAATATTTTCCGATCATAAGAGTCTGAAGTACATCTTCACTCAACCAGATCTAAACCTCAAGCAAAGGAGATGGATTGAAAAGATCAAAGACTTTGATCTTACCATTTCTTACACTCCAGGCAAGGCTAATGTTATGGCCGATGCTGTCAGTCGCAAGTCGTATTGCAATAATCTCATGATCATGGAAAGCCAACCTCCTCTTCATGGAGAATTCCAGAAGCTCAACCTTGGCCTTGTTCCTCAAGGCTACCTTGCAAACTTGACAGCCAGTCCAACTCTCGATGACAAGATTCGTTCTGAACAACTTCGTGATGCTGAAATCAAGAAGATTGTAGAACACATCAAAGGAGGCAATGAGAAATTTAAGTCCTTCTCAATTGATGACAAGGGAACTGTGTTCTTCGAAGGACGCATTGCAGTTCCTCAGATTCAAAGTCTCAAAGATGTCATTCTCAAGGAGGCTCATGAAACTCCTCTCTCCATACACCCTGGAAGTACAAAGATGTACCAGGATCTCAAGACACTGTATTGGTGGCCTAGCATGAAACGTGAAATTACTCAATACGTTTCTGAATGCGATGTTTGTCAACGTGTTAAGGCAGTTCATCAGAAAACAGCCGGTCTTCTCCAACCTCTAAAAATCCCTGAGTGGAAGTGGGACATGATTGAAATGGACTTCGTCACTGGTTTTCCAAAGTCCAAGAGGGGCAACGATGCAATCTTCGTTGTCATTGATCGACTCACTAAAGTCGCTCACTTCTTTCCTGTCAAAGAAACAATCTCAGCTAGTCAATTAGCAGAGCTCTACACAGCAAAGATTGTTCCTCTTCATGGTGTTCCATTGGAAATAAGCTCAGACCGTGGAAGCATCTTCACTTCTCATTTCTAGAAAAGCTTTCAAGAAGCATTGGGCACCAAACTTCTGTTCAGCACAGCCTACCATCCTCAGTCTCAAGGGCAAGTCGAAAGAGTCAATCAGATTTTCGAGGATATGCTCAGAGCATGTGGTCTCTCTTTTGGCATGAAATGGGAGGAATGTCTTCCATATGCTGAATTCTCCTACAACAACAGCTTCCAGGCAAGCCTAGGCATGGCACCATTTGAGGCTCTCTATGGCCGCAGATGCAGGAGTCCAATCAATTGGTCTGGAGCTGGTGAACGTTCACTCTTAGGCCCTGACATTGTTAAGGAAGCCGAAGAGAAAGTTCGCATCATTCGTGACAATCTAAAGATTGCTCAGTCTCGTCAGAAAAGCTACTATGACAGCAAGCACAGGGACATGCTCTATGCAGCTGGTGACAAAGCATATCTCCGTGTAACTCCCCTCAGAGGCACTCATCGTTTTGGTGTCAAAGGAAAGCTTGCACCAAGATATATTGGTCCTTTCAACATTCTCTCAAGGCGTGCAGAAAATGCCTATCGTCTTGAACTTCCAGAAAAGCTATCCAAGGTGCACGATGTGTTTCACGTGTCACAGCTCTAGAGGTGCTTCAAAGATCCAGGTTGTGCAGTTGATCATGATTCAATTGAACGGCAAGAATATCTCTCTTATGAGGAGCACCCTATTCGAATTCTCGATGAGACCAAGCGCAAAACTCGCAACAAGAGCACCAAGTTCTTAAAAGTGCAGTGGTCTCATCATTCCGATAAAGAGGCAACGTGGGAGACCGAAGAGGATCTTCGCAAGAAGTATCCGGACCTTTTCTCTTCTCAGTAGGAATCTCGGGGCACGATTCCTTCAAGGGGGGGGGGGGCGTTTTGTAACATCCCAAGTATGAAAAACACCATTACAATGCTTGCTCCTTGTTAATTTATGTTTTGCATCATGTCATCATAAGCATTGCATTTGTTTTCACTTGTTTTTCCATTTGAATTTCAAACCAAATTTCAAATCCTTGTTCATACTTGTTCTGTTACAAATTTTTCAAATGAAACTTTCAAATCAAACCATTTATTTTGGTTCCATTAAACTTGAAAGTTCACACTATTAACTTGCTTCTTTTCAATAATTCAATTAATACCATTTGCACTCAAATTCATTTGAATTTTCAAACAGCAACAAACTTTAAATTTTTGGAAAACAAACAATTGCACAACTGGGCTTTTGTAATAATTAACCTATAAAATTTATTCCCAAATTTTTCCAACCCCAAAAACCCTTCTATTTCTCTCCTTTTCTTTTCTTTTCTGCAAAAAAAAAACAGAGAGAAAAATAAAAAAAACGGGCTGGGGGAGGCAGACCAGGCCAGCCAGCTGGGCCAGCCCATCCCACCTTTCCACCCCAGCCACGCGCGCGCGGCCCGCTCACCCCCTTCTTCTTTCTCCGTACGGCTGACGCGCGCTGACGCAGCAACGCACCACCGTGCCCTCCACCTGCTCCACCCTCTCCCCTTTATCTACTCCCCGAGGGCGCGTCCAAACCCTAACCATCCCTCCTCTCCTTCCTCCTCGCGCCGCCACCATCTCCTCCCCTCTCTGCTTCCCCTTCTTCCTTCTGAAAAACCCGAGAGCGACAGGGAGGGGCGCCGTCGTTGACACGCCGCCATGGTGCATCTCCGGCCATGCTAGGGAGACGTGCACCACCCCAGGGACCCCTGCTACCTCTACGACCGCGCCGCCAAGCACGAGCAGCCTCCACGACGCCGGAATTTCCCAGCCTCCTCGCCGGCCGCTTCTGAACTTCGTCGTCATCCCGTCGTTCTCGTCCACGGCAACCTCTCCCGGCTGCTTCAACACACTCACGGTAAGCCACCGCTTCCATCCGAGTCGTTTCCCCGACGATCCGTGGCTTATTTGCGCAGTTGGAGTTCTGAACCCGAGCACCTCCGCCATGATCGCGCTCTGAGCATGCCATCGTGCCTCTGCTGTTCCTTCCTCCACCTTGCACGCGTCGCCTGCCCCTCCTGGTTCACCTCCGCACCCACGCAACACCCTAGCACCGCTAGTTTGTGGTCATCGACGGTGAGCACGCGCCGCCGTGCCATCTGCTTCCGCCACGGACTGAACAATCGGGTTCAGTTTCGTCAGTTAGCGAGCACACCCCCAGATCCACCTCAAAACCACACAGATCCCTCCTCTGTCACGATTCGATCCGCACCGCAGTGGCCAGATCCAACGGTGCGCAGCGCGAGGGCGCGGGTTCGATCCCCCGCTGCGCGATTAAAACCAACCTTTTTTGCGCGCTTTGCCACGCGTGCACGCAGGGCCCACCTGCCATTGGCAGTGGTGGCCACGCCAGATCCCACCCACGCGCCACGCAAGCACCAGCTGGGCACTGGCCCACTGCCAGTGACCCAGGGGCTGCTCTGCCGCGTAGAGAAAGGTTCCAGGGGCCTTTCTGAAGTTTCTTTTTCGCATCCAAGCCCCTGGACCAAATCTGAAACTTTTAAATTCACAAAATAGCCCCTGTAGTACAAATTCAAATAACTTTTGCATTTCAAATCCAAATTTAATAAATAAAATATGTTTTCCATACCAAATTTAATTCTCTACATGTTTAAACCATTTTTATACTGTTTTGAACATTTCAAATGTTTTGCAAAAATTCAAATTCAAACTACTATTTCAAATTTGGTCAAATTCATAACTAATTCAAATTTAATTCAAATGGCACATGTAAAATATGTTTTCCATGCAAAATTGAACAAGCTTTCCAAATATAAATTTTGTTTCCTGATTTGAATAATCAAAATTGGTTAAATAATTCAAATCTTGTTTAAATCATTTAAAATTGCTAAATTCATAACTTGGTCAAACTAAATTCTTTTGAACATATAAAATATGTTTTCAAACCAGAAAAATATAATCTTTTCAAATATGAATTTTATTTAATGTTTTGAACAAATAAAAATTCAAATGACCTTATAATTAAATTAAATTCATTTAAATCTTGTCCAAACTTGTTTAATTCATAATTAATTCATTTTAAATCCATTGTCAACAAATGAAACATGTATTCCACCTAAAATTTTGTGGTCTTCCCAAATATAAAGTTGGTTATCTATTTTGAACAATTAAAATTGGTGAAAACAACAAATGCTTGTGTAACTCATTTAAGAAGCCAAAATTTCATAACTTAATAAATAAAATTCCCAACTTGGTAAACAACATTTCAAATTGAAGCTATTGTTGTTTTCTTATTGTTTTCATCATCCCTGCATCATTCTAATCAACTTTCACATGATGGTTAGTTATAGATCATTTAATTCAACCTTAAATCATGGGCTTTTCCATATGCAATCTAAATTGCATATGGGCCCATTTAACTAAGTTATCATGTCAACTAGCTTATCTTGATGCATCAATTAAATTGTCATGCATCATCCCATGATTGTGCATTATGCCATGTTATTGATTGTTTGTCTCTCTGCGTCGTTTGTTTGCTTCTTCTCGAATAGACGACGACGTTGAGACAGACGAGGTTTACGACACTACTTCTGAGGAGTTAGCCCAGTACCAGGCTACTGAGTTTGAAGGCAAGTATTCACTCACATGAACCATTGTGTCCTTTCCACACTGGATATCGATACTTTCCGTTGTCTATCCTGCTAGCCTTAAGATTTGTTGATTGTGTTCCGATCCTATCACATGTTATCCTGTAACCCTGATATAGCCTATCCTCCACACCTATTACCCCGTTGCTTGTTGCATGTGTCTTACTAGCATGCTTAGGGCAGTTTATGCTCGAGTCTGATGTCCGTTATTGCTGTTACCTTATTTATTATGTTCTGGGGGCTCGATGTTTAAACAACAACCTGTTAATGTTTGAGGTAATGCTAATTTGATGATAAGGCACCGACAGGAGGCCAGGTATGGTTTTGAGGCCTGCTAGTGTCGAACTCAGGAAAAGTTCTTGTCCTCTAGATCCATGATGAGCGCGCTAACCGCATGTGGGAAGCGTGTATGGGCGCCCCCCTCAACTTTGATTCGATTCGCATCTCATCCAAATCGCCTCATTTAGTTCGGGTTTTCCATTTGCCGCATGCATATGCAGGTGCGAACCCGAGGCCAGGGTGGTAACTTTTGTAGTCGGCATTTAGGGAGACACGTTCTTAGAGTGCTATGAGGGTCCCCTTTTCTTCGTGGGGCTTGATTAGCCGTGCGCTCAATTGCACGGGGTTCTTTGGGCTTGATGCGAAGAAGAGTTGGGTTGTGTTGAGTGTCTCGCTTGGTGGGTTTGATCCCCGCCTGGCGGGATATTCTTACGTGTACGGCCAAATTGGTGCATCCCTGCAGGGTTAAATCTTCTCGAGAAGCCATGTTGTCCGCGGTTATGGATGACTTGGTGATAGGGCTAGCTAACAAGGATTAGAAAACTTACACCTAATCAATAATAAGTTGACTAGTAATAGACTTATTGACACAATAACTTGAACCTTCACTAATCCAACTGTGTGAGTTATCCTCGGATTGCTTCTTTGGATAAGGGGCGAGATCCAGGATGGGTTTGTTTGAGGATAGTGGTAGTTGGTTCCGATACGCCATCTTATCCCTTTCTTTTAGCCGGATGTTGTAGCATGTCTCTGTAGTTGGTTAGAGAAGCCCGCTGCCGCATCTTTATATCACCTATCTTCCGTTGAACCCAAAGCATCTGTACTTGGTGTTGCCGGGTACACTTTGGTATCTTGTGCGTCTTGCTTGCCAGTACTCGTCTGTACTGACCCCTTTGGGGCTGCGTGTTCTGCAGACTACGTTTTCGAGGATCCCCATGGTGGATACTACGTGGAGTATGATGAGGCTGCTGACGAGTAGATAGCGGACCCGGGCAGGATCCGAGACATCGTGGATGGGCTCCGTCTTTTCGTTTACGGTCTCTCAGGCCTATTTGGATCTTGTCTGTACTCAGACACTTTGGATGACTCCGCTATGATGTAATGATGACTTGTTGGTACATGTGTCCTCTGGATGATTGTATTTGCTATCTCTGCTCTAGTGAGAGCTATTTGCCACTTATTTCTATTTCTTTGTATCTTAGAGATTTGTTGTGCTATCACTTGTTCAAATGCCGTTGACGTACCATGTGTGTATGTTATGAAGTACGTCAATGGAAGTAGTCGGATTTCTATGGGATGGTTTACGCAAACGATGAATAGTAGAGGATGGTTGTCACACGTTTACGTGTTGGCCTACTCATATTGAGATGCGGGTGCCGGTATGCCCCGTAAGCCATTTATCTACTGTTTAGCGGGCTGTGAGTATCCTCTAGAAGTCCGGGTGCGACAGGAGATATGGTGCTTAGGCTTGTGCAACGCACCACCGGGATGCACAAACTTTCCCCTCCGTGGGAAGAGCCATTCATTGTGAGCAAGGCTCTGCACAATGATGCGTACTACCTCATTGACGCACAGGCACCACAGAAGAACAGGACAGATAAATACGGAGAGGAATACAAGCGTCCCTAGAATGTAGCTCTACCCGCCGTTTTCATTTTTGAAAAATCATTGTATGTATCAACTCACCAAGTTAAATTCCAAGTCGGCACTCCGAGTTCGAACTCGGGGACTGCCTGTGCAAAAACTTGCGATGTGTCGTGTACTTTGTTTACTTTGTCTACTCGGTTAGTCTACTCGGAATTTCATGCGCATGTTTAGTAATGTGTTCAAACCTAAGGGCCAACTCTTTGACTATGCTGCTGTCCGCAACCCGGCTTCAATGGCAAGCAAAAGAACAAGCCAAAGGTCAATAAACACACGGAAAACTGCTAAGGAAATAAAGAATGTATCAACCGAGTAGGGTGATTTTTCCTTCTGTTTTTTCGCTAAATATTGGGCAGTGTTAATTTCAAATCTCAAAGTTGTTAAATATTAGAAACCCGGTTTTTTGAAATCTTATGACTCGACTACCAACAGGCCACAAGTGGCGGGTAAGAGCAAAGACAAAAAGAGCCGGGCGGATAAGAAAAGCAACTCGGGGACTCGGAATTAGCGCAATCCGGCATTGAGCCAGTCTTGCTAATAACTTAATTAAGAACTGAGTAGCACGCACGAAATATTAATTGTTGGATACATTTGCACCCGGCATACCGGGGATCTGATAAAAAGTTTGAGGTGAAAAAGAACAGGAACTTAGGCAACCGTCGAGGGAGTGATTTTAGCTTCAGAACCTGCTGAGTCGGAGGACTCGGTGATGGGCTCGGAGGCGGCAGTCGGTGTAGGGGTTGCAGAATCGGCAGTTGATGTAGGAGGCCCGGATGCGGCGTTCTCGGCAGTGGCCTCCGATGCGCTCAACTCGGGAGCAGGCGTGGAGATCACCATTTTGATGGTGACAACTATGAAAGAGGCAGTGGGCTGCGGGTCAGCTTGGATCTCCTCATCCACCTCTTCGGAGCCTTCTTTCGGCTTGGTTGCCTCTTGGTCGTCGCCCTTCTCGGACTCCTCGCCACGTGCCTCGTTCTGCTCGGCCCCTACGTCGCCTGCCTCGTCTTGCTCGAACTCTTCATCGCTGGCATCGCCCTCATCACCATCTTCATCGTCATTACCATCTTCACTGTCCTCGGCGTCCGTGCCCGGCTCCATGGGGCCATCGATGTACTCCTTGGTATCAGCATATGAGGCTAGCCGGTATGCCGTCTCCTGGCGGCACTGGATAAATTCCTCCTGTTTGGTCCACTTGGAGTCGTTCCAGAGCGTTTTGAGCTTGTTGAGGTCCAGGTTGTCATACCAGGACATCACGAAGTGTAGGGCTTCATCGGCACCAGCCCGGGATGCTGACGCGCGCCACTTCTTTAGTTCAACCTTGACATAATCCAAGTTGGAGGCCAGCTTGTTAATTGTAGTCGGGGGCTCGACATCCGGCCAGAAGGCCTTGTGTAGGCGCAGGCCAGTGGACACAATGGTGGTGCCAAGGCCCTTGAGGAGGTGAACCTGGGTCTTGATGTTTTCTATCTGGTCATCAATCATGACCAAATCAGTAACATCGTGGCCAAGCTCCTTCTGCAACTCCCTGGCCTTTGCCACAGCTTGATCAGCGCCCGCGTTGAAATCTGGGAATGTCCTTGAGAGAGGCGATGCTGGGTAGAATCAAGAAACCAGATAAGAGAGACCGAATAGAAGAAAGTTCAAATAAGGGAGACCGGGTAGAAGAAACCGGACAGAACAACTTTGAAAAAGAGCATGGACTTACAGCGCATGTCCATGACAAGATCCTTAAGCCGGCTGGTCCACCCGACAGCAAGGGCATGCTGCTTGTCCAGCAGTCCGCGGGAGTTGACCAGCATGATGTCGAGGTTGGCATTTCGTGCCTTGAGGGACTCAATCTCCCTTTCCAGTTCAAGCTTCTCGACAACCGCCTGGTTCAGCGCCTCGGTCTTGTCGGTCCCGGCCTGCAGCGCCGACTTGATTGCGTCAGCCAGCTCACGCTTCAGTTTGAACACCTCTTTCTTCTCGGCGGCGAGCTCTACCTCCAACTTGCTCTGGCTGGCCTGCAACTGCTGCTGCACCTCGGCTGGAGTGACACACCCTTTATGTTGGTCAAGGAATAGCTTGCGTTCCTCTGGGAAGGGGGCAATCCGGTCAGCAAAACAGTGAAAATACAGAAATTGGATGAAAGAAAAGCAAAAGTAACTTTATCTCCAGAGCCAAGATTTTGCTCTGTGCTGACTCGGCCAGCACAGTGCAGTCTTGGTGCTTCTCGGCGAAGGCTTGGTGTTCACCTGCAGAAAAAGCAAAGTTAACCAGATAGAAAGAAACTAGCGTACACACAAAACGCACAAACAGAAAACGTTACACTTACTCTCCAAGGAGGAGATCTTGGTGATGGCGTCCGTGAGCTGCTTCTCCAAAATAGTTGTGAATTGGGAAACATAAACTGGGTTAGAAAACTGATGCCGAGAAAACATATGCAGTAACTCGGCAAGAATAAAACTTACCTCTCTGGCCACGCTCCTCCTGCAGCTTCCGGTTCTGCTCCTTGACGCTCCGGTGGGACCAGAGAAGCTTGCGAAAGATCCTGGCGCGAGTTTCAGTGCAAGTCTGAAGGGAGAAAAGAAACAAGTTAGTTGGAAGATTCGACCCGAGTAGACTTCAACTCGGTCGAGTATTGCCTACTCGGCCCAAATCTCGGGGACTGGCTGATGTATGATTTCAGATAAAAGAACAAAACTTACTCGGGAAGTGACCTCGGCATCTTCTACGGCGACGTGCATGCAGTACATCTTGTGCGCCAGAGTGCTGCTGGATGCGGCAACAACCATAGAGATGTGGCCGACATCGGCATAGTTCCAGGCTTCCCGGTAGTTATCCAGATTGCCCAGCTTCTTGCCGTTGTACTCCGCATCAATATGATCTATCCGGTCCAGCGTGGCATCAATATCTTCACGCAGCTCATGAGCAAGCTCGGTCAGTTGCGTTTCCGGCTTGATTGTCAGGGTGCCGTCTTGGGTCTTGGGGCCGGCCGCGCCGGTCTTCTTCTGCAGTTGCTGCTGCTGCTCCCGCTGCTGCCGTATCCGGTGCTCCTTCTGCAGCTCTTCCCAGTGAACGGGAACCCTCACACTGATTTCGGTTGTGCCACTGCTGCCTGCACCTGCATCTAGTGTTTGCCAGGGCGCAAAATGAAGCTGTTGCTGCACTTGCTGCCTGTTGCGTGGGGCAGTGACGTTCCTTCTGGGCGTCGGGTCCTTGCGCAGAAGTGAGGGGCGTGGCGCTGCTGCTGCTGCTGAAACCTGGCGTGTGGCCGTAGGAGTTGTGCTCGTGGTGGTCTTGGTCTCGGCGGCCTTGGCGGTGGCCTTCTCGGCTGTGACCGCGACATCCAGGGGAGTGGGTTGTCTCCGCGCAGTTGGTGGCCTGGCTCCTCCTGATGCTGGTGGAGGAACATGTTGTTGTGTTGGTGGGGGCTGCTGCTACGGCTGCTCGGTCTCCTCGGCACCTTGTTCTGGTGCTCAGGATGCTGCTCTGGTGGTTGCTGCTGCTGTTCTACGGTGGGTTCTGGTGGTTGCTGTTCTGGGGTGGGCTCCGACTGCTCCGAAGCCCTATCAGTGTCCATCTCAGCGCCAGTGTTGTCAGCGCCGAGTTCTTGGTCTTCTCGGTCTGGAGGAGGCAACTCGGTCCTCTCCTCAGGCTGGGCCTCTGCCTCATCGGGATTGAGGTTCACAATTTCACGAGGAGTACTCGGCCTTGGGGGTGCCTCAGGGCATCAGCGTCGAGGGGGTCGCTAAAGAAAAGAAGAATAAGTGGAGGAATAAGAAAAGTGCAAACACAAAGCATCCTTTGAAAAGAAAAGGGCAGAAAAGACAAGGAAACATGAACATGGAGAAACTCGGGAAAAGCTTACACGTCCTCGGTCGGTCGCACTAGCCTCTTGTTGCGGGTAGAGGTGGACTTGTTGCGATTCGCCGCCTTCTTCCTTCTCTTGGTAGCAGGGGGCTCAGTGGCACCACTGCCGGATCGTTTCCTCGTTCCAATGGGGGCAGCGATAGACACGGGCACCGCGTCAATCAGTTCCTCGTCCATTTCCTCTGGAGGCAAGAAAAAGAAATGCAACGGTGAGACCGGGAAGAAGCTGAAAAGCATATAAAAGTGTATAGTGGTGGTCTCTATCACCTTCTTCATCCTCAGACCAGTCCCGGATTGAGGTGGAGACTCGGGACTTACCGTCTTGGCCTGCAGGATTGACAAGCGGGACGCAGAGTGTGTCCTGGACATTGTACTGCTCTCCATTGTCCTCAGTCCGGTCTGACTGCCAGTTCTGCTCGAAGATCGCCTTGTCTTCAGTCTTCTGGCGAGGAATGACGTGTAGATGCAGACACAAAGCTTAAGGAACAGACTATACTCAAGGTAACCGAGTTAAGACTCTACTCGGTGTAGCATGCAAGTACAAAGCATAAAAAGCTAAGTCCTATCAGAAGAAGACGGGTTGAGACTCTACTCGGTGTAGCATGCAAATACAAAGCATAAAAAGTTAAGTCCTATCAGGAGAAGCCGAGTTGAGACTCTACTCGGTGTAGCATGCAAGTACAAAGCATAAAAAGCTAAGTCCTATCAGGAGAAGCCGGGTTGAGACTCTACTCGGTGTAGCATGCAAGTACAAAGCATAAAAAGCTAAGTCCTATCAGGAGAAGCCGGGTTGAGACTCTACTCGGTACCGCGTGCAAACACAAAGCATACAAATCTAGGTACTATCAGGAGAGGTCGGGTTGAGACCCTATTCGGTACAACATGCAATCACAAAGCATAAATGGCTAAGTCTATCCAAGAGAATCCAAGATAATTCTACTCGGTGAAGCATGAGAGACAAAAAGCGAGATTAACTAAGTGCATACAGAAGGAAGCTTACTTTGGGGGCTGGCGTATCTCGGCTGTATGGCGCGAAACCATAATACCAGGTGTCCGAGAGGGTGTCCTTGAGGATGGAGCGAGCCCAGATAGCCACTTCCTCCTTGCTGAGCTCGAACGTAGTGGTACGGGTGCAGTCGCGGGGCCCGCCCATGAAGCACATCTTGTGTGCTCGGAGTTGGAGAGGGAGAACCTGGAGGCTCACCCAAGCAGCGATCAGGTCATCCCATCGGAGTCCCAGCTCGACCAATTGCTTCAGTCTGTCGTCCGCATGGTTCGCATCCGGCACAGTCTTCTTTGGGTGGTACCCCCAGTTCCTCATAGCAGTTGGAGGAACGTTATCGAAGGCAGGCAACTTGATGAGATCGATCGTCTGCTCGCCTGCCTCCGGAATGGGGTTCCTCACATACAGAAACCCCCTTTGCCATTTCCGGCAGGTATCCAACCCTAGAACCCGGGGGTAGGTGCAGGGATTTCGGCAGACGATCATGGCCGTCCCGGTTTGAGTCATCACATTGGGTGCATCCGAATTAGTCTTGTTGGGGCGAACTTGCTGGCGGAAAAAGAAATACTTGGCCCAGATGTCTACCGTGGGGTAGACACCGAGATAAGCTTCGCAGCAAGTGACGAAAGTGGACAACATGGTTATGGCGTTAGCCGGAAGGTGGTGCGGTTGGAGGCCAAAGTGGCGGAGAAAATCTTGCATGAACTTAGAGATTGGAAGGCCGAAGCCGCGCTTGAAGTGGCTGAGGAACACGACATACTCACCGGGTGTGGGCGTTGGCTCCAGCTCGTTGCCGGGTGGCCTGCAGATGACGCCCGGCGGTACCCGGCGAGTGTTGACGAGTCATTGGGTGTCCCTCGCGGTGATATCGGACCCCTCCCAGTTGGCGCATGTTGAAGCAGGGCCCTCCACATTCAGATCGGCGACGGGCTCGAGCGCCATCGGGCGTCTCCGGCGAGGAAGATCTTGGAGAAGGAAGCGATGCAGTCGTACGGCGACAACGGCGCGAGGTCGGAAATGGCCGCACGTTGCAGTGAAGATCTTGAGCCTCTCGGGCGCACTCCGGCGAGCGGTAGCGCGCGGGGATGCTCTCGTCCTCTCTCTGCGCGCGGAGCGGCGGCGTACGGTGGTTCGAAGCGGGGTGATGCGCTCTGTGCGAGTTTGGCGAGAGGAAGGAGAAGGTGATGGGGCAAATGACGGGGAAGTTGAGGAAATGGGCGGCACGGGGGTGTTTATACCCCCCAAAGCGCAATTACTATGCGAGATTAACTGTGGCAGAGATCATGCAACGTGGGGAGTTACCACGCCCGTTAGAAACGCACGAAGCGATTAACTCGCGCGTAACGGGCGCAGTCAATCCCACGTCTCGCGACGTGCGCACTCAAGTGCCCTGTGTGAAGCGACGCAACGGCGCGTGGGCCCGGTGCACAGTGACAGGCGCAGGTCGAGCGCGTACGGTGCAACCGCATCGTACCCGAGGCGACATGAGCTATGTGCTCACGCCACGTGTTGAGTCTTACACGCGAAGATAGCGAAACGCTCTGGTTTGAGCGGGAAAGATTTGGAAAATTGACTAAGTGCTGGGATCTCGGAAAAAATCCAAAGCAGCTTGGCCTATCCGGTTCAAAGGAGAAAACTCCATAAGCAACAATGGAGTGGATCCGAGTTCAGATTGAGGTCGGCCGAGTTGAGGTGCAACTCGGCTGAGAGTATCAAGGAAGTTTTTGGTTTAAGCTGGCAGGGCCCAGCGTCCGAGTTCACCGGATCCTACCAGCTTCGGGGGCTAATGTCGGGGGTGGGGTGGCTACCCCCCCCCCCCCCCGTAGGGGTAAGTCAGGTAATAACTGGAGTTCAAGATACTGTTTATCGAGTTCGGCCGTACCGAGTTGGTACGTGCCGGATAGGATGGTACCCGGTTGGGCTATCCGGCAGGAAGAGCAAGAGACCAAGGAAAAATTCAAGTATCTATCTGGGTCAGCCGAGTAGCATTTGGGTGATCCGAATAGAGAAGGAGCCTTTCTACTCGGAGGCAAAGTCAATGGAGCCGTTGAGGTGAATCCCGCGTATCTAGGAGCCGTACAGGCGTGCGGTTCAACTTACTAGGTACGTGGTAATGCGTATACATACGTGGGTACAGTGCGGTATGGAAAATGTCATGTCTTGTCTCTGACAAGGGGGACAGGACATGTCAGCGACCAACCGCGGAGACTTTCGGCGACTCTGTCAGCGAAGACACGGAGGCGTGCGTTGCTGCACAGTGTGGAGTCACCTAGTCAGTACTTTTTATCTGTAAAATAGTGGGTGGCCACCAGTATATAAGGTGGCCTCCCCCTCCTGCGTGAGGGTCGCACACTTGGTGGATTGATTCCAGAGGCATCACTACTCACGAGAGAGAAAGAAACAGAGAGAGAGAGAGCTTCTTCTTCCTCTACCTCCTTGAGCTTGAGGAATTCCTATGCTCGCCATACACTTATACAGAGAGAGAGGTAGGAGTAGGGGTGTTACCTCCACACGAGGGTCCCGAACCTGGGTAGATCTTGTTGTTTGCAGTGTTCTGAGCGCGCCATTTAGGCATGCGATCCCTCCCCGGATACCTACAACGTCCATCGGCCTCAAACTTTAGCCATCCTATGACATCTGTCTTATTCACACCACGACAGCAGCTCACAAGATCGTGACATGGTAGCACAACAATAAGATACAACCATCTACCTACTGCTATAGACTCGTATTCCAATAATGAATTACTCACGCATCATCTTGGAGGAAATCATGGCGACGAAGAGGCATCCAGTGAAGATTTCCTCCAGGAACCCCCAATTTAGGGTTTCAAGATGGCGGCGGCTCTTTGGAACTTACATGGAAAATAGTACCCATCCCTCGGTGTTTAGGTCAAGGGGGCTTAAATAGACGAAGACGTGACTTGGTAGAGCTCCGAACGGAGCAGGCGGCCAGGGGCACTGCCGCACCCTGGCCGTGCCTCGGGGTTTCCCTCTCCACTGGTGCTCGCCTCCGACTCCCCTTTGGATCTTGTCTGCGTGTTAGGAAAAAAGCGGGCTCTGTGGATTTTGGGGTCTTTTCGTTGATTTTTTCAAAATAAAATTTCTAAAACTTAAAAACAAATAAAAAACACGAACTAACTAGTGGCACTTTGTCAATAGGTTAGTCCAAAATATGCCCTAAAATAATATAAAAAGGTAGTAGAAACATGTAGGGATAATATGAAAGAAGTATGCAACAATAAAAAATATTAGATATGTGAGACACGTATCCCACAGTTCAAAATTATCATAAAAAAGTGTACAAAGTAATGTTGCAACTATAAATCTATAATATCAGGCTTCTTAAAGACAAGCACTTACCTTCCATCAATAGAAATGTGTGAAAATTTCACGTGCACCACACATCACTTTTGTTACAACAAAGAATAGGGCATGTTAATTGTTCACTAACATATCATCCAGGGATGAACCACCTCTTGCCTTTGCTTTGTTGGAAATGGAGCTGAAACATTAATATCATTTAAACCTTCACGTAAAACCACCTATCCAAAAAGACAATACATACAAGTGCAAGAAGTAAGTAATGTCAAATTGTCCACTTTAGCCAATATCAAGTTCCTGGAAACATGGAAAATTGATGTTTTCTCTTATATTTAACCATGGTAAGAGGATCTAGAGCCGAGGCTTAACTAAGTATGTACATATTTTATTTGAATACTAAAGAAATATTCAAATCATATGGACATTATGTTTAGAGTCTGCAACTCTTGATGAGTGGAACTCAACGGGTCAAATAGAACGACGGAAATAAAAAACTATGTTCTTGATGATACCGGCTTGATGCAACTGACCACATACCTTTCCTATAAGCTTTCTATGAGAATCTCCTCAATTGGAGAACCGAATGTGATACTTAGATCTCTCTTTCCATCAAAAGTGAAATCGAAGTCTTGAATAGGTAAATAATAGCCAATGATAAACGATGTTTGCCAACCACCAAACGAGGGGAAACCTGGGTTCAATTTCCAATTGGGTCCGCAACATGATTGTTTCACATTTAATAAATTTCAACATACATGTTACATGATTTTGTTGGGAACATTAAAAGTTGCTAAATGAGATCAATAGCATAGTGCCTTCTTAGAATCACTCCATAAATGTGATTTTAAAATGTTACCGATTTCAAGTACGTAACAAATAGTGTGGGCCATTGGAGGCAATCTAAATTTTTTTCGTAAATGAAGAAACCCATCTTAAGTAAGTTCTAGACTGGTAGTGATGATGACATGACAAGGCCGGATAGGATAAAAAATATCACTAATTCCTATACAATTGATCAAGAAATGAGGGGAAAACAAGGATACCTGATTAGATGGTGTTCAAGGAGTTCTCTCACATCACCTTGTGAATGGACAACAATGTCGCCTAGAGGGGGGTGAATAAGCGATTAAAACTTTTCCGGTTAAGGCTTGCTGAATGCGAAATAAACTAGGTGTTTAAATTAACAAGCACACAACCTAAATATTCTAGGCTCAACTATGTGCACCAACAACTTATGCTAAGCAAGACAAGTAACCAGGTGATAGCAAGATATATGACTTCAAGCACGAAGTCTATCACAATGTAAATTGCATAAGTAAAAAAGCTCGGGTATAGAAATAACCAAGGCACACGGAGACGATGATGTATTCCCAAGTTCCTCCCTTTGAGGGGAGTACGTCTTGTTGGAGAGGTGTGAACTAACCACAAAGGCCTACTCAACGCTACAAAGGCCTCACCCTATTCTCCGATGAACCTTGCCACAAAGGCCTAGTTCACCTTCCACTATTGGCAACCTCGATCGAGGCACGTATCCACAACTTAATTGGAGGCTCTCGATGTCACTTGAATCTTGGGGCACGCATCCACAACTCAATTGGAGGCTCCCAAGAACACCACAAGTCGTCTAGGGTCCAAGACCCAAGAGTAACAGGTCCACAAACTTTCACTTCCACGAATCCTCGTGGAGAGAGCAAACCGATGCAAATGGAAAGAGCACAAGGTATCAAATCCTTCATTATCAAATTCCAACAAAGCAACAAATGCTTATGGGGGAATAAGAGAAAATGAACAAAGCAGGAGAAATATCAAGAACTCCAAGATCAAGATCTACTAGGTTTCCCTCACTAAGAAGGAAGATTGATTGGTGGAAATGTAGATCTAGATCTCCTCTCACTTTTCCCTCAAAGATATGCCAGAATCATGGGAGAGAATGAGAGGGGGCAAGCTTTTGCAAGGTCAACAATGGTGGAAGAGAGAGAGAAAAACATGCTAGGGAAACTTGGGGACCAATGGGGAAGAAGACCCCCTTAAATAGGTCCCCCCAAAATCTAGCCGTTTGGTGTGCAAAGTGAACAGGATATTCTGGTTGAAATTTCCGGTTACCTCCATAACCAAAAATTTCTTTTCCTTAGCCTTTTTTCTCGAGTACTGGTTCTGACCGGAAATTCGGGTTGACACCAAAATTTTCGGTTGCTACCAGGACCAAAACTGAAACCTCATAACTTTTGCATACGAACTCTATTTTCGACGTTCTTGGGATTGTTGAAATCGCAACGACAAGAACTACAATAATATGCAGAGAAACATCATTGTACATTACAAAACAAAATGGGGAAATCTTTGACCTCTCTAAAAAGAACAACCGGTAAAACTTCCAACACTGAAAACGCACATAACTTTTGCGAATGAAGTCCGAATGAGGTGAAACCAATTGGGTTGGAAAGAAAACAACAAGGACTATCCAAACTAAATTATGGACAAGTTACCACACGTGGAAGGTCTGGGAACTTTCTCAAAGAAGAACCGGTAAGATTTTCACCACAAAAAAACGCAACAAGTTTTTCTTACGAAATCCATTTTCGATAAACCTTGGCTTGTCATGAAGATCGCGACAAGCACCAAAACCCAAGGAGATGAAATCCAAATAAGAACCAGAAAATATAATATGCAAGTATGAAAAGGTTTGAGATCTCTACAATGATTCGATCAAGTTACTCAGTTGAGAGCCTCACTTGATAGTACGACTATCGATCCTATAACCAGTCTCCCAAAGGCATGAGACCATACACCATTATGGGAGAGACCCTTCTTGGAAAATATTCATAAGGCCACAATCTTCAAATGGGTGGCAAGCATCAAGTATATGATTTCTTCGTGATGCTTCACTTGGGCTTCCACGTCAAGCTTGATGACGAACACCGCTTGACGACATAGAATATGGGCTATATGAAATATTTCCTTTGATGCAAACCCATGGAAATATACCTAACCACACATAGATATTATACACACACACATATCATGAGTTAGTTCACAAAGCTATATTGTGAAATGCTTACCATACCACGAGATACACAATCCCACTTGGTACATCTTGTAGCTTTGTGTGTTGATCACTTGCTTGATCAATATTGTATCTTTGCTTCTTTCTTCATTAGATGATGTCTTGAAGATAATCATGAAAGATCACCTGATCCCTTTCTTCAAGACACTTGCAATAAGCTCAACTCTAACCAAGAGCATTCTTCATATAAATTCTTGAATATAACAATGGCCATCAAGGAAGCTAATAGAGTTTAACACATGGACTCCAATATTTCCTATGGACAAGATCTATAAGAATATATCAATGCAAACATTAGTCCATAAGGATTGCCATTATTTACCAAAACTACATATAGGGTACCATGAGGTTTCAATCTCCCCCATTTTGGTAATTGATGACAATCACTTTTTACGAGGGTTTATATAATGAATTAAGCAACCAAGCAAAACAAAGAGCAAGGATGCAATAGCATGGAAAGGCAAATGCTTACGAACGAAACTAAACAATAAACCAAATTCTCTTAAACCCTCTAAACTTCTCCCCCATTGCCATCCATTGCTGAAATGGGAGGAAAAACTTAGAAGGTCAATATAATATGAGCTCCCCCGTAGTGTATGCATTACTCGTGATATTAGTGAAATCAAGTGCATATATACAACTACGAATAGATGGAGGGAGATCAAACTATATTTAGGATCCAAAGATTTCCAAAGAATATCAAATTTAAAGATACTTTGACGAAGAAGCAACCAACCAAAGGACCCGAAAAATAGATTGACCAAAAACAATATTATGATAAGATCAACCAAGTGTTCTATAATATCAAGAGGGAACTCCCCAAGGTACACACACACAATGTTAGATTTAAATGACTATATAGTGTGCACAACATGGAATCATCACTCCCTTCTAGATAATTTTGAACAAAACAAGAGAAAGATAATAGATGGGAAATGAAGCAATGAAACTTGCAACCAAACAAAAGTTGAGAAATTAAGATCAAGAAGCGACAAATAAAGACCACCGAAATAGATGGGTGTGACAAGGAAAAATATTTTTAGGAGACTAATAGGATGGTAAATCATCAACATAGTCTTTCAATATATGAGGCACATAGTGCATATCATGTCTTTCCCATACACAGAAACCAACACGAATAAAACACATAGGCCCACAAGCTTATTAAGATGGAAAAGGAATACCAAATGAAAATCAAAGCTTGTTCCTTTAGGAACCACAAAAGAATATAAAGCAATAAAAGGTGGTCACTAAAGAATTAGAATATCAATTAAAGATGTAATATTTTTTATAGAATATTTAAAGATGCAACTATTCTCGTGTGTATAAGTTTCTAAGTGGACACTAATCACAAAGATATATATCCACAAAGAAACATGCACACACAAAATAGGTACGAAGGTGAAGAACATGATATCCAAGAGAAAGTAATAAATATACCAATAAGATTTTTGCTTGAAAGCAAAGCACAAAGCTCAAATTTATCTTAAAGGTATATATATATAGACAACGATATCACCTAGAGAGAGAGGGGGGTGAATAGACGATTAAAACTTTTCCTGTTAAGGCTTGCTAAATGCGGAAATAAACTAGGTGTTTAAATTAACAAGCACACAACCTAATTATTCTAGGTTCAACTATGTGCACCAACAACTTATGCTAAGAAAGACAAGTAACAAGGTGATAGCAAGATATATGACTTCAAGAACGAAGGCTATCACAATGTAAATTGCATAATTAAAAAAGCTCGGGTATTAACCGAGGCACACAGAGACGATGATGTATTCCTTAGTTCCTCCCTTTAAGGGGAGTACGTATCGTTGGAGGGGTGTGAGCTCACCACAAAGGCCCACTCAACGCCACAAATGTGTCACTCTATTCTCCGATGAACCTCGCCACAAATACCTAGTTCACTTTCCACTATTGGCAACCTTCGATCGAGGCACACATCCACAAGTTAATTGGAGGCTCTCGATGAACCAAAACCCAAGGAGATATATGACATGCAAGTATGCAAAGGTTTGAGCTCTACACAATGATTTGATCAAATTACTCACTTGAGAGCCCCTCTTGATAGTACGACTATCGATCTTACAACCGGTCTCCCAAAGGCATGAGACCTGTGAAATAGAAAACCTATCAAGATCATACCTTTGTCTTGAGCATTCCAGTTGAGCTAGATGATGACGATCTTGACTCTCTCAAGTTGGATCCTCTTTCTTGATCATGCTTACTAGCACAAGCTCTGCTTGATGAAGACTTGCAAGTTGCTCCCCCATACACCATTATGGGAGAGATCCTTCTCGGCAAATCTTCACAAGGCCACAATATCAAAATGGGTGGCAAGCATCAAGTATAAGATTTCTTTGAGATGCTTCACTTGAGCTTCCACGTCAAGCTTGATAACGAACACAACTTGATGATATAGACCATGGGCTATATGAAATCTTTCTTTTGATGCAAACCCATGAAAA
The DNA here is from genome assembly GCA_028641055.1 of Alopecurus myosuroides. Lineage (NCBI taxonomy): Eukaryota > Viridiplantae > Streptophyta > Magnoliopsida > Poales > Poaceae > Alopecurus > Alopecurus myosuroides. Next base: position 264,953,659 of record CM054063.1, on the reverse strand, counting down.
GATACCTAACCATACAAAGAGATGTCACACACACATATCATGAGTTAGCTCACAAAGCTATATGGTGAAATGCTTATCATACCACGAGATACACAGTCCCACTTGGTACATCGTAGCTTTGTGTGTTGATCACTTGCTTGATCAATCTTGTATCTTTGCTTCTTTCTTCATTAGATGATGTCTTGAAGATAATCATGAAAGAACACCTGATATTTTTCTTCAAGACACTTGCAATAAGCTCAACTCTAACCAAGACCATTATTCATATAAATCCTTGAATATAACAATGGCCATCAAGGAAGCTAATAGAGTTCAACACATAAACTCCAATATTTTCTATGGACAAGATCTATAAGAATATATCAATGCAAACATTAGTCCATAAGAATTGTCATTAATTACGAAAACCACATATGGGGCACCTTGCGCTTTCACCTTGGATCCAAGAGCAATTAGAGTCACAGTTCTCCACGTTATGGGCGCAGATTTGAGCTGCAGAAATATACCTGACTTCAAACAGCTATCACTTTTCCATACTGGCTCCAAATTGGGTGCATCTTTTTTGTTGGATAGCATGTCTCGTGCACTTTCCAGGAAAAATTGGTCTCACTTGCAAATTCATTCCGAGCAAAATTATACAGGCATAAATGTCCGACTTTGTTTCAGAAACTGGGCCAAAATTCCAGTCAAAAGGTGTTGTGTCACTTCTAATTGGACCCATATGCCTTGTACGAATTAGGGTTGGTTTTTGGTGCCTTGGGGCTTCCGTCCACACCCGTGGCCGCCACCCAAGCCTGTCCTCCTTATATACCCCCCATAGGTCTTAGATTAGACTCAGATTTTGCTTAGTTTAAAGTTTGTCTAGTCAATTGTTGCAACTTCGTTTACTCTATTAGTGCTCAACAGCCTGAATCCCAACTATCAATAAAATTCATCTTTTATCCGCAATTCTTGATTTCAATATTGATTTTTACTTGTTCCTCGATTGCAAGTAGAACTAGACCTTTTGGTCAAACTGACCGTGCTTCTGCAGGATTGTTAACTCCCGGAGATTAGTTTGACGATTGCATTGACGCTGCGTACGTGTGCGTAGTAGTCGGATCGTCGAGGTCAAACTCCACGTAAAATCGATATATCTATGTGATTGAAGGTCAGACTACCTTTTCCCTGTCAGGTAGTTAAGCTTTGGCTCCTATTTAATTTTCGTGATCAGCCCATTATGAGGGAGGTCTTTCTGATTGAAAGTCCAGCCAATGCGGAGGATGCAGTAACTTGAATGAAAGAACGGATAAAATCTCCAATCCCTATGCAGGCGATCAGTTCGCACTTGTCTCCCTCTAGACCGTGAGGCGAGCTGCTCTTGGTTAACTTGAATTGTGTAATAACTCTACTTGATTCACCACTCAACTCACGATTCGTACGCGTATTACTACATGGGAGGAGCGACAGAGAAATTCCAGTGTGCACGGCTACCATCGGCGTTACCACGGCTAACATCGGCGTTGTCATCGTCTTGTCAGCGACGAACCGGGTCCTCATTGCACGCCCTGAACCTCCTTGTACTCCTCGAGGCGCATCCACGAGGAAGCCTGCCTGAAGCTGGGGAACGAGGCATGGACGAGCAGCGCGGTGCGCATCACCGCCCACCTGGGGCTCAGCCCGCGGAGCATCTGCATCGTCAGGACGCGGTCGTCCACGGGCTCGCCCAGCCCGGCGAGGGCGTCGGCGAGCGCCTTCAGGCGCCAGCAGTAGTCGTCGACGGACATGTCCCCCTGCACGGCGTTGCGGAACTCCTCGCGCACGTCCAGGCCCTGCTCGTCCGCCTCGTACTCGTAGTCGAAGAAGCCGCGCAGCCGGGCCCAGACCTCGCGGGCGGTGTTGTGGGCGGTCATCACCTCGTCCAGGAGCTCGTCGGAGATGGTGGTGTAGATCCAGAGGGCCACCGTGACGTCGGCGCGCATCCACTCCTCCGCTCCGTGTCCTGGGGCGCGGCCGTGCGCCTCGACGTGGTCGGCAACGCCGAACTGGGCCAGGGCGGCGAGCATGGCGTCCTTCCACTCGGCGTAGTTGTTGGCATCGAAGTCTAGCCTGAAGGGGACGTGGGCGAGGATGTCGACGTTGCGGATGGAGAAGGGCGCCGAGGGAGAAGCGGCGGCGGGGGGATCAAGCCCAGACGAAGAGTCCGGCGCCAGAGCATCCAGGTCGGCGGCGCGCATCGTGCCGAGGTGGGAGACAGCGGAGGTGTCGCTCATCGTGAATTAAGGAGGAAAGAATTACCCTGATCACAAAGTTGATTTGTGCAGATCTACTTGATCCGATGATCACGATGTGTACACGTCTATTTATAGAGGAGGTTCATGCGAGGGATAGAATACAAGATTTGACTAAGTACTATCTGAACGTTAGCATGCAGCGGAGGAAGCGGTTGTAGGTCGTTGAGATCCGCTGGACTCGGGTGCAGGGGACTCCATGGGCGTGATCGATCAGGTACACGTCCGTAGCCGTCCAACGCTGCTGTCTGCCAAGAAGATCACTGAGATAAACGTTCAGATAGGCAACCGGAACAAGAGAACGGTGACTCTTGACTATACTTTGATAGTAAATGTGTTTGGGTAGAAGAGAATGCACAGGCCAAAAAACTTACAACGTGATTTCTGAGCTCCATGTATTACAACCTTGACCTGGGAGCAACGTTTCCTGGTATCTGCAGCGCATCATAATGGCCACATCCATGGTAAAGAACTTGGATAGGGTCTTCTTTCCCGTACTCTTGCCCATACTCGGCGATCGCTATCAGACCACCGGCTGCTTCTTCACGCATATAAACGGTGATCGGCATCCTGACAACACAGAAGGCGTCTAAGATGTATTAGGAGCTCCATTATGTGATTCTAGCTGACATGAATACTGAACATTAATCCATTTATTATTTGTTTTTTCTAAAATGGAGTGATGCATGTCCAGCCTGTGTTTTCAGGTGAAAACATGAAATCAGACACAACACCCTAGTCCCTAGAGTACAGATACGACGAAACCAAAGAAGAAGCAAGGTCAAGAAGGACACAACCCTGAAAGTTCAGGTTAGGCCACCAAATAGATACCAGATGAGGCATTAATGCTAAAGCTAAAAGCGAAGTCAATCTATTCCCCAAATTCTAAATTCTATACGTATATGTCCAGACAGTGCAAGTGCTGCACTAGGAGGCCCTCGTGTAAATTAAGACTAACTAGTAAACAGTTGGGAAATATTCAGAGATCATGGATAATAACTTGTATCGTGTAAATGCTTATTTCAGGAGAAAAAGAAAATAGTCCAATTACTCACTGCAGAACGTGCGAAGCCATGAGAAGTTCTGGCTCACCTCCCCAGACATGTGGCTGCCTAATCCGAGAGACGTATGTATCAAAGTGCCCCTCGATAAACCTGCAAATTGTTGTTCCAACAAAGTATAAATATGAGCTCGCATTATGTTATATGAAGAACAATAGAAGGATGAGGAACTAACCATTCAGTCTCTGCCCGTCTCTTGATGAATTCATCAGCAACCTAACAATGGAGAGTTCATATACAAAGTCAGGACTAACCACTATATGAATTTTCTTGTCTTTAGAACACTATTCATCAAAGTATGAACATCATACCAATGTTCTTAACTCATCAGCCAGTTTTCTCTGAAGATCCTCATTAGGTATGGGTTTCCCTGACCTAATGCATGCACCATGAGCCACAGAACGGAACAAGCATCTCCCATCTCCAGGAATTCCTGTGTGTCCCATGTGAAACAGTCAGTAAGTGTCCAAACGATGTTATGTTCTGACAACGTGCATATGTATAATGTAGAAACAAAATGTTCCATGGGACTCACCAGTGACAGAGTACTCTGTGTAAACTTTCTTCCCATGAGCATAACCAGTGGGTGATTCGGAAGTGTGTGGATCCACAGAACCTTCAGCATTTGCCATCCCAGAAATTGCAAAACTTAAGCGAGCTCTAGTGCATGTACCAACTATTTTTTTTGCTACACTTGTCGAATTCCAGCTGACACTAGAAAACTTTTGATGTGAAGTCATATCAAGCTTTACATTTGGGATATGATCTCTCACTGATAACCCACCTTGAGACCATCTCCCCAAACACGTCCCATTCTGCAAACGAGATGATGCTATGTTCTTCTTAGGGGAAAAACGAACTAAACTAGTATTTGCATGATAACAGACTGCTTGTGAACGAGAATAGTTCCACAAGGCCTTGCCCTGTGACAACCCTCCGTGTAACTGACTAGGCTGAGAATACATGCTATAACTACAGCGTTGCAAACATACAACAGGCGTGTGAACTAGCATCTGCTTCAAGTAGCGCCAAGTATAAACTGAAAAAAAAAAAGTTTGGAGAAACAGAACTAAGAATTAGTGGAACATGGTAACATTGATACGTCTCAAATAAAACTAAGACAACACGCTGAAGTAGAAGAGCCTAGGCCTGAAAAATGTGGCATGCTTCATTTAAGTAGTGGCGTTGTTTTACAAACACCAAACTATGTTTCAGAACAGCTATTCAACTAGGGAATGAGCGTGTTAGCATAAAAGAGTCAATCAGGAGATTGCGAGCATGGAGGCTGATGAACGAACCACATGAAACTTTGGCGAATTATCACTCTTGTTGAGCTTCGGCAGAACAAGAGGAAGAAAAAGGTCCCTATCTGAATATAACAGCTTACTAGTTCGAACATATTGAGCACACACTTGCCAGAATATGCTACAGAGAAACCGCATATATGATTCAAGCTGAACTTTCCCCTCTCAAATCATAAACAATTCAAGCATGGGAAATTGTGCAACCACCAGTCACCAGAAAACCGAGCTCTATGCTACAACGAACCCCTGTAGGATCTCATCGTTCTGGTAACTGTCGATGACAGAAAACGTCACTAGACACAACTGTACTCAACAGTCCAAGAGAATTCTATGCTTGAGATTGGCTATGCACTGCACCAGCTAAATACATACTATTTCTCAGGCGGAACGAATTATCTACGAACAGTAGTAATTACACATTAGAGGGATTGAGGGAATGGGCGAAAGCGAGATTTGCACCTTCAGACTCCCGTCTTCAGATCGAGCAAATCGGACAGGGACGATATACGCCGCAGGAAGTAGTCTGGTGAAGAGACGGGCCGCGAATGGGGCAGGGACGTGGGTAGAACAGGAAGCTGTGGCGGAAGCGGAAGAAGCTCAGGTTCCGCGGAGGGAGAGGCGGAGCCGCAGAGGACGGAGCTGCGCCGGATGGAGCCGAAGGAGACGACGAGGTAGGGCTGGAATTCGAGCCGAGCCGAGTCGGCTCGGCTCGACTCGCTCAAGCTCAGTTCGGCTCGACTCGTTCAACAAACGAGTTTAAAATCAAAACTCGGCTCGGCTCGGTGAACTCGCGAGTAGCTCGCGAGCTACACGTTTAACTTATCTAATTTTATAAAACTATAAAAAAGTCAACATTATATAATGCATATATAATTATTTTTGATTATTTGGGTCATTTATAATAAAATCATAAAATATGTCACCATCAAACAATTTGTAGTAAACAAACTACAATAATCAGTAAAAAGGTATTCAAATAAACAATAATGTCATTAAAACTATTTTGACCGAGTTAAACGAGCTAAACGAGTACTTGGTAAACCCGGCTCGTTTAGCTTGAACTCGTTTACCGTCGAAAACGAAAATTTGACTCGGCTCGTTGGACAACGAGTTCGAGCCGAGTTGCGAGCTACTCGTTTAACTCGCGAGTTTCGAGTTTTAATTCTAGCCCTACGACGAGGGCCTACTTTTTTTTTTGAGAATTCCGGTTGGTTAAACTCCGGAAATTCCGGCCTGTTTCGCCAAAAACTTCCGTCATCGAGAAAATCGGCTAAGTCATTGTTGGATTTCCTCGCAGGTGGGGTGTGGAAGTTTGCGTGGAGATTTCACATCTGACCTCGGAAACTTCAAAATCGATCCTCTTTGTGGCAACCATGAGAAAATATTCAAAATCGATCTGGCGAAGTAAGATCTGAAGAACCACACCTAAACAAATTCAATCTTCTAACACCACCACTGGCGTCGGAATAAGATCTCTGTCGAGACATCGCGGTAAGGTTCATGGACGGGGGTGCCATAAGCCTACTGGTAGAACCGCGGGGTACGTGGAAGAACTGTAAACGAGAACACCGAGTTTACCCAGGTTCGGTATGAAGCAACTAGGCGGCGTTCCTACTCCTGCAAACTCACTAAATCAGGGCTGAAGGCTGAAGTATACAGAGTATAATTGTGAGTATGGTTCCGCTAACTCGGCGATGATGAACTTCTCGGCGAGTTGTCTTCTAGCTAATTGTCTGATAGGGACATAATAGAGGTCCATGAGCATTCATGCTTGAGTTGGAAGAAAATATTGAGCCTCACTAATGTTTATTATAAGGTGAATTCTTTCCTAGTAATAAATAATGTTTGTGTTTATGAGAATGTTATACTACCTAAGCCTATGAATTTATGTATGATTAGATTTATTAATAACACAAACATGAATGGAGAAGAGGAAGAAAGAAGCAAAAGGAGGAAGCGTGGAAAACAACAACAAGGAAATAATGTTTCAGTTCGGACTGCCAGAAGTCCCGAATTTGAAATAGTCATGGATTCTTCATACGGGCTCCAAATACAGCAAACGAGCACAATCCGATTAGGAAATTTGATGGGATTTCCAATGGATCCGGCCCCATCAACAAATTCGACTCGTGCAAGATGTGGTGACCGAAACAATCCACGGATAGTTTTCTGCCAGTTTCCAAATAGAGTCCAATTGGCTGCACCCATGTTGGGTCAGTTTGTATCCGAGTTGGTTGAGTCCAAACAAATAGGAATAGGTCAATTTCGTGGGAAAACACCCTACCCTCTCATATTACCCCTTGGGGCGAATTAGATAGTTAGACTACGTTAAAACAAAAACCCTAGACTTCTAGATTGTATTGCTTGAAGCATTTATCTTGAATCATATACCTTTGCAAATCCGAGTGTATTCTGCTGTTCCACTAGGAATAAGGAGAAACAGGACCACTTGTAGTCGGTGGCTACTTGTGCAAGAGTGTGGAGTCTCGAATATCCGAAGGGGTTAAGTGATGTTGCAATTGGTGACAGGGTTTAGCCAAAGGAGATAGCGAGGTATCACATTGGTTATCAAGTTATCAAAGAGTTCACTGAGAAGATCGGGCTACCCCTTATCATCTTGGTATCAGAGTATCATCTTGGTATCTTGATTATCATTGAGCTTGGCTAGTGTCTTTCTAGAGCATTGCAAAGTTTCATACATATATTTGCATTGCCACATTTGTCTCCAATTTTTGGTGTGTGTTTTCTAGGTGTTCTTTTTGTATCATTCACAAACAGCAATATGACTTGTTAATTGGTGACAGGGTTTAGACAAAGAAGAGAGCGAGGTATCACATTGGTTATCAAGTTATCAAAGAGTTCACTGAGAAGATCGGGCTACCCCTTATCATCTTGGTATCAGATTCTCTGGTTTACTCGGTGAGCAAATTTATCCCTAGTTTTAGTTGTTTTTATTCCTGTCCAGAAAAAGCCATACAAAAAAATATTAGGTTTTAATTGTGCCAGAGCCTAGATCAACACCAATTTGCATCTACTAGTTGCTATTTCTTGTTGATTTGCGTTCCTGTTTTTCTGTTTTTAGTTTTTGTCTTTTAGGGTTAGGGTTCATCGTGTTTCTATCTATACCGTAAATCCCACCAAAAATATTTGTCCAACGCTGCTGGGTCACGATACGAGCGCTACTCGCCCTCGAAATCAGTACATGTCGCGTCGCCTCCTTGGTTTTATTCGCACTCGGCGTCTTCCGAACAGCTACCAGCCAAAACCTCCACCGAATCCTAACTACCAGCCAAACCGCGCCCGCACGCAAACCCACTACGCGCCAATCTTCACGCACACCTCCCGAGCGACGAAATCAGTGTCGGGGGGTTACCCCCGAGTAGGGTAAAGACAAGTGGTAAAAGCAACTATCAGAAGAGAGGTTTGGTCGAGTAGCCGCCTACCCGGTACTTGCTACCCGGTCGACTGCTACTCGGTCTCACCTCAAGATGACCAGAAGAAAGAATCAATCAAGTTCTGTCCATTCGAGTAGAAGAGTTGGCCCGAGTAAAACTGGCGGGAACCTACTCGGGCCAGAAAGTCAAAGGAGCCGTTCTGACACAGGATCCCGCGTATCCTGGGTCCGTACTTGGCACTATTCGAACCACTGTTCATCTGGGACCGGCCTGCCTGACAGTGACAACATGGAAGCAGGCCGTCGCAGGATAAGGGGGCCCCACTCTGTGTTTGGCACAGTGATACCAGTCTGTCCCCTTGGTTTTGCCCAACGACTTTCCGGATGCAGCCAAGATTAGGAACCAAAGCTGTCAGCGGGAACTCGGAAGAAGGACGATGTGCACACTATGTCGACACTTGTCCATGTTTGGATGTACCTGGCTGGGCACCGTGTATATAAGGTGCCCGCCGCCTCCTGCGTGAGGGATCGCATGCTGGAACACATCGTGACCTAATTCTTGACCTAGTTCATCACGTAGAGAGAAGAGTGGCTACTCGGTAGCAAGAACATTGTACTGTGGCTACTCGGTGAGACACCAGAATACATAGAGAAAGGCAGGAGTAGGGGTTTTACCTCCTCACGAGGGCCCTGAACCTGGGTAGATCGTGTTGTTTGCAGTGTTTACTTCGTACCTCACGCGGCTACTCGTCGCGTGATCCCTCCCCGAGCACCTCCAGCGTCCTTCGTCCCCACATCTTTAGCCATCCCATGGCATCTGCCGTGACACCACCACGACAGTTGGCGCCCACCGTGGGGCAACCAGCGGCGCTGGCTGGAGTTTCTGTTCGGATGGGATCTTCTTCAGCGGAGCGCATAGTCTGTGGCCTTGTCCACAGATTCGGCTCCTTCGACTTCGTCACCGACAACGCCGGCGATTTTGGCGGCAGGGCCATGCCGGAGGGCGGCTCGGTGATCTCCTTCGGCTCTCACCTCGTCTACGTCGCCACCGTCGCCAACCGCGCGTACCCCGAGCTGGTGCATGACGCGGAGGATCCTCCCGCGGTGATTGCTGCTCGCGGAAGGCCCGCGTGCCGTTCTGCGGACCGCGCTGAGGTTATGGTGACGGGCTTGGCGGCAAACGCTAGCGCAGCCGCTACTGGCGCTGCGGCCGTCGTCGAGGATCTTGCTGCACCGGGCGCTGGTGGCAGGACTCACTGGCCCTACGAGAAGAAGTGCAACTTGCCGCCTTCCACTACTCCGACTATTCCCGCGTCGGCTGGGCGACTTGGCATGCCGACTCCCACCGACATCGAGCTTCTAGCCATGAAGGAGCAGCTCGAGCGGCAACGCCTGGAGCTGCTTGCCGAGCAGGCGGAGTTGGATAAGGTGAGGTTGGAGTTGAGTCTAGATCAGCTCAAGTACAACAAGGCTCACGGCTTCACGCCAGTCACTAGGAGGGCTAGCAGAGTAGGCGCCACGCGGCGCAATCTTGGTGCCGAGATGGCGACAGTTGTAGAGGTTCCTGCTCAGTCCGCCACCGCAAACACCTCCACTAGGCCCAGATATAGCACACCCGCCAAGACACTTAGAGCTGCAGAGGCTGTAGCTGCCGAGTTGCCTCGTCTAGACGGCGACGCGCGCGTTAGGCAGCAGGAAAGGCTCAACGAGTTGGTGTTGGATGCTGCTAGGCAGAATGAGGAGTTCCGGAAGGCCAACCCGGGTGCTGGAGCTTCGCAGGTGGTGCACTCGCACGCGGCTAGATCTAATGATCAGGCCTCGTCTCCTCATCCCAGCCGCGAGAAGAGCCGCAGCGGACGTTCGGCCAGAGATAGGCAAATGCAGGTGTACGACCCGGCTGCTGCCGCGAGACAGCTTGCTGTGCCGCAGCAGCCCGGGCAGGAACACAACGCTGCAAGAGCAGGCTCTCAAGCCCATCAAGCTCAAAGCCAGGCCCGAGATGGAGCGCGTCCAGGTCCTTCTCGGCAACCCGCAGCTCAGCCTACTCGGCAGAGGCAGCAGCCGCGCGCAGTGGCGCCAGTCGCCAACCCGGTGGAGCAGCCTGCAGCTGTGCAGGTGGACAGATATGATGATGGCTACTCGGCCATGGAGATGGCTGGCTATGATGTTCATGATCGTGTTGGCGAGCGCATGCTGGCGCCTGGAGATGCGAGGCATCAGCTGGACCGGATCAGCTTGTCGGCGCGGCTGGAGAACACGGGTCCTCCTGGCCCCGAGTGCTTTGGTCCGCGCATCATGAACGAGCCGTCCGTGAAGAACTTCCAGCTCGCAAGGGGCACCAAGAGCTACAATGGCAGCACCAAGCCAGAAGATTGGCTCAATGACTATGTCACCGCGGTCCATATCGCGAACGGCAACAGAAGGTGGGCGGTGCGCTATGTCCCACAGATGCTAGAGGGTCCAGCTCGCACTTGGCTCAACAACTTGCCCAAGAACAGCATCAACTGCTGGCTGGACTTCTCGGACGCCTTCATCAGCAACTTCACCAGCACCTACAAGAGGCCGAATAGGCCACAGCAGCTGTCCGCTTGCAGACAGCGAGAAGACGAGACAGACCGCGAGTACCTTACTCGGTGGAGCACGTTGAGGAACACCTGTGAAGGTGTGAATGAAGCCCAGGCCATCACTTGGTTTGCGCAGGGATGCAGGCATGGCAGCATGTTGTGGCAGAGATTGCAGAGGGAGATGCCAAACACTCTGACGGAGACCATCAAGATTGCGGATCAGTACGCACTCGGTGATCCTACTCAGCCCCTGATGGACTCCTCTGAGCCGAGAAGAAACTTCAGCAATAGCAAGCGCAACGAGTTCCGCAACAAGCGCCGAATAGATACTCGGTATGATCCTGAAGAGGTGAATGCAGTGACTGTTGGAGCTGGAGGCAGCCAAAGGCAGAAACCTGCTGGAGCCTACGGGCAGAACCAGAACCAGGGCCAAGGCAACAAGAAACCATTTCGCACTTCTCAGTCGGGTGGCGGAAACTCCGAGCAGCCGAAGAAGTTTGTCTTTGATGACATGAAGGATGGCCCATGCAGTTTTCACACTCACCACCACTCGAGTCCTGCTAACCACACTACTCGGCAGTGCGAGTGGTGGGATGTGATCAAGAGTGATGGCTTGCCTCCCCCTCCTCCTCTGCCAGCGGCCAATGCCAATGCGCAGCCTACTCGCGCACCCGCAGCTCGGCCACCAGTGTACCCGAGAAAAGAAAATGTGAACCAAGTGGCTTTAGGAGCCAACCGTAACTTCAACAATGAGAGCTACCGCAACAACAACAACTACTACAACCGCAACAACAACAGAGGCAACAACAACTACCAGGGCAACAACAACAACGGCAACAATGGAGGCGGAGGCTCCAACCAGTACCAAGAGCACCACGAGAGCTACATGATCTTCACTTCTGAGCCAGTCGACAAGCAATCACAGCACAGGCGGGCCATGTAGGTCAATGCAGTGATTCCTGCTGTCCCTCACTATATGTATTGGTGTGACCAGGAGATCAGGTGGTCCCGAGTAGATCATCCCAAGGTAATGCCCAATCCGGGTAGCTATGCCTTGGTGCTGGATCCTACCTTCCTGGGCCCCGAGAAGAATGTGAGGTTCCGCAAGGTGCTAATCAACAACGGCAGCAGCATCAACATCGTGTACAAAGACACACTCGAGAAGCTTGGCCTGGCCGAGAACATGATGCTGCCCAGCAAGACCACTTTCCATGGCATTGTGCCCGGGATCTCGTGCAACCCGATTGGCCGAGTGTGGATAGATGTGCTATTCGGCACCAGGGATAACTGCCGCACAGAGCGTCTGCAGTTCGAGGTGGTTGATCATCAGAGTCCTTACCATGCTCTACTCGGCAGGCCTGCTCTGAGCAAGTTCATGGCCTCTACCCATGTTGCATATCTGAAGATGAAGATCCCTGGTCCCAATGGCATAATTACAATCTCTGGTGATTACAAGAAGTCCATGGAGTGTGCCTCTGCTGGTTCCCAGTTGGCGGAGTCGATGGTGATTGCTGCCGAGAAGAAGAAGATGTATGAGGTGGTGGCCATGGCGCAATCCGCGCAAGCTGGCGCACAAGGCGTGCCGAGTACCCAGCACGGGACCGCATTCCAGGCATCTCAGGAGACCAAGAAGGTCCAGGTCGACCCCGAGTTCCCCGACCGCGTAGCCATCATTGGCTCCGGGTTGGCGGAGAAATAGGAAAGCGAGCTCATCCACTTCCTCCGTGAGAATCGGTATGTATTCGCCTGGTCCAATGAAGATCTACCAGGAGTCCCGAGGGAGTTGGTTGAGTACTCATTACATGTGCGTCCTGACGCCAAGCCAGTGAAGCAGGCTATGCGCCGCTTCGGAGATGAGAGAAGGAAGGCCATTGGTGACCAGATCACCAAGTTACTGATAAGCAATTTCATCATGGAGGTGCTGCATCCGGATTGGCTAGCCAACCCGGTCATGGTCGAGAAGAAGAAGGAGGATCCCAAGGCTGCCACCGCATGGCGCATGTGTGTCGACTACACCGACTTGAACAAGGCATGCCCCAAGGATCCTTTCCCGCTACCTCGCATCGATCAGGTGATCGATTCCACTGCTGGTTGTGAACTGTTGTCTTTCATAGATGCCTACTCTGGTTTCCACCAGATTGCACTTAATCCTGCTGATCAGATAAAGACTGCTTTTATTACCCCGTACGGGGCTTATTGCTATCGTGTCATGTGTTTTGGCTTGAGGAATGCGGGTGCAACCTATCAGAGATGCATGCAGAAATGCTTGCACGACCAGCTCGGCAAGAATGTGCAGGTGTACGTAGATGACATTGTCATCAAAACGAATAAAACACATACTCTGCTTGCCGACCTGGAGGAAACCTTTGCTAACCTACGCAAGTACAAAATGAAGTTGAATCCGAGTAAATGCACCTTTGGTGTCCCGGCTAGTAAGCTACTCGGCTTCCTGGTGTCTAGTCGGGGCATTGAGGCCAATCCTTCAAAGATAAAAGCTATTGAGAGCATGTCTTTGCCGAGATCCCTGAAGGACGTGCAGAAATTCACTGGTTGCTTGGCATCTCTGAGCCGTTTTCTGGGCCGAATGGGCGAGAAGGCCCTGCCTCTGTATCAATTGATGAAGAAAAGTGACAAGTTTGTCTGGACTCCGCAAGCGGATGTGGCATTCAACGAGCTGAAAGCAATGCTGGCTAGTGCTCCCATCTTGGCTAGTCCGCTGCCCAAGGAACCAATGCTGCTGTACATTGCTGCGACTAACCGAGTAGTCAGTGTGGTGATTGTGGTGGAACGAGAAGAAGAAGGCAAGAGTGTGCAGCGCCCAGTGTACTATCTCAGTGAAGTGCTGTCCAGTTCCAAGCAAAACTACCCGCACTACCAGAAGATGACCTACGGCGTGTAACTGGGCGCCAAGAAGCTGAAGCATTACTTCCAAGAGCATCCTATCACGGTTGTGAGCTCTGCTCCCATCTCGGATATCATGGGTAACAAGGAGGCGAGTGGCAGAGTAGCCAAGTGGGCAATCGAGCTGGCCGCGTATGCACCCGCGTATGCGAGAAGAGAAGCCATCAAGTCTCAGATTCTGGCGGAATTCCTGGTGGACTGGGCCGAGGTGCAGTATGAACCTCCTGCTCCAGTTTCTAACTACTGGAAGATGCACTTTGATGGCTCGAAGGTGAAGGAAGGCCTTGGTGCTGGCGTGGTGCTTACGTCACCCAAGCGAGATCAACTCAAGTATGTGCTGCAGATTCACTTCAAGGCGTCCAACAACGTAGCAGAGTACGAGGCAGTGGTGCATGGCTTGCGAGTAGCAAAGGAGGTTGGCGTGCAGCGCATTATATGCTATGGCGATTCAGATCTGGTGGTGCAGCAAGTCTCTGGCACTTGGGATGCTCTAGATGCCAACATGGCATCATATCGCTTCCTGGTGCAGTCTATGACTGGGTTCTTCGAAGGCTGCGAGTTCCAGCACATTCACCGAGCAGAGAACGAAGCAGCAGATGAGCTATCCAAGTTGGGATCTTCTCGGCAATCCATCCCGGCGGGAGTCGCCTTGGAGCACCTGAGGAAGCCATCCATCAAGCCTTCTCCCAACTCGGAGTCCATATTTGTTCCTTCTCTGCCAAGCGAGGAATCTGATCCCATGGAGATTGACTGGGAGAATGCTACAGGAAACCCGGGGACTGTCGTCCTCTACTCGGGGACTGCCATTCCTTACTCGGGGACTGCCATTCCTAACTCGGGGACTGCCACTCCTTACTCGGGGACTGCCATTCCTTACTCGGGGACTGCTGTCCTTAACCCGGGGACTGTCGCATTCATTGAGGAAGTCCTTGCTAATCGGTCTGGGCTTCAGAGAAGTGCTCCCATCCCTAAAGAGCAACCAGAGGTGCCTGTCCCGATGGAAGTGGACGAACCAGTGTTTCCCACACGGGAGACACCGAGTTGGGCCATGCCCATATTATCCTTTCTAAGGGATGGCACTCTGCCGGAAGATGAGGTGGCTGCAAGACAGATTCAGAGAAGATCCAAGGGCTACACTATAGTCCGAGATGTGCTGCACAAGAGAAGTGCCACCGGCGTGCTGCAACGTTGTGTGGACCCAGCAGAAGGAGAAGAAATTCTGGTAGAGATACACCAAGGAGAATGCGGGCACCATGCCTCTTCTCGGGCATTGGGCAAGAAAGCTTTTCGGCATGGCTTCTACTGGCTCACAGCTCTGCAGCAAGCTGAAGATATCGTGAGGAAGTGCAATGGCTGCCATATGTTCGCGAGTAAGATTCACATGCCTGCTTCCGAGTTGAAGACAATTCCTATCACTTGGCCATTTGCTGTTTGGTGTTTGGACATGGTCGGGCCCTTCCAGCCGGCTAGAGGCAACATGACTCACATCCTGGTCATGGTGGATAAGTTCACCAAGTGGATCGAGGTGAAGCCTATTCGGAGGTGCGATGGGGCTACAGCTGTGAAATTCGTGAAGGATGTGATCCTGAGATATGGCTACCCGCACAGCATCATCACCGACAACGGCACAAATTTTGCTGAGGGAGCAATGGTGCGGTTCTGCAGAGATAAGCACATCCGACTAGACGTTGCGTCATTCGTGCACCCTGCCTCCAATGGGCAAGTTGAAAGAGCAAATGGCATGGTACTGGCAGGCATAAAGCCAAGGCTGATGGAGCCACTGCTGAAAACACCTGGGTGTTGGCTAGACGAGTTGCCAGCGGTGTTGTGGAGTCTAAGGACTACCCCTAACCGGTCAACCGGCTACACGCCATTCTTCTTGGTATACGGGGCTGAGGCCGTGTTGCCAATAGACCTAGAGCATGACTCCCCCCGAGTAACCCTCTACACTGAGGTGGAGGCGAGAGAAGCTCGAGAAGACGACGTTGACCTGCTTGAATAAGCAAGAGAGCTGACTCTGTCACGTTCGGCTATCTACCAGCAAAACCTGCGGCGTTATCATAGCCGAAAGGTGAACCCAAGGGTTTTCCGAGAAGGAGACATGGTCCTTAGGCTTGTGCAGCGCACAGTCGGGATGCACAAGTTGTCTCCTCCATGGGAAGGGCCTTTCATTGTGAGCAAAGCGCTGCAGAACGATGCTTACTATCTTATAGATGCGCGCCCGCCACAGGCGAACAGGGCAGATAAAGCTGGAGAGGAAACCAAGCGCCCTTGGAATGTAGCTCTACTCCGTCGTTTTCATTCGTGAGCAAAGATGTGTATGGACCATCTTATCCGAGTTGAAATTCTACTCTGCAATCTGAAATTGATGCGCACGAATCTTCTTGAATCTGACGAAGGCCTCATCTTTCGTCTTCAATAACTCGAGCCACATGTACCGTGTGCAGTCATCGACGACGAGAAGGAAGTACTGGCTCCCTCCCGCGGTCACCGGCTTGATGGGTCCGCACAGGTCGGTGTGGACGAGCTCCAGGGCGCGCTCAGAGCGATGCTTGCTTGCTTGTGGGAATGCCATTCGATGCTGCTTTCCCAGTGTGCACCCGTCGCAGATCTCGTCGACGTGGTCTACTGCAGGCATTCCCCTGACCATGCCTTTGCTCGACATGGCGCTTACTGCACGAAAATGCAGATGACCCAGCCGCGCGTGCCACAGCCACGCCGGACTGTCCGCGCTTGCTAGGAGACAGGTGGGTGTGCAGAGCTTCAGGTTCAACACGTACAGACGATTTGCAGTCCGCCTGACGCGCACGAGCAGCTTCCTCTGCCGATCGAACATGGTGAGTTGTCCATCCTCGACCACCGTCTTGTACCCACTCTCATCCAACTGGCCGATCGAGACGATGTTCGTGCGCAGTTGTGGGATGTAGAAGACATCCGTCAGCAGTCGTTGATGCTTGTCGGGGCAGCGAAACAGGACATCTCCTCTTCCCTCGATCTTTACCACGGATCCGTCGCCAAACCTTACTGATCCCTTGATGGTGTTGTCCATGGTGACGAACGCACCGCGCGTGCCCGTCATGTGGCTGCTCGCGCCAGTGTCCAAGTGCCAGACACCCATGGCGGCGGGCACGGGGATGACCCGCTCTTCATTCAGGTACACCGCGTGTGTCTCCGCAGCGACGGCAACGTGCACGATCTCCTGTTGTTCTGCTGCAGGTGCGTCCACGGTGGTGACGAGCTCGACGAGGTGCAGCGCCGGGGCGTCTGCGACTGCCTCCGCGAGGTTCGCGGCCTCGCCTTTCCGCTCGCGGTCGCGCTGGGCCTTTCTACACTCCTTCGCCCAGTGCCCGGCCTTCCCGCAGTACCGGCAATTGCCGGGTTTTCGTGTGCTGCCCGTGGTCGCACCGCCGGTGGTGGACCCACCGGCCTTGTCGCCGGTCTGCTGCTTCTGCTTGCCGCCGTTCTTGGCTCCTGGCGATGGTGACTGGACGCCGTGCTGGCGCGCGCTCCATTCCTCAGCAGTGAGCAGCAATTTGCCGCCGGCGTCAGCCTCCGGCTCGCCTCTTCCGTCAGACACCGAGAGGCGCCCGCACAGCTCTTCGATCGACAGGGTTGTCAGATCCAGCAGTGTCTCTATGGAGCACGCCATCTGGGAGTATTTCCCTGGCACCACGCGGAGGAACTTCTGGACGGCGTCGAGCTCAGTGATGCTGTCGCCGAGGGACTGCAGTTCGGTGACCACGCTGGAGAGCCGCAGCGAGAAATCCTCGATTGATTCTCCACCTTTGAAGGCGAGATTCTCGAAGTCTCTGCGCAGCTTCTGCCGGCGGGCCTCGCGAACGCGATCTACCCCGACGCGCATGATCTTGATCGCATCCCACGCCGATTTTGCGTTGTCCTTAGCCGCGAGCACGGGCACCATCTCCGGTGGTACGGAGCGCAGGATCGCGCCCAGGGCTTGGCGCTCCAGCCGATCATCCTCTCCGGCGTCGAGTCCTGGATCGACGGCGTCCCACAGGCGTGCGCCTTGCAGCTGCACGCGCATGAGAATCGCCCACTCGGTGTAGTTCGTCCGAGTGAGCATTGGTAGGTGCATCGCCCCGCTGCCGCCGCCTCCGCTCTCGCGGATCACCTCGCGCACAACGATCTCGCGCCCGCCGCTGCTCTCGCCGCGCCGGGCGAGACTGCGTCCGCGGCTGCGCTCACGTTTCTGTGGGGGTGGTGTTGTGGCCTTTGCAGGTGGTTGCGAAGGTGACTTCGATTTCCCTTTGTCATCATCCGCCATGGCGATGAACCTCTCTGGCTCTGATGCCAATTGTAGTTGCAAACTCTCTGTCACTCACGAATTCAGTGGCGATGGACTGAAGAACAGAGAGAGGACACAGGTAATTTTGTGCTGCGTGCAACTTACTGCAGCTTTTCTGTTATCCATTATATGTAGCTAGTACAACTGAAAGCGGGAAAAACGGATCAGTGCGAGCTATGCGGAGTTGCCATCCCAACTCCACTCGTCACATGACCTGCACAACGCCACAATGTCCGCCAGAGCTCGTGCCATCCCACGAGGCGAAGACCGCGGCGTCTAACTAACCTATCAATCGAATCCTAAGACAATCTGGTCAAGACGTGTACAGCCACACGCTACAAGACCTGTTTATTCGAGTATAAACGATAACTGAAACTAGCTACTGAACTGTCAGGTTCCTTCGACAAAACATGATCAGCTACAGTAACTGAATGAGCAAAGTTTAGAGAGGAGAGTGCATTTAAAATCCAACACTGCACACGTGTAAATTAAAACTAACCAGCAAACAGCTGGGGAATATTCAGAGATCATGGATACTAACTAGTATCGTGTAAATGCTTATTCAGAGATCATGGATACTAACTAGTATCGTGTAATTTTCGGAGAGCAGGGATACTAACTAGTCCAATTACTCACTGCAAAACGTGCGAAGCCATGAGCAATTCTGGCTCACCTCCCCACACATGTGGCTGCCTTATCCGAATAACGTATGTATCAAAGTGCCCCTCAATAAACCTACGAATTTTTGTTACAACAAAGGATAAACATGAGCTCAGCATTCTGTTATATGAAGAACAATAACATGCTGAAGAATTAACCATTCAGTCTCTGCGCGCCTCTTGATGAATTCATCAGCAACCTAACAATGGAGAGTTCATATACGAAGTCAGGACTAACAATTCTGTACTTAGAACACTATTCATCAAAGTATAAACATCATAAACATACCAATGTTCTTAACTCATCAGCCAGTTTTCTCTGAAGATCCTCATTAGGTATGTGTTTCCCTGACCTAATGCAAGCACCATGAGCCACAGAACGGAACAAGCATCTCCCATCTCCAGGAATGCCTGCGGGTCCCAAGTGGAAGTCACTAAGTGTCCAGACAATGTTATGTACCGACGACGTGCATAGGTATGCCGTAGAAACAAAATGTTCCATGGACTCACCGGTGACAGAGTACTCTGTGTAAACTTTCTTCCCGTGAGCATATTTAGTGGATGATTCGGAAGTGTGTGGATCCACAAGACCGTCAGCATTTGCCATCCCAGAAACTGCAAACGTTAAGTGAAGTCCAGTGCATGTACCTCCTATTTTTTGTGCAACACTCCTCGAATTCCAACTGACACTAGAAAACTTGTGGTTTGCAGTCATATCAAGCTTTACATTTGGGATATGATCTCTCACTGATAACCCACCTTGAGACCGTCTCCCCAAACACGTCGCATTCTGCAAAAGAGATGATGCTATGTTCTTCTTAGGGGAAAAACAAACTAAACTAGTATTTGCATGATAACAGGCTTTGCCCTGTGACAATCCTCCGTGTAACTGACTAGGCTGAGAATACATGCTATAACTACCACTGGTAGAAAATAGGCCTACAGTCCCGGTTCGCCAGGACCATTAATCCCGTCCGGGCAACCGGGACTAGCTATGCGCGACTAAATGCCCCCCCCCCCTATAGTCCCGCCACTTACGCACCGGGACTAAAAGCCCGTCCACGTGGGCGCTAGGGGTCCGTTGCGGCGGAGGACCTTTAGTCCCGGTTCTTGTGGTTAACCGGGACTGAAAACCTGCGCAGGTTTAGGGTTTTAGGCCCCCTAAACCTGTTTCCTTTTTAATTTGTTTTGTTTTAATTTCAGTACACATATACATGCATATATATATATATATATATATATGAAATATCAAACAAGGAGAATTCAATAGGAATATATAATATATATTCAATATCGGGTGACCATATATACAACCTCGAACAAGTTTCCATATTACACAATTAAGATGGACGAGCATACACAAATTCGCACAAGTTTCAAAGTACTCAGGGCTTATACATGCGGATAAAAGTCATCGTCGGTGGACGCATGGAACTCTCCTTTCTTCTGGATGACATGCCTAAGGAAAAATCCTGCTATTTCCTCTTGAATTGGTCGGAAGCGAGCTTCTGGAGTAAGCGCCCTCCGCAAGTTATTGAGACCCTTCCGCGTTTCCTCGTCCTTCTTCCTCTCAGATATTTCTTTCCGTATGTTCTCACAGACATAGTATCCACATAGACCGGTCCCCGGTGGCTGCTTATCCACACCTTTGACCACATTTTTAAATTGTAGCGCATCTTTGAATTCACCGACATGTTGAAGTGAGAGCCGTCTCCAAACTCTACAATGCAAATAAAATTAAATGAACAAGGGAGTTATTAGCTTAGAAAATGAACAAAAGAGACCGATCGATATAGAGCGCAAATGATTGAAAAATAATTACTTTTGCATCATTTTTCTCATGTTGACCCAAAGATCTGTATTTGAATTCATAGAGTCAATGATCAAAACTAAGGACTGGTGAAGATCAATTTTTACCAGAATCCAGTGGTACCTGCGGACACATTAGATGCAGAGTCATGCATAATTTATCGATTGGACATACCATGCATGGAGTAAACAAAAGAGAATGGGAACATGAGAGAAACACTCACCCAAAATGGTAAGGAAATAAAATATATCTTTTGGATTCATGCTTTTTAAAAAAATTGTACAAGTCTTTCTCCACGTCTTTGGGGTGACGTTCTAACATAGTTCCATTAATGATTTGTGGGTCAATGAACCCAACATCATGGATGAGTCTTACTTTGCATTCCCAAATCTTCAATCTGCATAATAGCGTACGGAACAATATAGTTAGGACAATATATATATATATATATATATATATATATATATATATATATATATATATATATATATATATATAGTGTAGGCAATGAAGAACGAGATGAGGTAGAAATAAATCACTTACAGAACGTAGCAACTCAGGATAGATTTGTCGAGCTCACGCATATTGAACAGCTGGAACAATTCACTCAACTCAACTGTTACAGAGTACTTTTTAGTGTGATGCTCCTCTGTATAATCCACATACACAAATTCTTTGTCGGTAAATGCTATGAAATCTTTGTACCAACGTAGCAGACTTTGCATTAGTGGTGGTAGATCCTTTTCCTTAGCAGGCTCGACGAGAGGCCCTTTCTTCACATATTTTAATGCTACATCAGCCATTGGCATATCGTCCATGCCTAAAAAGGCACGAAGAGACATACCGGCCTCGGACGCATTTTGCATGGCAGTAGCTACAGTCAATCCCATTGCTGTCACAGCATTTATGACCTCGGGGTCCTGTTCCGGAGCGGCTTTCACTATGAGGGGGGGATCGATTGTTTACTCTGCATCCCGAGCTGGGCAACTTGTTTCCCGCTTTTTATCATTTTTGTTTTTTTTTTCTCCTCCTCCAATATTCCTGCTTGCTTACGAAGTTCAATATCATAGTCTTTAGGCAAATTCTTCACGGATTGGGACACTGTCGATAAAAAATCCGTAGCCCAATAGTCTACAATCGGAGGGAATACTTCCTTGGGCTCAGGCTCCTTTAGCGCCTTCAGTTTGCCCTTCCATTTGTCAACGTCAGCCTTCACAACCAATTTGGTTTCAGCATCACTAAGTTCCCAAGGCCTTGGGGGGAGAGGCTTCAGTGATGGCTCCGGTACCCGTGTGGTCTTAGGTACATAAGGGTCCGGGTTAATAGACCAAGAGCGGGTTCCCTTGCTGGCCGCCTGCTTCTGTTTCTTCGCTGGAGGAGGAATGGGGGGCGACGTCTGCTTATCCTCCGGAGGAGGAATGGGGGGCGACGTCCGCTTATCCTCCGGAGGAGGAATGGGGGGCGACGTCCGCTTATCCTCCGGAGGAGGAATGGGGGGCGACAACGTCTGCTTTTCCTCCGGAGGAGGAATAGTGGGAGACGTCTGCTTTTCCTCCGGAGGAGGAATGGGGGGCGACGTCTGCTTAACCGCCGGAGGAGGAATCGTGGGCGACGGCTGCTTAACCGCCGGAGGAGGAAGATCGGGGGACGACGTCGAATGGCGTGAAGGAGGCCTAGGTGAACCAGCACCAGCACCACCACCACCACCAGCACCTGCACCATCGTAGGGGGGTGGACTTGTTAGCCTTGCCGTCTCGCCTGGAAACACTATGTACTTCTTTTTCCATAGAATGAACTGGCGCTTGACATCTCCAAGTCTTCTCTCCCCTTCGGGTGTAGCTATGTCAATCTCCAGGTCCTCAAACGCTTGGACTATGTCTTCCACCGTGACACGAGCATAGCCATATGGAATGGGGTTGTTGTGATGGAGTGCTCCAGGTGTATAGGGTAAAGCACTGCCGGTAGCCACCTTCATGGAAATGTTCCCCACGGGATAATGCAGATCACATTCTTTCATCTCCTTTACGTCATCCACGGGGTAGTGAGGCTCCGGTGCACGACTCTCGATCATCGGTGCATTAGCACCTGCAGTCGGGGCCTCCGTGGAAGCCACGCTGCTTCTCCGCTGCTGGCTTCCGAGATCCGTTGCATGTTCTTGATGCGGCCCTGCAGCCGACGCTTTTTCTTTCTCAAGTATTCCCGGCACGACCTTCTTCAGTTCAGAAACTTCCATTGCAAGATTCGACAGTTCATCTGCAGCCCGGTCCGTACCTCTCCTACGGCTTCTGTAACAGTACGGGTCACCCTCCTGGGAAAACCCTACTTTCCACGGCAATCTGCCTTTGCCTCGTATATGTCCTCCGTGTTCAGGATTTCCGAGGGCAACTGTCAGTTGGTCTCTCTCTCTGTTGAACGTGATCTTGCCCTGTTGAGCTTTGGTCATTGCGTCAACAAGGTCTTTTGTGGGAGCAAACTTTTTCTGCCGGTGAACACACTCCCCTGTCTCCGGGTCTAGCGATCCCCCATGCCCGTACCACCACATTTTGGCTCTTTCGTCCCATCCCTCTGTACCTAGACGGATTCCTCTTGCCCTTAGGCCGTCCTCCATTGCCTGCCACTTAGGCGCCGAAACGCGGTATCCTCCTGGCCCCATAACATGATGGTACTGTTTCTTTTCCGCATTAGCCTTATTTTTTGCCGACATTTCCTTGAAATGCTCCGATTTATGTTTCGTCACAAATTCTGTCCAATCATCTCTCAGTTTCTCATATTGTCCAGTGAAAATCGGAGTCTTGCCCTTGCTGACATATTCATGGAACAATTTTTTCTTGAAGTTCCGGAATGCTTCGGCCATCTTCTGAAGAGCGAACTCTTTGACTATCCTCCTCCTCTCACGTCCACCCGGAACGTCCTGACCGAATTCATCTTTTTTGTTGTATTCCGGAGGTAGAATGAAATGTGCAATAAGCTTTCTAAACATAATCTTTTTCGTTCTCTTGTCGACATAACTGAAACCAATACGTGCTTTCTTTGGCTCCTTCCATTCCTGGACGGTGATCGGGACGATGTCTCTAACAATGACTCCGCATTGGTTGATAAACTTTGTGGTGTGCTGTAGGGGCTTGCCGATTTCACTGACTGATTCGATGGTATATATTTCGGAATCTTTCATCGCCTTGGATTTGCCACGCTTTGTCATACTAGATCCGACCGAGGGCTAAAATAAGAAAGAGAGTCGCGCGCGTTAGTCTTTGCAATTGGACCGAGGGCTAAAATAAGACCGAGGGCTAAAATATATACCTCGCCGGAGGTGGTTGTTCTTTGCAATTGGAGATCGTCGTTTGTCGACGGTTGACCTCCGTCATCAATGTCCATTCCTTCACCTCCTTGATCATCGACAATGTCTGTTCCTTCTTCACCTCCTTGATCATCGACAATGTCTGTTCCTCCTTCACCTTCTTGATCCTCAAGGTTTAGATAAGAAGAGATTACATCATCGACAATGTCTGTTCCTCCTCCGGCTATGATATCTAATATATAACCTTCAGCCACCTGTTCCGCCGTCAGGTCTCTATTGTCTGCCATATGTCACTCCTGCAGACATGCATGTAGTAAAAATTAATTAAGTATATAGGAGACTTAGCAAATATTGTCGTAGAAGGAGGGAAAACAGATTGCTAGGGTTTTGGGTGGAAGAACGATAACCACCGGAGGGGGAAAACCATACTTTAGAGGTGTGTCCAAGATTAGTTTCTCAAATGACTTGGAGAACCCCATAGCTAGGTTGCATTTGCTTTCCTCGTCATTTTGGTATATTACACTTAATATTCTGAATTTATTGAATTAAAACTTATTTTCATCATTATTTTAATGAATTTAATACAAATTCAAATATGGTCTCATTTTGAACTTTGTCAAACATGATTGAAAATGATATAAACAGATAGCTTACATTTTTCTGAACATTTTGCATATTTTTCCAAAAAAATTAAATTATAAATTAAAAGTTATTTAATTTAGAAGGTTATTTATATTCTGTAATTTAGAACAGTGGGCAGGTGACGTCATCATGACGTCACCCCCTGGCGTGGCCGGCGGTTGCAGATTAGGATCTCGGATCGACGATTCCGGCCACGGGGGATGCAACGGAGATGGGGACGAGGCCACTGTGCTGCTCGCCACGGGGGAGGGGACGGAGATGGGGACGAGGCCACGGCCACTGTGGTCTCGCCGGCGGCGAATCTGGCCGCGGGAGCGAGCGCGAGGGACGGCGACGGCGTTGGTTCGGCGTTGGTTCTAGGGCGACGCCGTTGGTTCTAGTTCGATGGAGTTGGTTCTAGGGCGACGGCGACGGCCCGCGGGGAACCTACCGGCCGGAGAGACGGCGACGGGGCGGAGCAGGGTGGAGGCGGTGGAGAGAAGGGCGCGACGAGGGCGACGGCGCGGCGACGGCGACGGCGATGGCGACGACGACGGAGATCTGCGCGGGGGACGGCGACGGGGCAGAAGACGACTGGGCGTCGGCGCGAATGAAGACGAGGGTTTGGGGACTTAGAAAATTTTGGGGCAGGAAGGCATCGCACATATATAGGTCAAGCCTTTAGTCCCGGGTGGTGTCACGAACCGGGACTAAAGGTCCCCTGGGTACCCTCCGCGGGCCTTTAGTCCCGGGTGGTGTCACGAACCGGGACTAAAGGTGAAAATTTTCGCGGCGTTTTCGTTCCCGCGCAGAACGAGCCTTTAGTCACGGTTCGTGACACCAACCACGACTAAACGTGGTTATTCGAATACTATTCTTTTTTCCTATCTTAAAAATACAAATAATATATCAGAAAATTCAGAAAAATAAAACTAATTCTTTTTCCAATCTTAAAAATACAAATAACATATCAGAAAATTGAGAAAAATAAAACTAATTCTTTTTCCAATCTTAAAAATTCCCATAGATAAAAAAGGCAGTACATAATGGCAAGAGTGGATCTAAACCTAAACGGAGAGCATAGATGCATGATCTGATATCTGCTGCTAGTCATACTCCTGCCTAGGCCTACATGCGAGAAAATTCAGAGCCCAGGACTGGGCCTGAGGGTAGCGCAGGTGGGGGATATCGCCGGCCCTGATGTAGTCCATGACGCTCTGTAGAGTCCGGCCGGACCACCATAGCCGACGACCGGCCTCGTGAAAGTTCCCAGGAGGCAGGCCGTCCTCCTCATACCTGGCGAGCGCCCTCTCACGCCGATTGATGAAGAAGGCATCCCA
The DNA here is from genome assembly GCA_028641055.1 of Alopecurus myosuroides. Taxonomy (NCBI): domain Eukaryota; kingdom Viridiplantae; phylum Streptophyta; class Magnoliopsida; order Poales; family Poaceae; genus Alopecurus; species Alopecurus myosuroides. Next base: position 264,928,131 of record CM054063.1, on the reverse strand, counting down.
AGTATGTTGGTTATCGGGATGCCAACTGGGATCTCTCCGCTGCTCCGGCGTGAGCTCGTGGTAGTAATGGTTCGTGATGGCCGCCCGACGTGCCACACCTTGAGGAAGAGGAGGGACCGGCACTCCTCCGGCGCTCAGCATCCAACCGGCGGGAACACTGTAGCCGGGCGGGCAGGGGTAGTTCGAGGCGGAAAGTGCCTCCGCCTGGATGAATGTTAGAGTGGGTACGGTAGAAGCCATGAGAGAGTGGTGAGTTTGTATGTGTTTATGCCAATGGTGTGGCAATGCACATATATATAGCGAGAAGAAAACATCCCTTTAGTCCCGGTTGGGGACACCAACCGGGACTAAATGGGTTAGGGTTTCGTTTGGACCAATCAGATAGAATCACACGGATCGTGTGTTTCTTTAAAGCGCTTCTGAGTCGTTGGATCCGGGGTGTGTTTCTTTTGAGCTGTTGTGAGCCGTTCGATCAGGGCTACGGTGTGTTTCTTTCGAGCTGTTGTGATCAGCCGTTGGATGAGGTGGTTTCTTAACCGTTGGATCAAAACCCTAGCACAACACTTTGTTAGCCAGAGGACCCTATATATAGCCCACCTTCATACACCGGTCAGTTCATCGAGCAAATACAAAACATCCGGATTCGCCATCATACGTCCTACCGTGCATTTGGTATGCATATTGCACTGAGTAGCCACGGTAGGGCTGTATGATGGTGATACCGATTGTTTTGTTCTACAACCCCCCTTTAACACATCCATCCATGCTTGGGTCAGTGTTCACTTTGAGCTCGGGTAGTAATGTGCAACTATTTGCTTGGTTGTGTTAATTAGGGTGGCGCGTGGCGCGGGAATTGTGACGCGTGGCGCGGGAGTTGCGACGCGTGGCGCGGGAGTTGTGACGCGTGGCCAGGAGGGCGCGGTATAAACTGTCGCGCCTCGAGCGCGTCTTCTCCTCGGCGCCGTCGCGCTTCCACCATGCCTCCGAGGAGGAACAGCACCACCGGCTTCCGCGGCGTCCGAGCACGGCAGAACGGAATGTTCAGCGCAGATATCCGCTGGGGGGACGACCGCATCCCCCTCGGCACCTTTGCGACGGCGGCGGAGGCAGCCCGCGCCTGGGACGCGGCGGCCTGGCGCCTCAACCGCCCGCGGTCGCTAATGAACTTCAACGACTGCCACACCGTCTGGGAAGCGGAGGCCAGGGCGCCGAAGCCGCAGATCATCACTGCCGCCGACCACCTCCACCTCCGCCACCGCGCGTTTCAGGGCCTAGTCGACGCCAGGGAAGACCGCGTCGTCCGCGAGTATTACCGGAACAACCCGGGGGAGGAGAGCGCCGACGAGGAGCTCTGGCAGACCCGCGCGGCTCAGCGGGCGGAGCGCCGCCTCGAACGCCACCTCGCGTTAGATGCCGCTCGGGAGGCGAGGACGAGGGCGCTGCAGGAGCTTCGTCGGGCCGACCGCGCCGGCGAAGTCTGGGCCTCCGACGATCCGAGGTGGGGGCCTATCTCGGACATACCATCATGCACCTCCGACGACGACGAGGAGGTCACGGACGAGTTCGGCGACGATGATGACCCGGAGGAGGTCACCGACGAGTTCCCCGACGACGACGGCGAGGAGTAGTGTTCGTCTGTTTTCTCTTTTTAATAAAAGAATTTGCATTCCGGCGACACTGCGGCGCGCTAGCGCGTCTGTTTTCTGTTTTTAGTAAAAGTTTGGTACAATAAATTAATTAGAGATAATATAATTCAAAATGATCCATTAAACATGATCCATTCAACAAATTTTGGTACAATAAATTATTACACATCAATTCTTCCCTTGTGTCCCCGCTTTCTTACGATTTGGACGTATCCATGGAGCATCCTCATCATTTAACTTAATGCTTGGGTCAGAGTTCACTTTGAAGGGCGGAATTTCACCAAACATATTATAATCTTCTGACATGTCTGTCTTGTCCTCCACTCCCACGATGTTTCTTTTCCCTGAAAGAACAATGTGACGCTTTGGATCATCGCATGATGCACTGATCGTTTTCTTATCTTTCCGTTTCCTCGGTTTGCTACTCATGTCCTTCAAATAGAAAACCTGATCGTTTTCTTATCTTTCCGTTTCCTCGGTTTGCTACTCATGTCCTTCAAATAGAAAACCTGAGCGACATCTTTGGCTAGGACGAATGCCCAATCTCGGTTGCTGCATCAAAGCGGACACCACTGTTTTGGTTGGTGCTCTTTTTATCTTGGGAGATCGTGTAAAATGTATTCCCATTAATCTCGTACCCTTGGAAAGTCGTGATAGTCGAAGATGGTGTCTTGGCCAACATGTACAGCTGATCTCCAACATCATTGTCATTCATTAAATGTTTTCGCAACCAACTGCCGAAAGTCTCCATGTGGGCCTTTCTAATCCATGATTCAGTCTTCCCCGGGTTGTTCGAGCGTAAAATATTCTTGTGTTGCTCGAAATACGGAGCCACCAAGCTCGAATTTTGCAGAACTGTGTAGTGTGCTTCAGTCATAGAATGACCGTCCATACATATCGTTGATTTCCTTCCGATCGTGCCTCTTCCACTTAGTCTCCCCTCGTGCCGCGATTGAGGAATACCAATCGGCTTAAGGTCAGGAACATAGTCAATACAGAACTCAATTACCTCCTCATTTCCATAGCCCTTTACGATGCTTCCTTCTGGCCTAGCACGGTTACGAACATATTTCTTTAATACTCCCATAAACCTCTCGAAGGGGAACATATTGTGTAGAAATACAGGACCGAGAATGGAAATCTCTTCGACTAGGTGGACCAGGAGGTGCGTCATAATATTGAAGAAGGATGGTGGAAACAGCAACTCAAAACTGACAAGACATTGGACCACATCGTTCTGTAACCGTGGTAGATCTTCTAGACTGATTACCTTCTGAGAGATTGCATTGAGGAATGCACATAGCTTCACAATGGCTACTCGAACATTTTCCTGTAGGAGGCCCCTCAAAGCAATCGGAAGCAATTGCGTCATAATCACGTGGCAGTCGTGAGACTTCAGGTTTTGGAACTTTTTGTCCGCAATGTTTATTATTCCCTTTATATTCGACGAGAAGCCAGACGGGACCTTTATACTGCTCAGGCATTCAAAAAAAATGACCTTCTCTTCTTTCGTAAGAGCGTAGCTGGCACGACCTTGAAACCATTCCGGATGCCGGTCATCTGGGTCTTTCAAAAGTTGCTGATCCTGTCGTGCTTCCTTTGTATCATTTGTCTTCCCATACACGCCCAAGAAGCTTAGCAGGTTCACGCAAACATTCTTCGTAACATGCATCACGTCGATTGCAGAGCGGACATCTAGGACTTTCCAATACTGTAGCTCCCAAAATATCGATTTCTTTTTCCACATGGGTACGTGCCCGTCAACTCCCTGCGGAACTGATTGTCCGCCAAGACCCTTTCCAAAGATGACTTTCAAATCCTTGACCATATCAAATATCTCAGCTCCAGTACGTTCCGCAGGCTTCGGCCGGTGATCTGCCTTGCCGTTGAAATGCTTGCCTTTCTTTCTTACGTTATGATTTCGGGGAAGAAATCGACGATGACCCAGGTACACGTTCTTCCTACAGTTATCCAAAAATACACTTTCAGTCTCATGTAAGCAGTGCATGCATGCTTTGTATCCCTTATTTGACTGTCCAGAAAGGTTACTGAGAGCAGGCCAATCGTTGATGGTTACAAAAAGCAACGCTCGTAGGTTAAATTCCTCTTCTTTGTGCTCATCCCACACAGGTACACCAGGTTTGCCCCACAATTGTAAAAGTTCATCAACTAATGGCCTTAGGTACACATCGATGTCGTTGCCGGGTTGCTTCGGACCTTGGATGAGCACTGGCATCATAATGAACTTCCGCTTCATGCACAACCAAGGAGGAAGGTTGTAGATGCATAGAGTCACGGGCCAGGTGCTATGGCTGGAGCTCTGCTCGCCAAAAGGATTCATGCCATCAGTACTTAGACCAAATCTTATGTTCCTTGCGTCAGCTGCAAAATCTTTGAACTCTCTGTCGATCTTTCTCCATTGCGTTCCATCAGCGGGGTGTCTCAACTCCCCGTCGGACTTACGGTCCTCTTTGTGCCATCGCAACAACTTGGCATGATCTTTGTTCCTGAACAGGCGTTTCAACCGAGGTATTATAGGAGCATACCACATCACCTTGGCGGGAACCCTCTTCCTGGGTATCTCTCCCTCAACATCGTCACCAGGGTCATCGCCTCTGATCTTATAACGCAATGCAGTGCATACAGGGCATTCATTCAAATCCTCGTATGCACCACGGTAGAGGACGCAGTCGTTAATGCATGCATGTATCTTGAGAATCTCTAAACCTAGAGGGCACACAACCTTCTTTGCTTCGTACGTACTGGTGGGCAACTCGTTATTCTTCGGAAACATATTCTTCAACATTTTCAGCAAATTTTCAAATGAAGAGTCAGCTACACCTTCCCGTGCCTTCCATTTCAGCAAATCCAGTGTGCAGCCCAGCTTTTTCAGACTATTGTCGCATCCTGGGTACAGTGACTTCGTGTGATCCTCTAACATGCGATCCAAATTCTCCCTCTCCTTGTCAGTTTCGCAGCGTCTCCGTGCATCAGCAATGGTCCGACCAAGATCATCAGCGGGCTCATCATGTGCCTCTTCTTCACCTTCACCAAACCCTTCCCCACCTTCAGCATCATCCTCCATGAAAGTATCACCGAAAAGGTCATGATAGTTGAAATCGATATCATCCTCTTCTTCATCTTCTTCCATTCTAACCCCTCTTTCTCCATGCTTGGTCCAACAATTATAGCTTGGCATGAAACCGTGCCGAAGCAGGTGCATGTGAACGACTCTTGAGGAGGAGTGACCCTTCTCATTCTTACATTCAGCACATGGACACATAATAAAACCTCGCTGCTTGTTCGCATTTGCCACTACGAGGAAATCTTTCAAACCCGTAGTGAACTCACCGGAGAGTCGGTTACCGTACATCCATTGCCGATTCATCTGCATTATTATTATATAAAGTATATAATTAACCATCATGCATCTGTTAAACTAACTAGCTAGCTGGAAATAATACAAATCATGAAAGGTTCAAGTTGCTAACCGCGATCACGGAGGTAAAATAAATGAAAACGCTCAAGTGTGTTTCATGCTATGGGGCATTTCATCGAACACCTTGTGTGCATAGTAGGAACCAAAAGCATACCCACCACCCCCTTGTGAATATTGTGAGCAAATGTGGCCAAGTGCAGCGAGCTGAGTCCTATATATAGGGATGGGCCTTTAGTCCCGGTTCACCTGGACAACCGCGGCTAAAGGCCGTGGGGCCGGCCCGAGGACCTATTAGTCCCCGTTGGTCTGGCCAACCGGGACTAAAGCCCCTCCCCTCCGCCAGCTGTGGGCCGAGCGCGCTGGGCCCAGAATATTGGTCGCGGGTCTCGTCCCGAACCGTGACTAAAGACCCCTATGGTCGCGGGTCCATTATTTTGGGGACTAATGGGGGCGTACCGAAGGCCTATTTTCTACCAGTGTACAGTGCTGCAAACATACAGCAGGGGGGTGAAGTAGCATCTGCTTCAAGTAGCACCAAGTATAAACTGAAATAAAAGATGTTTGGAGAAACAGAACTAAGAAAAAAAATTATTTATCCAACGGAAAATATTTGATTTTTTTCAAACTCATGTTTAAAATTTTCTGAATATTTTTTGCACCCGAGCATGCCACAAATCTGTGTTGAAAAAATAAGCTCGAATTTAATGCGTTCAATAACTAGGCTCTAACCGTGCAAGTGTTCATAGGTACTCCAAAGTCCAGAGAGAGTAGGTGCATATGGAAACGTCATGATGAAACAAGATTTTAAAAGAAAGAGTTATAAAATCAATCATCTCAACAAACAAACAAACAAACAAACAACTTCCTTACAAACTTAATAATTCAGTTGCTGTTCAAAAAGACTGTCGATAATTCATCGCTCATGATTCATAACTCATGATTTTCTAGAGATACACATATGGATTATAGAAAGGAAGAATCTAAAGCAAGAACAACAATAATTCACTCCACTAGACTCATAGTGGCACTGTAAGATATAATGCTTGCCATAACAAGTCGTGAGCCTAGAGACAAATAGTGATGTACTCACAGTCAGGCGATGAAATAGATTGTTTCACAGCACATGCTCAATGTTGCGGCATCCAACGGTGTAACCCTTGGACATGTGCTTGATCAACTGGAGAGAACCGTCAGCATCATCGTTGCGCTTAACCTCCAGGCCAGTGAAGACAACGTACTCCTTCCCATCCGTGTCCTCATCTGATGAGAACTCATAGTCTGAAGAGTAAATACGATGATCTGAAGGGTACGGAACATTGCGCAACGCGGTCCCAAAGAAGTGTGCAACACAGAACCTGCCCGAGCCAAGGTTCACAAGGTGCAGCTGGGTTGGCGACCACGCCACGTCCTCGGGCATGTGGAGATACTCCATAGTATGCTGCGGAATCGGTGGGTGTGTAGAGTCCATGGCGGAGAGGTCTAACGCACATAAGCTGGAGGAGGGGTTGCAGGCCGAGAGGCCAAACCAGAGGTTGAGCTCTGGGACGTACTCGGCCTTTCCAAAGAAGGGCAGTACCCAGTCCGCAGCTCGTCTCCATCTACGGCGCACTGTATCGAAGTTGTGCGTGCCAATGCGCTCCCGTTCTTGAGATGATATCCATATGGTGGAGGTGTGAACCACCGCGTAAGAATAGTTCAAGGCAGCAGCATAATTTGGTTCACGAAAAAAGGGAGGCATCGGCAGAAGATGCCAGCGCCACCTCTTGTTGCGGTACGAGAGGACCTCAAAGCAGCCATGTATTTCGTCGGTGGTCCAGGGTGGAGACATGTCCAAGACGTACAGAGATTCACGCTTCTTCATGGGGTCGATGGGATCGGCTCGGGTTATGGGGAGGGAAATGACGTTACTTTCCTTGATTAAATTGGGCGCGGGGATGGATTGGACGAACCTCATGTCGAAATTGTAGAGCGCGGTCGTAGGACGAGGGTCGACGTAAAGGATGTTGCCCTCACCACCCAGTAGAGAGAACACAGAGAACATCCTCGAGTCTAGGCTACCGGGTGTCGGTTGGAAATTGATCGCGGCCGGAGGCAATTCGTTCAAGCCATCTACGACCACTCCTCGTTTAGTCTTGTTCTCGCCGGCGGCTCGTGCGATTTCCGAGCTTCCGTAGAAGAGGTCCTTGCGGAGATCGATGCGGCACACCGAGAATATGTAAGTCTTGAAGTCGTGTAGAACCAGATTCAAATACCTACGGCTCATACCGGCCGTCGCCTGACTCTGGAAAGAAAGAAAAGTAATGTTGGGATGTGAGTTATCGGATTGTTCCAGCAAAAGCATCAATGAGAAGTTGAGATGCTAGATAGAAAAACACTCACTTTCAGGGGGAAAAAAATGCAGTAGAATCGCCCGGACGTGAGGTACTGCTAGCTAGTATATGGCCTGGTGCTGGCGGTAGGGAGGCTGGAGCTGCTGATCTACCAGACGAGGATCTAGTTAATTTGTTGCGCTGGGAAACGTTGAGGTAGCTAGGGCAACTACCAGCACGTCTGGATAAATCGGGAGGAAAGGCAGATGATTTTGTGAAATCTGGAAGAAGAAAGGCAGAAAGAAGGCGGCGGTGCGCACCTTGATGGCTAATGCAGCGACAAAATTCAGTAGCGACACGGTACACGTTGTGTTCCTTTTTTTTTCGCACACGATGGCACGGGAGGCTGGTCCGCGCGGCGACGAGCCAGGGGAACGAGCACGCGAGGTCGCTGGTGGACTACGATCGATGCGGCAGCTCGCGCCATCAGCTGGACGCGGACTTGGACTTCGGGTGGGGCGCGCCCGCGTTCATGGGGCACGGGAGGGAGTTGGTGGGCGTGATCGATCCGGAATTTTTTTTTCTTTTTTTTTTGCACCGGCCGGTCAGGAACGCGTCCGAATACCGAATATAACTGACAAGATGAGAGGCTGCGAGCTTCACTTTAAGAAACTAGTTGCTCTGCTTCACGACGGGGCGGGACGGTGAGATCCCTGTTTGGCGTTCGTGTTATACTCACGAACAGCAGGACCCACAACACCCTCAATCTTTCGGCAGCATGCAGTGTTACACAACACACCACATGCTGCGTGCACGACAAAACCCTCAGTCTTCCGGCCGCTGTTCCCCCTTTCCCTGCTTAATCAACCAAACCTTAACTAGCAAGTGAGTATGAAGTTTCAGACCACACATCAAGCAATGCACGATAAAAAATATGTCTGCAACCAGTCTAACTCAGATCACACACAAAAGGAGGTATAATCAAAGACTAGGAATTCCGCAAATACTGAATAATGAATGAGAACGATAGCTTATGAAGAGTGAGCTCCATAAATCAATCCTACGATGGTTACACACAAACACACGCGGTGCTCAGTTCCTGCAAGGAAAATCAACCGCTCTACAGTTCCTGCAAGAAAATAAACTATTCTCTCGTCGAACCAGAAATTTCCACCATTCTGCATTCCCAGCCCTAACCAAGCAATTTATCGGATCAGCACCGGCGCAACCCAACACATCATTTGTGTCTGCATGATTCAACTGCTCCACATTGGTTACAGTAGGGCATTCATTGTTGGCTACATTCTACACATAAGAACAGATTACAAAAGCAATCCATCGTGTAAATATAAATACTCAACAGATTGGTTCCTCCCTGCTCTAGTACCAGGACAGAGACAGTATCAGCCAAGAGCACACGTTGGTCCCCATCATCATGCCACTTCCTCGCCGACATGGTCCCTCCTTGGTCACGGCTCTCCTCATTCACCTCCGCCCAAGGATTCCCAGCTGCCAATGTACATTTTGAGCATTCAGTTCCAGCGCTGGGCACAAAACAAAAACTCTAGGTCTTCTAGGTCGTAAAATAATGATGAAACTAGGCTAATTTTGTGTTGTTTCACTCCAGTCAACAGATGAACATAATGTCAGAAGAAAATGTTGCATACTAAGTTAGAGGAGTAAAGAATGCATGCCAACAAAGTTATATTTACTTGTTGGAAACGTAAGTAAATATGTAGTGTTCTGATTTGATTCATCATGTGATGATCATATCAGATTATTGAATGGACACAAACAAACAAGATGTGGCCTCATACTGCAATCCACGGTGTATGCATGAAGTACCAAGAAGCAAACTATCAAATGAAAAAAAAAATGAGACCAAATGCATTTTATGCCGATTTGACGTTCCAAATGAGTGGGAGGATTATATCATCAAATAGATCAGACAACAAATGCCTTTATTGTCAAAATTCGCAACCTTCTCTGCACCAATGATTGTGTTGCACGGGCAACCAAAATAGGACACAACATTATCAGTAAAAGCCAGCGAGAGGCACCTATCAGTCGTAGTCGTTCTTGTCCACAGCATCTGAGTGGGGGAAGACGTCTGCAGGGCGCCATTGTAAACCAGCCGACCATCATGTACACCCCGGTCAGCGCCCAGCACCATCACTGCAGCCTTGGGCTCTACCAGCACACCGAACAATGAAATGCAGACCAGGTAAGTAAAGCTAGGGTTCTCACCACACTAAAATAGGACCAGCAGCATAAGTAAAAAAGAGAAGCGGAGACCAGGAGGATGTGCAGGGTGTACTCACCAGCGTGTGGCGGTGGGAGGGGGTCAGCCAGCAGCAGCCTGAACATCCTGCCCCTGGAATCGCCCTTGTCATCGGAGGAGAGCAACAACAGGTCTGTCACGAGGGTAACACATTTGGAGAACCTGATTATTTCATTAATATGTGAGATTTGAACACCATATGTAGGATGTTTTTTATGTATCTAAAACTTCAAAGCTAATAATAATTATTAGTGTCAAACAAACTAAGAAATGCTTGACTAGGTATTTTCTGAAAATAAAATCCATGAGCTATTATTACAACTATTAATTGCACTTGATATTCAAGATATGGAACCAGCCACTAGGCAAAGCTTCCGTGGATCAATCTGTCGAACCTGCTATTTCAATGATAAGTATGTCATGAAGTGGAACAATCCATACCAATGTGAATTTTGTTTTCCACTACCAACTCAGGCTTGCACATGAATGAAATAGGACAGGAATATCTCAGCTATCACAACCTTTTGCAAGGAATTCAAGAAAACATAAGCTATAGTAAACAAAGGACTGGCTGATAACTAGTCTCGTCATTGTGACATGCATGTCGTATAAGCAAGATTTATACTGCTGGCTTAAACTAAAGAGAATAATAATGTACTTTAGTCACAAGGGCCTGTATATAGGCTTAAAATGCCTAGGTTGAACAGAGGTTATTTTGAAACTTGGCTGTTCGTGGCAACAAGTCCTACATGCAATTATGTTAGACTACTCCAACAAGCAACCAATGGCCCCTTGAACAGGAACCCTCTTTGGTTATAGACACAAGTCATCTATACATAGGTGAAAGGAGCAGACTGCCTTCTCAACCATAGTGCGGTACCACAAGCTTGATTGGTAGAACATACATAGTCGATATGGACAGGATATCAAACTTGTTTATAGAATAAGAATCACAAACAAAGATCACAAGCAAAAATATAGATGGGGCTTAAAAATAGCTCCAAGATATGGAATGAGCCTTGCAGCCCAGAGACCTACATGTTTATATCTTCTCTCCTTTACAATTGCAAACAGAAAAGCTAAAAGGAATTGCAAAAGGACCAACAGCATATGTAAAAAAGAGAGGCGGACGGATCCGGGAGGATGTGCCGGGTTTACTCACCGGCGTGCGGCAGCAGGGAGTCAATCAGCATCAGCATGTCCCTGTCTGTCGTGGCAGCAGCGCATCTAGAGGACCTGTTTTTTCATTAAAATATGCCAGAGATTAGAACCATATGTCGCGGCAGCGGCCCATCATATTGCGCTACTTTCTATTATTACAGGAACTCAAGAAAGCAGAAGCTACACTGAACCAAGGACTGGCTAATAACCAGTCTAGTGACTACTGTGAGATGTATGTCATACTAGCAAGTTTATATTATTGCTTGAAGCTAAGGAAAAAATAATGTACTTTAGTCACAAAGTCCTAGATATTAACAACTTTGGCTGTTTGTGGCCACAAGTCCTACATGCCATTATGTTAGACTAATCGGACAAACAACCAGTGGCCCCTTGAACAGGAACCCTCTTTGGCCTTCTCACCCATAGCATCGTACCACAAGCTTAATTGGCAGAACATATATTGTTGATTTGGACAATTTGTTTGTAGAATAAGAATCACAAACAAAGATCACAATAAAATTATAGATGGAGCTTACAAATAGCTCCAAGAACTATCCTCTTACGAATATGTTTGTAGTTCGAACAGATCATTAGTTTCAACTTTCAAGAACTATGCTCTTGTTTATGACCTGAATGTAGCACAGTCGCATACCACTAAAACTAGAACGGCTCATGAATCTACAAAAGGCAGCTCTCAGCTAATTGGTAAAAGTTGTGCAATGGTTCTATCTACAGATATAGAGAAGACGAGATGTCTCACCGGCTGCATGGCCTTGTTCCCAGCGAGGACGTCGGAGGAGACTACGAGGACCGAGCCAAACACTACACCGGCCTGCTGCGGCAGAGAGGACACGGGGAAGGATAAACGCCGGGTCGCCACCGGATCTCCTCTGCAAAAGATCACTACTAGTTTAGCATGACACTAGATTACGAGGACATAAGAAGGAGCCTTATTTTCGCTACATACAACAATATCCAGTTGCAACACTAGGAGCAGAGGAAAAAAACATCAGCTTTTATATTGGTCGCATACACTAGAACTGGGTTTGAAAGATAACTCGAAAACTAATAAGAGGACAGCCACATCAACATGATTTCAGTTCAGTCTTGTACTATGATCATAGGGCAAGATGAAGTGATACACAAGTGTGGGGTGTGAGCTAAGTAGTATTAAATCAGGACATCAAATACGTATGTGATCTCTCGTTTGGCAAGAAGTAGATGAGCGTCTGCGTTGAGCAAGCATGCATACGGAAGCAACAGGTCGGGTAGACTCAAGAGATTACCTAGCTGATGGTGCTTCATCTAGGCAGTAGCTGCAGAGCAAGTATACCATTCGCGGGACTACCAGTTCAGGTGCAGCAGCAGCAGCTCGGCGTGGCGTCCTACAGGTAGCAGCATCATGACCAGAGGGATCTCCGCCGAGTGGCCAGCCGTGCCGGAGCAGAAGACGGTGGTGGAGCGGCGGTCGTACTGCTCGATGGACGAGCCCAGGCTTCCTCCTTGTGCTGCTCAATAAAGAAGCGAATTTTGCAGTGAGATTGGGATTCGGATTAGTATTTGGATTTGGGGTTGGGGCAGAGCATGAGCGCCAGAGCGTACCTTGAGTTCGTCAGCCTCTATAGACGTCCGCCTACTCGCCGCTAGGGTTCCGCGCACGGCGCCATGAGCGGCGTGATTGGGGCGGGTCCTCTAGCGGAGGAGGACGCGGGAAAAGAGGGAGCCCTGTCGGCGCCGGATATCGCACGCCGGCGAGCGAGCCAGTCTCCACGGGGTGGTTCCTGGGAGACCGGCGCCGCCTCACCAACACCCGCTGACGCGCCGCCATGGACGCCAAAGGTCGAGCTTGGGATAGGGTTTTTTGTGAGGGCGCGGTTCGGCGGTTCCACGAGGTGGAATCGGAAAAGGGGAATGACGAGTTTCCGAGGGTGAGATCTGAAGTGCGAGGACAGGCCGGCGTTGGCCGGGATCGACCGGCGAGCGGCGACGAAGGCGGCGGAAAAAGGGGATCGCTGGGGACTGGGAGGTGAGGTGGTGGTTGGAAGAGACGCGAGGGGTGTGATCTGCGTGCGACATAGCGCAGGGCCCAAATTTCGTCTCCACCGTTTGGGCCCAAAACTGCGGATCAAAAATTTTGATTAAAAGTTCAAGCGTTCCTAGCGCGCTCTGGTCAGCCCCAAATTCGGTTTTGGCGCTCATAAGTACTCCGATCAAACCCTAGCTCGTAGTACAAGGCAAATGCGCCACTACAATTGTCATAATGAGGGTCATAAATTATTTCCAAAACATTGTTGTACATATTTGAAAAACTTTCTAGGCGCAGAAACCTCGAGGGAAGGCTGCGGAGAACCTATATAAAGTCGAGACCACGTCACATACATTAGCGTGTGATGTCCACCTCGCCCAAGTCAACAAATGCATAGTCGAGCGCACACCAACGACAAGCCACGAACCGACATGACACATCGAGGTAGAAACCTCGAGCTAAGACGCTAGACTCTAGCTAGGAGTTTCGATGAGAAAATCACGACATCCTAGAGGAGAATATGACAGACACAAAGTGTAGGGACGATTATGAAAGTCACGGACACCACGAAAACGCATATGATAGGAAATACTACACGGCGATGCCATAGGGTTTTTGGCTAAGCCAAAATACGACACGCGGATTGAGACCATGCATGCGGGTGGGACCTAGGTGTCCTACAGGTAGCAGTAGCTCGTCGAGGCGTACTACAAGTAATATCATCGTAACCAGAGGGATCGAGTGGCCTGTTGTACTGCTCGACGAACGCCCTGGCTTACTCCTTAGGCTGCTCGAGAAAGAAGCAAATTTTGCAGCGAGATTGAGATGTGTATTTGGATTTGGGGTTGGGGCTAAGCGTACTCGCCGCTAGGGTTCCACGCAGGACGTCGGGAGCGGCGTGAATGGGACGTGGACGAGGACGCGGGAAAGGAGGCACCCTGTCGGCGCCGGATCTCAAAGGCAAACGATGGAGCTAGCCGTGGTGGCATGGTTCCTGGGAGAACTGCGCCACCTCACCACCACCCGCGGTCGCGCCGCCTTGGACGCCAAAGGTCGAGCTTGGGATAGGGTTTGTTGTGAGGGCGTGGACCGGCGCCGGCCTACTCCTCCTCGTCGGAGGAGATGCAGTGGTAGGGTGGTGCCTGCCACAGGTGGGCAGGCAGCTGGGGCGGGCCCGCCGGTGGCTGCGGAGGCATCGGGGGCGCGTGCGGCGGTGGCGGGGGCAGCACCTCCTGCTGTGGCGGCGGTGGCGGGGGCAGCTCCTCCGGCGACCATACGCCGCCGGTCCAGGCCCAGGTCATCCCGTACTCCAGGCCGGGGGGCAGCGGCTGTGGCGGCGGTTGGTCCTCGGAGGCCTCCAGGTCGGCGTTCATTACCTGCCACCAAGGGGCAAGCGCCGCAGGGGGCGGGGGCGGCATTGCTGCGCCGTCGGCGGCAGCGGCGGCCAGGACCGCCTTCCACCGCTTGACCTCGTCCTCGACGAGGGAGCGGCGGGAGGCCTCGTAGGCCTCCTCCAAGACGGCCTGGAGCTCGGGGTCGTCGTCCTCGGGGATGGCGTCGCCGATGTCCTCAAGGAGCCACAGCTCCGGCTCGCTGCCCGGCGGCGACGCGGGGTAGTCTTCGGTGCTCACCTCCTCGGCTGTGGGGATGTAGGAGCGGCAGCGCTGCTCGTGCTCTTGCTGGAGCCAGGTGGCCCAGTAGGGGGAGCTCCGCGCGTACGCGCGGTCCCTGAGGAGGCGGGCCGGCAGGAGCGCGCGCCGGCGGTCGATCTCCTCGCCTAGGGCCTCTCTGCTGGACGGGGCCGGCGGCACGGGAATGCGCTGCGGGTTCAGGTGCCAGCCGTCCGGAAGGTGGACGTCCGGCCAGAACACCGGCGTGGCGCGTTCCCAGTGCCACTCGGCCTCCTCCTTCCGGACGTACCGGCGGAAGCGCTTGCCCTTGGGCGCGGCGCGGGGCGGCGCGCGTGACGCCGGAGGCGGAGCGGGGACGCGCGGCTACCAGCCGATGCGGACGCCTCCCGGGCCGGAGCGCGCGCCGCTCGAGGACCCGGCCTCGTGGTCGTTCCTGGGGCGCTTGAACCAGCAGGACATGGTGGCTAGGGTTGCTTTGGCTGGGACACGGCCGGGGTGAATGGGTTGTACGGGCGGCGGGGGCCCTTTAAAAAGGACCCGGGGGAGGCTGGCATGCCAACCGGCGGCCGGAACGTGGCGGCGGTTGCAGGCAGCCATGAATGCGGGGGGGGGAGCCGAGGCGTGGCGGCGGTTGCAGCTGGCCACGCGCGCGTGGGGAAGTGGAGGGGGGCAGGAAGACGAGGCGGCCGTGGGCCCTTTGACCGTCTCTGTGGTCTTAATTTAAGGGACCGGGCGAGCCAGCCACTAGGCCGCTGGCCAGTGGCCCCTTTTGACCCATGCGAACCGTTGACCGAATATAATAAAAGACGCGGGCCAGTGGGCCCTTTTGACCAAAAAATATGGCCAGTGGGCTTAATTAAAGACGTGGGCCTGGACGCGGTTGGGGAAGGGGAGGCCGGTTGGGGATTGCGAGACAGGAGCCCAAAAAAATGAACCGAAAAAAAACCTGCCGCGGCAGGGGAAAATTGGCGGAATATATATTTTTCAAAAAAGGTATCCATCCCGGTCCCTAAAACGAACCGGGACACACTCGCTAGCCGTCCCTGGGCCAGGTTCGCCACGTGGGTCATCCTTACCATCCCGGGTCCTGGCACAACCGGGACCAATGGGGGAGGGCCATTTGTCCCGGCTAGCCCATCCCGGTTGCACAACCGGGACAACTGTCCCTTACGACCCGGGACAAATGGCCCTGTTTCCACTAGTGCAAGGTGGAATCGGAAGAGGGGGAGGTTTCGAGGGCGAGATTTGTAGTGCGAGGATAGGCCGGCGTCGGGCGGGATCGATCGCCGACGAATGCGGCAGAAAATTGGGATCGTTGGCGCCTAGGTAAGGTGGTCGTGGGAAGAGACACGAAGAACGCGGTCTGCGCGAGACATAGTGTCGGGCCCAGATTTCGTCTCCAGCGTTTGGGCCCCAAATTGTGGCTCAGTCGGGATCAAAATTTTGGCTAAAAATTCAAGTGTTTGTGGCGCACTCTTGTAAGCGTGCCCGAATTTCTTTTTGTCGCCCATAAGTACTCCAATTAAGGTGATCGAAGGGTCAAGGATGATATCACAGGTATACTAGCTACACTTTGTGCTATACATGTGTCTATCAAGAAACCGAGAGGGGGATGCAAAACACAAAGCACGGTAACATCGGGGAGCGTTTTTGTCACCATAAAGGCATTTGATAGGTGATGCTAGGGGACTACGCCAAACAATGTAGAGATTTACAAGACATGACTTATAGTCCTTGCCTAGAGTTAATTTATAAGGATGTCATAATTTATTGTATGGATATGCCATGCTTGCAACTTATATGAATAATTGATGAGATGATCGGTCAGCGATGCACTTCCTCGGCGTTGAGGAAGTGCTGCTACTGTCACGTGGGCAGCGTCGTCGAAGCAAACCCTATGTAGAGGCCTATCGATCGGGTGGTAAATGCTCGGCGCGCGAGCGCGGAGGCAAAACATCGAAATGTTTGGATCATATGAATCTAGTATTTGTATGACCATATTATATGCTTTCCGATCTCGAGTAGAAAATAATTTGGTATAGCATGTTACCCTCATGAATTATCATCCATGGCTAAGCACGAGCACGAAAACCGATCAATCAATAACAATTCTCCACACAGTAAGACACGCCATATACAGAATATACAACGGATATTGAACTGGAATTATACGTTCATTTTGTCTCTATTAGTAACATGACCGAGTGACAAGTTAATTAATTAATCAAAACGACGATGGCGTGCCGTACGAGTACGTGTGATTACACTAGCTAGCCTTGATGATAATCTACTAGTAAGCTCAAGCGAACGTGCTAGCTAGTATTCGACGTGTAGCCTGCATGTATTTCGTAGCCTGACCATCACCACTCTACCCGCGACGACGATGCAGAGGCATGCATTATCGATCTAGCTATCGGACGTGAATGTGTGGCATACTTGCATCGATCTTGCTCCGCTATGGAGCATGCATTAATTCCCGTACGTGCGTGACCTGAAGTTGAGATAGCTAACCCAACCGAGCATAGAATGCATGCATGCCCATGTATTTATAGACTTTCCGTTTTGATAAAAAAATTGTATCACATGTGTTGTCATTTGTTTTAGTAGAACACCATCAAGGTTGCCAGGAGGCAAGTGGAACTTCAAAGTTTTCTATTATATTTTACTCTTTTGCACTAACCTTACACATAATAGAACCCTATGACAGAAGGAAAGGTTTTTCGTACATTCCTTGCATAATTTCATGCGCTCCCACCAACCTCGCAATGCCTATATCTTAGCTTTTCATAAAAGTATAACTTCATGTGACTTTCCTCCTTTTCTAGGTTCATAGTCATCGATTTATGGTATATGTTATTTTTCGGTCTAGGGATTAGGGTCTGGATCTAGTGGTAAAGGGTATTAATTTAGGGTGAGGGTCTAGGTCTAAGGTTTCCGAATGAGGTGACACTTCAAACTTGCGTATATGATTTAGCGGAGAGGATCTAGGTCTAGAGTTTATGGCCTTGGTCTACATATGGATATTAAGGTATAGATCTATGGTATAGGGTGTATATATCCAGAGTAAGGGTCTGGATCTAGGGTTTAGATGTATGTATATCCTTGATCCTTAAACCCTAATACAAACCCCAAATTTACACTTTCGAGTGTGGGGAGACAAAATCCGTGGCAGTGGCATACGCTCTTGAAGCCATTGTCGATCAATCGAAGGTTCAAGGGGAACGTTTGAGATATGGTTCTGTGTGTATAGAAATCCTACGAGGAGCTTAGTGCATGTTTTATGTGAGGAGGTGGGCTTTCCCACCATCGGAGAGCTCGTGCGGTCATAGTAAGTCATGGCGTTCTAGAGAAGAGATAATGATGTCGTTGATTGGATTGTCGTCTCCATGGTTCTCTTAAGGAATGATAGTGGTTCAAAGGCAAGGTCTTCATCCTCTCTGGCAGTTGGGTCTTGTACGGACTAGTTGACCAATTATCCATGTGGGTAGTCTGGCCCGTCTGCACCGCTTCGCTTGAACGTCTAATGTCGGGTATGTGGCGGACGCATGAGGAATCCTGCCCTAGGTCACAAACTTGTCGTTGTCTCTATCACTCCTATGTCATTGTCGTCACATTGCCAAGCTCTCCTACCATGGCAGGGCACCCACCTCGGCTCTAACTTTGCTGGAGCCAGTTTCCTACCGTGCAGCCAACTAAGCTACCGGTAAGTGCTTACACTCATAGCATCTCAACAACAACAACTCGGCTTCTCCTCCATGCATGTTGAAAATTATCGAGCTGGCTGGAAGCAATTGCGAGGCCTACCTGGGGCAAACCCAAGGGGCCCCCCAAACGGACCGATTTGGTCCGCGAACCGAGGTTTGGGTCGAAAACTCATCCCAACGGCCACCACCAAACAAACGGGAGGGGGGACTAAGAGCATCTCGAGCCGTTCGCCCTCAGGGCCAATTTTCAACATAAAATAACGCCTCCTATGGGCTGTCTGGCGGTCTCGCCCCATGGGGACGAAGGTTTTCAGCCGCGTACCCAGGCGACATGGCGAGATTTGCCTAAAATTTAACAAATTCGAACAAATTTGGACGAAATTTAGACGATTTATATTAATAGCGCCGAATATAGGGAGAATTTACACGGGGGCGGTTCTACGACTTAAAAACTACTAAACTAGGCGTCCAGCTCCTTCTTCGGGGCGGCGTAGCTGCAGCCCTGGCCGGGGTCACCGTCGTTGCTCGGACCTGGTGCGGCATCATCGTCGTCCAGCACGATGACGCCGTTCTCCTCGCCGCCGCATCTCTGGTCGGAAAACTCCTCCAGGGCGCGCCGCTGCTTTGCCACCTCGTCGGCGATGTGTTCTTCGCGGGACAAGGCGAGGGCCGCCGCCGGGTCGATCTCCAGCTCGTCGTCGTCGTCCTCATTTTTCGTCTTGACTAGCCGGACATTGCCCCTTGGGAGCGAACGTGCGCGGCGCTCGCTGATGACGACTCCCCGGGCGCGAGCAGGCGGACCAGAGGGCTCGGTCTTCATTGGGCGCAACTCCGGCGTTCGCGCGGCGCCGAAGGAATGCGAGGAGGAGGACGACGACTCCACCGCCATCTTTCTCGCCTCCCACTGGCCACCCGCACGGCGCCAAGAGAAGCATGGCACCCGTGGCAGGGTGGGGGGGTACTCCAGGCGAGGAACGTTGCCTTTCTCGATGTGCGCGAGAACGGCGTCGAGGGTGCTGTCCTGGGCGCCCATCAATGGCGGCGACCGTTCGAGTTGCCGCCTGGCCCCTCGTAGGCCGCCAGTTCATCGTCGCGCCGCTCCTGAAAGTAGACCACCCACACGCCATAGTTCGCGGGGTGGAAGCGAGGCTCGGCGCGCTGCGCTAGAGTCAGGCGGGCGCGCTCGTCATGGATCGTGGCAACGAAGTCGTCGCCTTCAGGGACGGGTGGCACCGGTAGCCCACCCGCGCTGAGCCTCCAATCGCCGGGTGGGCGCATATCTGGGGGCACCGGGTAGCCCGCAGCGTACATGAGGCTCGCCTCCTCCTCGCGCAGCCACCGCCTCCCAAAGCCGTTGGCCGCTGCGTCGTCTCCGGGGAAGCGTGCCGCCATCGTCGGGGAAGAGTGGATTTGGGCGAGTAAAAATGGGGATGGGGCGAGAAGGTTGGGATGGGGCGAGAAGGACGGGAACGGTGGGGGGCTTTTATTTGGGCTAACGGGCGCGGCTACCGGCGCACCGCCATTACTTCGCCGCAGGCGATTAGGCTGCTCCTCTCAGCCAGTCCACGCGGCAGTGGCATTAATGCGCACGGGAGTCGAGGAGGGAGAAACTCTCTCTCGCCGACAGTGCGGGTCCACGCGGCGAAAAAAGACGCGGGAGCTCTTTCGCGCCATTTCCTTTCATCCGGCGCCCCGAACTGAGCCCCGACGCGCTGGGTTTGGCATGAGTTCGTCGTGCGATAATTAGGCCCAATCTGGCACTATTTGGGCTCGTGGGGGTGCGACTGGGCGGAAAACGGCGATCCGACGCAAATAAAATCGCCCGGGGGGGGGGCTCCTGGGAGGCGTCTGGAGATGCTCTAACCGAAAAAAGAGGATGGAGTGCCACCGGAAGGTGAGAGCATAACAAATCCATGCCCCATATCCAAAAGGTCGCATGGTCCTTCATGCCACCCCGTCCACCTACCTAAAGGTTGACGAGCCAGGGGAAGGGAAGAGAGGATGGGCGGGAGAGGTGTGTCTACGTAGAGAAAGAAATAAACTCTCATGTCTAGTTATGGCAGCATGAACGGGCCAGCGGTGGTGGCGGTTTGAGCAAAGTGGATTATCGTTTAGGACAGTGGTGACGGGGTTCGCAATTGAGGAAAATATTGATAGTGGTAATGAAGAAGGTCACAATTGCTATGCCAAATGAAGGCCACAACGGAAAAACATACCAGACCACATTCATGACTTACTCCGATAGTAAAACCAAAAAAATTACGGCCGGAACCAGTCCGGACGGACTCTATAAACACCGGCTTAGATTTATGCACATAGAACGAGACGATCCCAACGACGAAAACGTTAAATTATCGCAACAACGGCCAACGAGAGATGGCCCACCACCAAAATAATGTTGGCCGTGAGGGACACGTTAAGAGGGCGTGCATCATCGGGCAATGAGCATATCCACTATTCTTGTCACGAAAGAAAGTACAATAAGCTGCCCAAGTGTACACCGTTGATCTTTCTGTCTGCTTCTCAGAAGAAGATGCTGAGACGCGGCACAAAGTTGAGGCGGAGATGCTAGGCTTCATACATGTCACATGTTGATCCTAACGAAGTTGGTGAATGCGATTGAGAGGATTGTGAAGGTGTCCAAACCCGAGACAGAATTCGTGGCAGGCCCGGGCATGGCTCGGATGTCGAATGCTAACAACCGTGTTTGGTTGGTCCTAATCAAGACCCCCAAGATAGACGACATCGTCGATTTCGAAGCCGGCGGGTGTTGCCACCTAACTGGATCAATATAGTAAACCTCTATTAGAAGAACACTGTCACCACAAGACCAAGGGAGGTGAAATACTTGTGGCGCGAGAGATACACATCAATTTGATCACCAGTTCTTTTGTGGCGATTCTCCTGCCCAAATATTCGTACGTGCGCATTCTCGCCCTATTCTTGGGACACCATTTCCGTTTCGGCTATTTTCTTGTCAAAATTTCCCGTCTGCAAGTTCTCCTGCCCAAATACTTGTATGTGCGCTTTCTCTCCCTAATGTGGGACACCGTTTCCATTTCATCAATTTTCTCGTCCAGACCCACAGCCTCATGACACAATTTTCGTTTCATCTATTTTCCTGTCCAAAATTTTGTTCCGGTGGTTATCATGTCCAAATATTTGTTCGTGTGCTTTCTTGACCTAGTCTCAGGACATCGTTTCCATTTCGTCTATTTTACCGCCCAAATTTTTGGTCTCGCGCGCAGTTTTCCCACCCAAATATTCATTTCAGATTTTTCCCTCCCTATTCCCGCGCACCATCAGTTTTCCGGTATTTTTCCCGCCCTTATTCGTAGGCGTTTTCCAGCCCTATTATGGGTACATCGTCTTCGTTTGGGCAATTTTCTTGTCCAAACTCCGCTGGTTTTCCCGCTCAAATAATTCTTCACGCGTTTTCCTCCCTATTAAGGGGACATCACTTCAGTTACGAAAATTTACCGTCATAATTTTTCTCCTCCTGTAATTTGAGGGTTCTCATGTCCAAATATTCATAGGCCATTATCTTTTCCCTGCAAGTTGTAAATTTTTATACAAGATCTGATCTCCCTGATTTTCCACGACTTCAAATCTTGCGATGTGTCCAAAAGCTCTAGCATATTACATTTTTTTTGTTTTCCCGTCTGATTTATCTTAACCGATGGTTACCTAGCTTGTAGGCATAAATCAATCTACATAAATGCCGATGATGGTGACACACATGAAATCATAGACATGTGTGCCACACGTTCTAGAGGAAAGACAATAGGAACTTAAAGAGGAACATGACATAAAACAATGGGGATGGCACAATTCTTGCATCGCCGGTAAAGCCCCCTTCCACCTGTTGGATCCAACAAGAAACAAATTGCCCAATTCGGGGGGCACGCCTTTCATCGTAAAAACATGCATACAAGCATGCCTTTTTCTTCCGCTTGGCTTCATTTTTTTATTTTGGACGTATGTTACCAATTCTAGACGTGTGTATATAGGAGAATAAGATGGAGATGAAAAAACAAATTTTAGTTTATATCAATGCAAACGTTACAAATCACTGTTTGTGAGGAACAAAAGAAAGTAAAACTAGAAATAATATGTAACAAAGAAAGTAATGGAGCAAATTAACAAAATTATAGAAAAAAGGGGAAGAACGTTACAAATCACTGTTTGTGAGGAACTCATCGCATTTTAACAAGTAAAACAAAAAATAATATGCAACAAAAAAGTAATGAAGCAAATTAAGAAAATTATAGAAAAAATGGGAAGAAAAGCATCCACAACACCAAGGTTACTATGCACCGCATACACTTATCTAGGTTATCCTAAACCCAACAACCAAAACCCTACCTTGTATACACCAATTTTAGTCGTCCAAACTTCTTTGTACCTTTTTGGCCGTCCTATCCACATGCGCCTCTATCTTGACCATTCGGTCCCGTAGGGCGGAGCTAGAAACAACCTAGGACCGGTGCTATTAAAGCTGTAGTAGTGCTAACTACCCAGGTTTTCAGATTTATATCCTTGAAATTTAACAAACACTAGTTGTATTGTAGCCGATGGGCAAGTGCTACAGCACCGGTAGCACCACCCCCAACTCCCCCTATGGTCCTGTACACATCGGATGGAACACCTAGTCACACATACACCTGTCTCGGTCATCCAAACCCAGATACACCTCCTCCATGTTTCGAACACTACATGCACTTCTCTCGATGCTCTAATAATGCATCCATCTCGCTCGGCCATCATATCTTACATACACATCTCTCATGGTCATTACATACACTCCTCCCGCTCAATATTCCCATCGTAATGTTTATTTTATGTGACATGTCTAATATTTTATGGCATGCATGTTCCTTTATTAATATTTATTCTCTTACAGATAAACATGTGGTATACCGTCGTAAATTCCTATTATTCACGTGCATTATAGTTATTAGTGTGTAAACTGATATTTCATGCATATTTAAAATCTTGATATTCTATGCTTAGAAACTAGGTAAGACCTATTAACATACGGTGTTTGGTGAGCATTCGCGATGTCCCAAAAACCATTTAACAAACGTCCGCGAACCTAGAACTCTTCTCATTCCCCATTATTTGCGGTAGCTAGAAGTAAGGCGTATAGGGCCACGTCGAGGTCGTCCGAGATAGATCAACAAGTATCATCATTGACGTGTTCGAGGATCTCACAACGAATGTGGTCCGTGGGGGGGGGGGGGAGGGGGGAGGGGGGATAGGGCGACTACCATGGATCCAGGCACTTTGATTTTTGTGTGGTCGATCTATGTATGTGTGATTGTTGCCGGAAATTGAGGTGATTGATTGGTGGTTGACATGGTTGTTGCGGTAGTTTTTCTCCCCTGTTCTATCGCCTCGAATGAAAACGCACCAGCTTTTCATAAAAAAGTGGTAAATTTCCTACTTTTTAGTGATATATGGGGCATATGATCATGACCAACTAAAACGAGGCCAAGTCCTTATGAAAGTTGGTTAGGTTTCTTTGAATGGTATACCATTGATAATTCCTATCATTTCATGCGTTGACGAGGTCGAAGCACCCCTTGAAACGGGGCATTGCATAGAGGAAAGAGTGGATCTTGAGGATGCATGCGGCATCTTAGGGGCTGTCGGCGACGGACAACAAGCTGGGAGGAAGATCATTGCATATGATGTTAGTGTTGGATAGGAGTTGAGGTTGAACATAGTGTTTGTAGTGTTGGATATGAGTCGATAAAGCGGTGACTAGGAAAGCCAAATTAATACCCGTTGGAGCGTCGGGACGAGGAGCGTCTCTATTTGGCCACGCCACTGCCATAGAGAGAAGACGCCGAGAAACGGGGATGAGCGACTGTCACACGTCCTCGTCCATCGAGCAATGGGGACGCATGCACGAGTGCGGCAAGGAGGCTGACCTTGCAGGTTGTGACGAAGTGGAAGAGGGTCACATACACATCATCTACTAGTTCGAGGATCTCGTGACGAAAAATGGATCGAGTTGGTACTCCTCGTGTAGACTTCAGATACACCGTCCGTTTGGCTATTTAACTCTCCCAAATTCTAGTGTTACTCATTGCTCATGCATGCGCGATAGGAGTGCATAGGTTTATACAGGCCGAAAATAGCACATGCTTCCTAATCCTAATAAATACAGTATTAGCCTTGGAAGTAGGGAAACGATTAATACGTGCAACAAAGGGCGAGCTATGTCAATCCGTCGTTCACCCACCGTGTCCAGCCACTCAGAACGAAAAGGAACGGACTCCCACGGATCGGCCCTAAAGAACACCATCTCGACTGTCTGTCTCGCACGACGACATCCCAACCGTCCAACCAGCAACCGCACTGAACGCAAACACCGCACTCCCCACCCACCCAACCCTAAGCCAAAATGCACGCACGATGCACAGATTCCTCTAGCGTCACTCTCCCTCAATCCCATTCTGCGCCGCCACTCGCGACCGCCGCCGCACATCCTCCGGTCGCCCGCCCATGCGCCGGCTGTCCCATGGCTGTGCCGCCGCTCCCCATCCTTGGGGGTCGCTCCTGGCAGTCCCCAAACCCTGCCTTGGAGGCCTTCTACCGGTCGCTAGACCCGCTGAACACCCACCGGCCACGAAGGAGAGATGCAGGCAGGAGGAGATGAATGCCTTGCGCCCGGAGATCCGGCGCCATCCACAACGAGGCCGCCTGGTCCCCGTCCCGGCCGACCTGCTCGCAGACCGGTCTCCACATGCAAACCCTACTTGAGCGCTGATGAGGACGCAGCTGCCCGGCGCCCGCCTACACACGCGGCAGCTCAAGGTTCCCCAATCGAATCCCTCATCTCCCTCTCTTAAAAATCGACCCTTTACCGCCGGAGGAGGACTCGTGGATAGATCCGTCTTGTGCCTCTGTCCACCTAGCTAGGATGTTTTGTGTACTAGGCTAGATGCAGCAGCTTCGATCTGCTTGGAAACGCCGGCTACCAAGGCAGTACTATGCATGAACACCGTGTACCTGTTTTTTTTTGTTTCCCGATGATCGCTCCTAGCTGAATGGGCACAAGCAGTCGATGACTGCTCACGTTTTGTGCTATTTTGACTAGTAGCAGTCAAGAGTTCCCTCATGTTTGGTGATATTTTGACAAGTAGCTTGCAAGAATCGCTAATGTTTTGTGATATTTTATCTAGTAAATGTCAAGAATTGCTCAAGTTGTAGTCTTGCTTTTGATATACAGAGATCCTGGAGTCATGCCATTGTATGAAAAATGAGTTCAAAATATTCTGGGTCACCTAATTTTCTGTTCTAGCAGTGATGGTTTATATACATGTATGTTCATATACAACCGTCGATACTTGACATATCAGGGCATGCTTCAGAGGTTCTCCTCTGGTTAACGACTGTTATTTGTTTTGATTAGCGACTGTTTTTTTGTTCTCATTGCACAATGCTTATCTCTATATTTCACTTTTCACTAGGAGCGCCATCACTAGGAGCGGCGGCAGTGGCGCCACGCCTGGAGGAGTTGTGTCCACCAACTATTAAGCTTGAGGTACATGCTGCTCCCTACTCCACATGTTCAATATATATGCTCCACATGCCTAGTGAATGTTGCCCCCTTTCAGCTTCAAAATTATTATCCAAGTTAATCAATGCAAGAGAATTTGATAGAGATGTGCTACAATATTAAATTTGTTGTTGTTAGGTTGTGATAGACAAAGCTATATTCTTATCCAGATACCTTTTCCTGTAAAATAAATACACAATAATTCTTTTTTGTTTTGTCTAGCTTTGTAGCCTTGCTTTTACAGTAGGTAAATGACCACAAGGATGCACCTGCCATGATTTCTATGTTCCCCCTGTTATTATAGGATAGAACATGATATATATGCGTACACACATAGTTATGCCTTAACTTCATTATTTGAATTTAAACTAGGCATACAAAGCTGATGCGAAACTATCCCTTGTGTTCCCATGAAAGAGAGGTGAAGAACCAAGTTGTTGCCGAGGATTTCTTGAATTTCCTGTGTGTTCCCATGATAAAAAGGTGAAGAACCGAGCTGTTGATCGGCCGTGAACACACATGGCCGAGGCCGTGGCTAGGGCAGTGAAGTGCAGACATGGGCTTTGGAGATACAGGTCCACAAGATTGGAAAGGTGAGCATCACCGCAGGTGCGTGTATACCTATGTAGCATTTGTGTTAGTCATTGTTGGAACGCGTAGAGATAAACAAAAACTTTTCCTACGCGAAGCTTCCAAGATCTAGCCGAGGTAGAAGGCCACGAGTATTACCACTAGACGCGCAGGTGCGGATTATCGATGCAGCGCGTCGGGGCAGTGCAGTCCCACGATCCGGTCCGGCCGATCCAATCCCTCGAACGTCGAAGTGCTGAAGGTACATCACCTCTACCGGTATCCACACGTACGAGGAGGAGCTCCGACGGCGGACTGCTAGGTCCGGTGCGGCGGCTGGACTGAGTGGGGCTAGGGTTCCCAACGCATGGGAGAGTGGACTAACGTACCCGTTGGGCAACCTGCGCCCCTCTTTATATAGCGTATGGTAATGGGCTGCACAACACTTGTGGCCCATTCCCTCTGTGAGTCCGACTCACTAACTCAGTCCATTTCCGGTTCGGGTCCAACCCAACCAATACTTGCTCCCGCTCTTAAGTGTGCGACCCTACAGGCTCATGGCGACTTGGACACGATTGGAGTCCAACTCCCAATCGATCAATCGGTAGCGGCTCCTAGCAGAACGTGCCGACTCCCAAGTACCATTGAGTCATGATGACATACCTTTCAATGTGATATTCATCTTAGTCCTTTTTGCCTCACGATATACCTTTTCGAACTATAGGCGATTTATCGTCATCCCTTAAATAGCTCAACTCTCTTCTCGATCCGTGATATGTGATTCACCTGACTAACTCTTAGTCAACAGACACAGTTAACACTTAACTGAGTTGCGCATGGCCATGCTTCCTGAATCATATCACTCGAGAGGGCCCAGAGAATATCTCTCCAATCGGAGGGGCAAAATCCCATCTTGATTATCCACATCACGCAGCTTGCTTCTCATTCGACCTGAACTCTGCCTTTATAGTTGCCTTGTCACAGAACAACGTTTGACAGAACCTAAGTCGGTGATCCACAACTCGGATTGTGCGACAACCTCAGGTCTAAGGATTACATTGATTGAGACATGCAAATGACGACTTGATCGTTGCATCTCAATGTGGGTCAGTCCGACTTGCTAAACTCTTTAGCCAAGTCCGTGAACGTTGGAATAGCATCACCATGCCCATGACAAGTGGAACCGTGTCATCAGCCAACACTCACACTAGTCTAGGGTGTGTGTCCAGCACAACCTAAATGACCAAGGACAATCTAGTATGAACAACATGAATACATAGTTCCACAATCGAATCACATATTCAATGACATATATCAGATGTTCAAACCAAAGGACAACTTAATAACTTTATGAATACATTGGGAATTACATCATCTATGATTGCCTCTAGGGCATATTCCCAACAGTCATAACGTTTGCAGTTTGATGATGGAATACATATGGTTGCTACCGTTTGTAGCTAGATTATTGATTACATTTGTTGTGGCAAATGTACTTTTCTGGCAGGTAGGACAATTAGAAGTAGTGCCTGCTAGCTTTCGCTGCATACTGAATTGATCAAGTGCGCAAGCTTTTGTAGCTATATTTCCATACTAATGAGTTTAGCAAATTTATGTCTCACAGACCGGTCTAATTTGATAATGCACATGATTATACATTTGTTATTTATTATTTTGTTTCTTGAAAGCTGGAAGGTAACACAATTAGTTGTATCTAGTTTTGTTTCTTAACGGCTGAAACTTTTATATTTAGTGTGAGTTCTTTTTTATTGGGGCGAAAGTCCTATACTAACTTGACATGTGTTTCATGGTTTGGTGTGGTGGTAGATCCCAAGGCAGCCGTGATGAATTCGGCGGCGGTGTACATGATTGGCAGCTAGTTTAGGAGGGCAAGCTGCCGACGACTTCCTCCACTCGGACGACAGGAACAATGACCACTAGGGCTGATGGTACATCTTGGAGCCTCTTACTTACAAGTATTATTTAGTTAGTTCAATTGAGAATATTACCAGTATTATTATGGGCATACACAAGTTGGAACACAGTGGAAAATAACATCCACATTAATACAGCTTCTTCCATTTCATGACATACTTATCAATAAAAAAAAGCATGTCCTAAAGAATGCTACCACCGAGCTTTGCTTATTTGCTGCTCTCATATCTTAAAATTGCAATGTAAATTAATTTCTCATGACTTGTCTTTTCATAAGTAGCTAGACAATCAATTTTAAGTTTTGAACTAGTTCTATTATTAGGTTTACAGTTTCAATTACATAAAAAATATCCTAACTTGTTCAAATATGATTGATAAAAATGCAGGCCTTCTAGATGAGCCACCGCCACAACAGGGAGCCAAGCTGTTGCGGCTCTCCTCCGATGACAAGGATGTTGTAAAAAACGGGCTGATGCTGGTACATGGACACTGGCTCACCCAGCCCCAGGAGGAGTGGCTACGCCGGCAAGCGGGCAGCAACCTCTTCTCCACCGCTGCCGACGTCATCGACGAGGAGCCCGATGCGGCCACCCCGCCCACACCCCTGGCACTGAGGAATGGGCATGCAACAAGAACCATGTCGACGAGGTCGTCTCTCACTTTTAATCTCTGCTCTCTTATGTTACATTCCAGATGTACGCAATTGTGCCTAGCAACATGATTTGTTCTATTTGGTTGCTACTTTGTAGATTCATTGATATTCTGTTCTAGAAAGGGGGACATAAGTTTCTATTTTTGGATTTAAGATAAATTGTGTGGGCTTTATAATATACACATATACGTAGTACTAAGGGGGATTTAATTGCTTGTCAAACCCGATTTCATTGAACAATGGACATAGTCATGATCAAAATGAAAGTTTCTTATCTACAATCGGTGAAGTTTATGCCAGCCTATGTAAATTTAAGCCTACCTCAACCTGCTATATATAATTGCATGCTTACAATATTTATTCAGAAATACTCTACATTTTAATTTCCGTGTGATGGTGGACACTAGCATCTTCTGGTGTTTCGCCCATTTACTACTAGCTTTTAATTTTATCCTTTTTAACCATGCAATGTGAGCTGTTTTTCTTAGTAAGAACATGTTGGTTGAATTCTGCTTGAATATTGCAAGAACTTCATACTCATACAATTTTTCTTCCTGTAGGTGACCTCATTGACCCAAGCCAAGAGCCTGCTTCTACTCCGTTGAGAGCTTCTTCCCAAGCTCTCGTCGCCGACTACTTTCTCCCTCTCCAGCGTGTGATGGTTCAGGTGATTGCCTCCTTCTACGCTTTGTATCCTCAAGCCCTTGCTGTATTGTGCTCTGGCCATTGAGCCGGTGAATATATTTTGAAGTGTGGTGATGAAATATATTTTGAAGTGTGCATGGTCATGAAATATATTTTGAAGTGTGCATGGTGATGAAATATATTTCAAAGTGTGCTTGGTGATGAAATATATTTCAAAGTGTGGTGATGAAAAATATTTTCTGGCACCTATATGTTCTAATAGCTCGCTATATGGTTAGGAGTGCCACTAGCTGGTACCATTTGGTCTTTAACATAAGGCCTGTGTAGTTTTGGAATTACGTGTCAATGTCAATCTTCATACCAGATTTTTATCTACGATATCTATCTTAGAATGAGCGGTCTCTCTTTTCCTTCTTCATGTATTTTTGCTTATTTCAGTTTATATTGTCATGTTGAATATGTGCACGGTGTAAATCATTCATGTTATTTTATTCGTTTCAAGTGTTGTTTTGAAAAAGAACCTGATAGAGTACATCACCAAGCACCCACATTGATTCACATGTTTTTTATTAGTTAAAATAACATGGGCATCGGTCTTGTTGATTCACCATGTTTCGTTCTACTACATCAACTGATTTGACTGTGTAGTCTCCCTCCGTACCATATTAGTTGTCTCTAAACGAATGTATCTAGACACATTTTAGTGATAGATACATCCATTTCAGCGAGAACTAATATAGGACGGAGGAAGTAGATAGTTGATGCATTTATGTATTGTCCTTGTCCATTCTTTAAGATAAACAACGCGTGAGTTCTGACATTTTCAATGTTGTATGAGTAACTAAAGTTGTAAGTATAATACTCCCTCCGTCCCGAATTAATCATCTTGGATTTGTCAAAATCTGGACCTATCAATGCACTAAAATAGGTCTAGGTACATCCATGTTTCAATTTTTTTGGCATCGATGGGGGGCGGCTACGGGTGGTGGTTATGTTGCACGGCTTGACCAATGTTCCGTCATGCTTGAGCCTCCCCCGTCGCCCGGACAGAGAGCCGACAGGTCATGGCAGGGTGCTGAAGACGCAAGGTTGCTGCTACAACTGCTCTATGTCTTCATCAACCTTTTTCTGCCGTTGAGAGGTAAAATTTCCTCATTTCAATTGATTCACCATTTTTGTTTGGATGCAACATAGGCGTCGTTTTTTTTTGATTCATAATGTTTAAGTGGTAGTACTACAACAACTAATTTCATTGTGTATTACACTCGTAGTACTACAGCAGCTCTGTCTATTGTCCTTTCCACTATTTTAGAGGACAGTGCACCAAGTTATGACCATTTCAATGTTGTGTATGCATAGTTCTGTATTGAGTATTAGTCTCCAAATAACTAGTTATAGACTTGATCTTGTAGCTATTATTTCCCATACTGTCATATCATAAGAACCCGCTTAATCTTAACATTTTGGTATTAATTTTCTTAAGGTGGTTGTGGTCGCACTGTCCTTTACCAGGGCTCTCTGGAGGGACTAGCAGCACCAAGCAGTTCACCCCCTACCTCGCTCTACCGCGGTGCTCCAAGTCTCTCTCCCGCCTGGTTTGGCTGCCACTGCTCTCGTGATCTACCGCCTCATCGTGGACTTCGAAGGCTGGGATGCCACTGTATTCTAGACTTTGAAGGTGAGTCACTACCTAGTCAAGATAAAATGAATCATTTATGTGTGTAATGTTATCTTAAGATGCAACATGCTGCAGCAAATTGTTGGATGCCACAAAATTTGTGCTTCTTTAGACTTTGAGCCGTTTCTGGCATGCACAAGTGAAATGGCTTGGTTTTCTTTTAGGACCAATCTTTACAATTACATATACTCACTGCTTTTCCCATTGCTATGTTAGAATAATAGACAGACTTTTTTGTTCAAAAGTTAAATGACTGTTGTGAAATCACTTCCTCTGTTTTGTCGATACAGTGTTGTATCTATTACTAGACTGCTAATTCTATGTACTTTTTCCCTTGTGCTAGAGGTAATGCATGGTTGTTGGCTCTTGTCTACGTTTAATTTAACTGCTCATATATTAATTATGACAAACATAAAATACATGGAATAGACTTCTTAACCCCAAATCAAGATCATACTCGTAAAATGAACACAAAGATTGGTAAATTAAGAAAGATGTACCCTGGGGAGGGCGAGCCGGAGATGTATTTATCTTTCATAGAGAAGAACTGCTGGAAGTCTCGTTTCGTTGCTCGGTGATTTTTGGCATGATGATAATTTTTCTGTTACTATATCCATCCATTGTGTTGATGTTCATTACATCTCCCATTCTTTTGTGGACTACATTCTGATCGGCATGCTAGTTAATTTGATTTTGTTTAGCTGATAGGCAGTTAAAGCTACCTTGATAAATGCAAGATTATCTTCATTTTTTTTACTTTGGCCTACTCGCGCCATTGATCTTGCGGCTTCACCTGTACTGCAAGATCATCTCACAGAAAACTAAAGCTGCAAATTTTCAGGATATTGGTTGATGGGATGTTTTAGTTCGAAGTAGGCGACCGGCGAGCCTCGAAGAGGTGGCCTTGTTTGTGCCTAAGCTGCGGGTCCCCGAGCCCTGGAGCTAGCCTCTGCTGCTCGCAGGCACCTTATACCGAGCAAACTAGGCCCAAGAGACTCTCTACCACAAGCATGGTTCGCCGCCATCTGATATGCTAGAATGGACAGATCAGTAGTGAAGTGTTAACTGGCATTTTTTTTTAAATGTGCTTGCATGAAGATCCGCATGAGCTGATATTGTGGGATATTGAAGAGACATGCGGGTATTCCGGGAATGACAAAAGGAAGAAACTCACCATCTTCATTACACACGGTCCATTCTTTGCTCTAAAATGGCTTTTCTGTGAGTTACCTTTTTATTGATTTTATTCTCTCTACATTAAATTGAAAAATGGTAAATATCAGTCTTGGCAGAAGTACATATTTTTACACTAAAGTCAAGCTTCATTTCAGCCATGATGACTAAGAGAATCGTGCACATGTCTCTAGCAGATAAAAGACCCTTTTTTTAAAGTCACCATTAAGTCTCTTGGCATATTTATACTTGGGAGTAAGGCATGTTAGTTGTAGCTAATTTTAAATTAATATAACTGAAAATTTTGTCCGAGGCATGTTGAACTACATAGGCCCCTGTGTGTATCCATGTCATATACCCCGTGGTATGCCAGTGTGCTACAACATCCGCTCACTGGAAGCCACGCCAACGAGATCTGTTAGCTAACAACACATGGCAGTTGTGGTGCAATACAAGGCAAGTTTAGGGTACACATAATGTAAAATTAGTACCCGGAAAGAAGATGAGAGAATCACATAATCGTAGAGAGCTTCACTGAATTATTATCTTCTTAATGTATCTCCATGAAGTCATTCAAGTGTTGAAGGCACCCATTACCACTAACTTTAATGATTGTATACATGTTCTACTAGTAGCTATGTAGTTTGACTAGGGTCCGGTGTCGACTTAAAATTTATGTGAGGTCCTAACTTTATAGTATTGATGCACCGAGCTGGCCATCCATGGTCCCATGTTGACTGACGTGTTCACTTGATGCCGGAGCATGTCCACGTAAAGGCATTAGCTGCTAGCCTTGAATCTTTTGCTATTGGTGTAGTCCATGGTGTGTGTACCCGAGCCATATGGGATGCTTCTGTGCTTTATTTTATTTTTATCTTGCATCTTGTGTCATGTATGGTTAACCAAAGCTTCAAGGCACTAACTTGATGCCCAACTGATGATGTACGATTCGACACCACCCTGCTTGTCTTCAGGAATAGATTTCTGTCTGACGAGAGAAGGCCGCCGTCCTGCCGCTCCTCCATGTCATGTACGACCACTGCATCCTCCCCGACCTGCTGCCGAAGGCGACGTCCCCGACCTGCCACAGGCCACGACTACCTCCCCAATCTGAATCTTCACGGTGAACTCCCACTCCCCACCTTCAGTGTTCCTTGTATATCTTGCTACCGGTGGATGGCATGCTTGTATGGACGAGTCGATATGTTGTATTCATGGGGATACATGGGTTAGTATTTGGTACTAAAATGCTTGTATGGTCTGATGATTAAGTGGTAATTAGGCCACGGGTTTGCTGCATAAAAACCTACATCTGCCCTTCTAGTCGTTCATGCTAGCTTTTGTTTGCTGGGATTTATTATTGGGAGCATGTCATGCTTGATCTGGGGAGTGTTTGCTGGTAGGTAGTCGTTTCCTGTTTGTAGACGTGTCGTCCTCAAGCGTGGACCATAATGTTTCCGCTTACTTCTTTGCGGACGCTGTTTCGTTTTAGTTGTTGCCAGGGCTAGGTGATTAGTTTATTGTTTCTCTCTCATCCGTGTCGTCGTTGCGTGGATGCTCCTTGGGAGCTTTCTTAGTGCTTTCTTGAATACCTGGAGCACCCCAACACCCTTTGTAACGCACAAAAAAGTATCATCAAATTGTTTCTTGACTAGCATGTTGTCACATAAGTTAATTGTAGCATGATCTTGTCACTAGTTTTTTCTAACCATTTCATCATTTTATTACCCATATTCTTATTTTTTGTGGGGTACTAGTGCTCATATTTACTAAGAATAACAATGACCTCTTTCTTAAATATTGCACGACTATCCAGATGGACGGGCAAGTTCGTCGGTGACTGTGGCAGACGGCCAGAGGAGCACACCGCGCCGTAGGAATGGCCGTGGGGAGGCAAATAGGATGATGTGGTGGTCGCTTGCCTGGGCTACTGCTGCCGGCAGTTTTCCGGCAACCACCTCCCTAGGATGTCGCTGATGACCACATCTCTGAGCTCTTGTTTTCCGACAAGCTGCTGCCGGTGAGCTCTCTCCTCCTCCTCCAAACATTCCTTGTAAATCCCCTTACCTGCTTGTATGGACACCCGTATGCTCTATTCATGGCGTTATAGGCTTAGGCTATGGTACTAAAATGCTTGTATGGTCCGACGATTAAGTGGATTAGGCCACAAATTTGCCGCAGAAAATCCTATCTCTTGCCGTTCTAGCCAATCATGTTGCCTATCGTTTGCTTGCTTGGTGTTATGTTGGGGTATGATATGCTTGATCTGGGAAGTGTTTGCTGGTAGGTAGTTGGTTTCTTTTTGTAGAATTGCCATCCTCAAGTGCGCACCATGTTTTTGTTTCCTGCATTTTGGATTCCGTTTTGTTTTATTTGTTGGTGGCCTAGGTGATTGTTGTTGTGGTTTTATATCAATCATGTCGTCATTGCCCGGAGGCTTTTTGGGAGCTCTGTTAGCGCTTTCTTGTAATAGCTGGAGGACCATTGCAGCATGCTTAACTCACAAAAGCTTACGTTTTTTTAATAATAATAAAAGTTTGCTGACTTGCATGTTGTGAAATGAATTGTGGTACGGTCCTGGAACTAGTTGCTTTAATGATTTTATCATTTTATTACCCATTCTTATTTTTGAGGGAGGGTACTAGTGCTCATTTTTTACTAAGAATGCAAATGATTCCTTTCTTAAATCTTGCAGGACTACCCGGATCGAAGAGCGAGTTCGTCGGTGACCGTCATAGCCGGCGGGAGGAGCTCACCGTGCCGCAGAAATGGCGGCGTGTTTGTGATTTTTGGGTAGAGAAGAAAAATCGAGACCTAGAGTTTAATTCTTGCAAATCAAAATTATACTCCGAATCGCCGGTTCCTATAATTTCTCCTCTTGGTGGTGAGTGATACCTTGGCCATGGAGCCGATGACCTCTTGTTTATGTTTGAGTTGCATGATTTGTAAGATATTTCAGTAGCATGTTTGTTTAGTTTGCACCTACAGACAATGTAGTGTTTCTGACAAAATATGAGAGCTATTTAGGGGTCTGCTGGCGATTTGAAAATTTATCTGAGTTCCTAACTTTATACTATTGAGGCACCATGTGCCGGTGGCACTCCGTTGGCTGCACTGATGTGTACAATTGAGGCTGGAGCATGTCCAAAGGCACTAGCTAGCCTTGAAGCTTTGGCTATGTGCAGCCTCTTGTGTGTGTATGCGCTTGCGCGAAGTGGGTTTGAGTCAATGCACTTCTTATCTTTCATCTTATGTCATGTATGGTCACCCCGAGCTGATGCAAACATCCATGTTGTGATTTTTAGTAAAGAGAAGAGAATAGAAAAGAACAAATGGTGACCTTGTGGTGTTTGTGATTTCTGTGCAGCTCTCGGACACAGCGAGCAAGCGACCTCCATCGCTTGGACCCTAATCACTTATGGGATATGGTGGGAGGTATGGCTCAAGGTCGACATGTTGGGTCGGAAGCTGAAGAGTGTGATGCTTGTTATGTGCTCAGCGAATTGCGGAATTGCTTTGGTGCAGATGGTTTTTGGCGGCAGCGAGACGTTCTCCTCCTGGAGCCATTATGTTTGCTAGCTACTCGTTGTGGTGAACAGGCTAAGCATGTATGAGAGGCCCTAACTGGTGGCTGGCGTTTGTTGCTTAGTTAACCGAGATGCGAATTGCGTTTGTTGCTTAATCAATTGTTTTTTGAAGTCACACATGTACTAGATATATGAAGATGAACTCGTCCACTGTATAATTCTTTGAAATTCACAAGTTATGTGTTGATGGATGTATCCATCTTGCTTTATGTCCTGGTTGATAACTACCTCATGGATAGACGAATGTATATTTTTAGTTTGTCTAGGATATCTATATATTTCATGATGGTTGTGGTTGCTCCATCTATTCTAGCTAACACATGGGATTGACGATGTTTCTTATCCGACGTGCGGTGATCGAGATTGTCCATCAAATCGAATGAAATGTATTTGGCTTCATTCCGACGCCGGCCAACAGAAATTGTCTATATATGAAAACACCATGGGGTAGTAAGGGAATGGGACCAACTAAAAGCTTTCCCAGAAAGATGTAAAATCCTACCGATATGATCAGTGGCGGAGCTGGTATATCGCCATTGGGTTCAGATGAACTCCACAAAATGCATTAAAACTTTGTTAGACCGGTATGTGATATTGCTAACTGATGGAAGATTACACTACAATACAAGAGATGAACCAAATGATTTCTCGTTCTAGCTTCGCCTCTGGATGATTGCCGCAAGTTGTGGGACTTCCACAAGTAATTGGGACGTTAGTTATGGGATTACCAGAAGTGAAGGAAAAGAACTTAATTTAGGAATGAGAGTAATTGCAGAAATAAATCCTCCTTGAAGCTGGCGTCAGGAAAACTAATTGTCCCTGCCCTCCCGCGCATGCCTGCCATCAATGACGTAACAAATTAACAGAGGTCAGCGATCCGTGGCACGATCTCCATCTAAACCGTCCACCCTTCTCCCAACACATGAAAACCAAACACATAGTAAGAGGTGAAAAAGAGAAGCGAAAATGCTATTCTTCCCGCCTTACCACTTTCCCTCCCGAGAGTTCAGTGAAACCCCTATACATACGAGTCCACCGCCGAGGAGCCGCGGGCGGATGCGCGTGACGTGACTTGTGACTTTGGATCTTTGGGCTTGGCGAGGCGAGAGACGAGATGGAGATGGAGATGGAGTGAGCGGCCACAGCATGCACCCTCTATCGGCGCCGGCGCCGGATCCATCAATCAGGTAATCCATCCATCGGCCCCTCTAGTAATTAGAAACGACGTAGCTACGAGGCGAGTGTAGATTGAGATTGAGATCGAGACTCCACCCCTCGGTTGTCTTGGTCAATTCTTCCGGCCGACGGCGACGTGCGAGCTCTTCATCGCGGCGGATGACTCAGTAGTTCTTGCCGAGCAGGCCGCCTATGGGATGATTTTCTTGTTTGTAGATTTGGTTTGTTTGGATCCTGTGTAGTACTAGTAATTAGAATGGCTTGGATCCCACCGGTTGGCTAGGGATAAAAATTTGGTATAGCTGGAATGAATTGATTGGGTACGTATGGAGGAAAAAAAATAGTCTCAGATGGATTTCTTGGATTCTTCCTTGGTTGTTAGGGCTTGCAAGAGAGCGAGGAATTGGACGCGGGCGGGCGAGGCGTATCCATCCAACCACGTACAGGTACAGAGGACTTTGGTTTCTGGAAGGCGCGCGAGATGCGGCCGTGCCTGCGACGCAAGCAAGACGTACGTACGTTAGCAAACCAGCGCGCAACACTTAAAAAGAAAAAGAAAAAGAAAAAAGAAAAACTTAAAACCAAGACGGCGTCATCGTTCCGGTCTTTTTTTTCCACCGGAGGCGCAGTACGTGGAGAAGTTGAGATCCGCTGGGGAGTACGTGGGGTCAGTGATCGATCCGGTCGTACGTGGAGAAGTTGAGAACATACGTACTCCCCAATGCTGCTGATCAAGTACACGTCCAATGCCAAGCTCCTTCGCAAAGACGTATGTACAGGACTTTTTTTCTGGATGGCCGTGCCTGCGACGCAAGCATGACTTTGTTCCTAAAACATCTGCAACAGGCACGTCCAACGCTGCTCTCTGCCATGGATGATACGCATATGGTATATTTCCCAAGCACCATGGACGAACACATCTTGGTGGATGTACCGTACGCAGGGTCATATACAAATGGTGGCATGGAGCGCGTACTCCAGAACCAATTCATGTTGAAATCGGAAGACACCAGGGGTTTGGAGGAGTCATCGCTCCCGACGTACCTCAGGACATCAAAGGTGGACTCGGCACTGCTGCCGGGAACCACATCCAAGACAAATAGGCACGTGGCATTGGAGAAACTCGAGGTATTGTGGTGGGGTGTGGTGATGCAGACGCAATTGGGACCCTTGCCATGCCTCATAGAGTCCGCGGTTAGGACGAGGTTCAAGCCAATGTCAAATATTGTTGTGCGACCGGAGGAGTCAACCATCACGACGGAGCTCTCCCTCAGCAGGGTGAAGAAATTATGTGGTTTGAATCTGAATAGCGGCTCACGAAGCTCGTTCGTTAATGATAGAGCTCTTAGCGGCTTCTTCACCGTGTTAGCCGGTGCCGCTTGCTCTGCGATTTCCGCCGTCTCGTAGAATAGGCGCCCTAGGTCCATGCGGTGCAGAGAACCAATGCTGCGGATGTTGTCGTGCATTACCAGATTCAGAAACCGACGACGCATCTCTCTCTAAGCCTAATAATCGAATCCTCACAGTCTGACCAGACACCCTAAGAAAGAAAGCGAATATTAGTTTGGACCATAGCGGAAATACCTGCAATAATGCCTACTTCTCAAAGAATATCAAATTTTGGACCGTACAAAACGCAAGTATTTCTCAAGTATATCTGTGCAATTATTACGCATATCTCTCCAATAATTTCAGGAAGCAGTCTGTATATATGTAGGCGTATAATACTAATGTTCTGTGATATA
Organism: Alopecurus myosuroides; assembly: GCA_028641055.1. NCBI lineage: Eukaryota > Viridiplantae > Streptophyta > Magnoliopsida > Poales > Poaceae > Alopecurus > Alopecurus myosuroides. The sequence goes on along the minus strand of CM054063.1, from coordinate 264,889,203 downwards.
TTCCAGTGAGAATAATCCGTTAAATCGTGATAGCAGATGCAATTTTCGTGTCTCATAAAGTCGCAGTGTGAAGGTACACCGTGGAGCCAATTAAGAACATGATTCTAGCAAGACATCTATTCCTCTCGCTACCTGGATCACGTCATATTGTTCTTTCTTGTGGATAAGCTTTAAATTCTTGGAATTTCCACCGGTTAGGAGGCATTGCGTATTTGTGTGTGCCTCGAATAGATGTCTTATGTGCGAGCAGTACTAAACATAGTGTGAACGTTTCCCCACACGTCTAGGTACAACCACACTGAGACCATATGAGGTCATATGAGGCTTTACATTTGGGATATGATCTCTCACTGATAACCCACACTGAGACCATCTCCCCAAACACGCCGCATTCTGCAAACGAGAATTATAATATCAATTAAAGATGTAACTATATTTTTTAGAATATTTAAAGATGCAACTATTCTCGTGTGTATAAGTTTGTAAGTGGACACTAATCACAAAGATATATATCCACAAAGAAACATGCACACACAAAATAGGTACGAAGGTGAAGAACATGATAACTAAGAGAAAGTAATAAATATACCAATAAGATTTTTGCTTGAAAGCAAAGCACAAAGCTCAATTTATCTTAAAGGTATATATATATATATATAGACAACGATATCGCCTAGAGAGAGAGGGGGTGAATAGACGATTAAAACTTTTCCTGTTAAGCCTTGCTAAATGCGGAAATAAACTAAGTGTTTAAATTAACAAGCACACAACCTAATTATTCTAGGTTCAACTATGTGCACCAACAACTTATGCTAAGAAAGACAAGTAACAAGGTGATAGCAAGATATATGACTTCAAGCACGAAGGCTATCACAATGTAAATTGCATAAGTAAAAAAAACTTGGGTATTAACCGAGGCACACAGAGACGATGATGTATTCCTTAGTTCCTCCCTTTAAGGGGAGTACGTCTCGTTGGAGGGGTGTGAGCTCACCACAAAGGCCTACTCAATGCCACAAACGTGTCACTCTATTCTCCGATGAACCTCGCCACAAATACCTAGTTCACTTTCCACTATTGGCAACCTTCGATCAAGGCACACATCCACAACTTAATTGGAGGCTCTCGATGAACCAAAACCCAAGGAGATATATGACATGCAAGTATGCAAATGTTTGAGCTCTAACCAATGATTTGATCAAATTACTCACTTGAGAGTCCCTCTTGATAGGACGACTATCGATCTTATAACCGGTCTCCCAAAGGCATGAGACCGGTGAAATAGAAAACCTATCAAGATCATACCTTTGTCTTGAGCATTCTAGTTGAGCTAGATGATGACGATCTTGACTCTCTCAAGTTGGATCCTCTTTCTTGATCATGCTTACTAGCACAAACTCCGCTTGATGAAGACTTGCAAGTTGCTCCCCCATACACCAAGAGATCCTTCTCGACAAATCTTCACAAGGCCACAATATCAAAATGGGTGGCAAGCATCAAGTATAAGATTTCTTTGAGATGCTTCACTTGAGCTTCCACGTCAAGCTTGATAACGAACACAGCTTGATGATATAGACCATTGGCTATATGAAATCTTTCTTTTGATGCAAACCCATGAAAAGATACCTAACCATACATAGAGATGTCACACACACATATCATGAGTTAGCTCACAAAGCTATATGGTGAAATGCTTATCATACCACGAGATACACAATCCCACTTGGTACATCGTAGCTTTGTGTGTTGATCATTTGCTTGATCAATCTTGTATCTTTGCTTCTTTCTTCATTAGATGATGTCTTGAAGATAATCATGAAAGAACACCTGATACTTTTCTTCAAGACACTTGCAATAAGCTCAACCCTAACCAAGACCATTCTTCATATAAATGTGTGCAGAATATCTTCCGGCTGAATGGACAGAAGGGGATCTGCTCCTTTCTCTTCCATTGTTGCGCGAACGCGCTTTTCCGGGATTATTTCTGTCTCTTCCGTGGTCACGCCCTTTTGGATTAGGCGGAGTTCTACTCCTGTGCCTTTCTTTGTCCTTAGGAGGTGTCCGGGATCTCTCACGCCTGTGAGGTATATCGTATCTTCCAGCTTTCTCAGCTGGGTTTCTCGGAGGTGGCATTATTTTGCCGTCGTTCCGGTTTTTGTCTTCCCGATCATGGGGTTTATGTCCATTTTTCGGGAGATGGGATCCGGTCCTAGACGCTGCATCCCGGTTGTCGGGGTTTTTCTTGTCTTTTCTCGGATCCTCTTTTTTATCTTTTGAGTTGTCTGAATCCCCGGGTTCTTCCGGTCCAGGTGCTCCAGCAGCGCAAGTAGCTGTTTTGCATAGGGCGGAGTTATCGTGCAGCCTCCCTGATCGCTCTTGGGCGCGCTGTTGTTGTTGCAATGCTTTTCCTAGGAAAGCATACACCCCTTGGAGTTTTTCCCCGTTGGAGTACAGATCGTTGTTAAGAATCGCAAACGCTGATTCCGCGTTTTCTGCTGCGGTCTTGTATATTGGTTCACCCTTGGCATCTTTGCCGTTTACCTGCTTTTGCCAAGATGGGTTATGGAACCTTTCTTTTGGCGGCAGTTCTTCCGGTCTTGCGATTCCGGGTAACCTAGTAGGTTTTAACGCGGATCTATTCTTTCTCTCGTACTCCTCTATTTCTTCCTTCATGACCTTGATGTCATTATGGGTTTGTTGGAGATGTTGCCGAGATCTGAGTAGATGTTGCTGTTGCCGTTGGAAAGCTTGTCTCCTGGCTTCCAGCATCTCAGGGGGTTCATCTGGTCCCACTGGTGTTTGCAATAGCTCTTGCTCTTCCTGTTCCGTCATTGGCGGAGCAGTGATTTCTTTGGATTTCTTCTCCGCAGGCTTCGTTCTGCTAGCATCTCCTACTTCCAGGTTTTCATCAGCGAGATCAGCTGATTTTTTCTTCCGGATTTTGTATTGGAGTTTCTTAGCAGCACGGTGCTTTTTCTTGGAAGAGGGAGGTTTTTTGACAGGTTCATCTTCTGTCATCTCCTTTACATTGGGGAATACCGGAGAAGTTTCTCCGTCTTCTCTCTCTTCCTCTGGCGGAGGGGTTTTAGGGCTTTCCTGGCTGCCGGCGTCCGTGGTATCAGCCGGTTTCGCCATTAGAACTTCATGGAATCCCTCTTGAAAGGACTTAACTTTCTTCTCGAAGTCGTCCTCATCTTCGGAATCGAAATCGTCCGATCCGGTTTCCGACTCTAATCTTGCCTCGATAGCGGCTAAAACTGAGTCAGCTTCCGAGTTCGTCGTCTTGTTGACGGATGCCGGATCTTCCACATCCGTGGGTGTGGGGTCTTCCGTTTCTGTGACGGGTATCGGATCTTCCGTCTCTGCGACGGGTGTATTGTTGTCTCTCTCTTGCACGGGATTTCCGTCATCCGTGTTTTCGGCGACTGCGGACTGTACCATGCCGATAAAATGTAAGTCACTTTTTTGTCGGCGATCTGAGCAGAATCCGGTATCATAGTCATCTTCGACTGGGTATAGGGCGGGTGGGATAAATTTGCTTCCACCGCAAAACCCCATTGCTTCTGCAGTTAGTCCGATAAAGATGTTAGCAGATCCTATCGGTAACACGCAGGCACTTACCAGGTGGTTTTGCGCCGGTATGTAGGATCCGTTGTCGAGGAAGCGCCCGACGTCGTTGTCGAACTCCAAGCTTCCGACAGTGATTGATCTTCCGATTCCGCCAAGTATCCCAGATCGGAACTTCACGCCTGACGTCGTTTGGTGGCAAAAACCCACGGTGGGCGCCAACTGTCGAGACATCGTAGTAGTTTTCATAGACGGGGGTGCCATGAGACTACGGTAGAGACGTGGGGTAACGGGATCGCGTGGTGAATATAGAACACAGGATTTACCCAGGTTCGGTACGTCGCGACAGTACGACGTGCCTACTCCTGCACTTCTCACTAATCAGGACTAAAGCCTGTAAACAGGGTTACAATGTGAGGGTTTAGATCTAGGCTACTCGACGAGGATGAGCTTCTCGGCGAGTTGGCGTAGAGCTTCTCTGTTATTCGTTCCTTATTTTATCTATCTCCCGTCCGGCTTTATATAATAGCCGAATTAGGGCTTATAGAATAGGAAACCTAGAGGACTACGATAACTTGTAACTTGGAAATCAAGGAATCCGTCTTCTCCTCCAAGCCAGATCACCTGGGTCGTGATCCGAGTTCTTCTAGAATCCAGCTTCTGTGCGTCGGGTTACTGGACCGCCTAATGGACCTGAGCCCACTACCACTTAGGCCACCCTGGTAATCCGGCACTTTATCTACCATCTTCTATACCCCTATTTGGTATATATCCGACACTTCACGTATGTTGCCGCCCCCTTGTACATGCCGCGCTACAAATCATGAAACACCAAGCCAATTCCTCCTTGCCAGATTCGAACCCCCATTGCCAGTCCTCAGATCTCGCTTCTATGTCATTCTCCGCCAGCACCATGGAGCCAGCAGAGCTTCGAAGCACTCCCTCTGAAACCAAACGGTCAGAAACGGGCGCGCACGACCGAATCCCACCCGATCCAGCAATCTCTAGGCATAATGCGCCTATGTGAGTTCACTAGCGGAGCCCTCCGGAACTCGACACCGTGGCTAGATCAAGGAGAACACATCAGGCGGGTCGTTGTCATGGCACAGGAGAAACACTAGGACCACCGCCATTATTATGAAGCCTCGCCCATCCCCACACCGCGAGACCACTTCCGGCGGAAACGGCCGACGGATCAATCCCGGCGGGAACAGCGAAGAGAGGAACGGACGAAGACCGACCCGTCCTCATCGCCACACCGTCGGGGGGTGCCCTCAGCAGCCGGCCCCATGCGCCGTGGCTCACTTGCCGGGCACGACGACCCCCGAAGATCTGCCGCCGTCCGCCTCCCTGCTGTGCGTCACGACCCGGCGCCGCCGCCCCTCTCACAGCAACTCCGGCCGATGCGCCCACCAAGCCCGCCGTCTTCAACGCGCAAGGCGCCGCCGGCGACGACAGCAGCCGGAGGATGCGATCTAGGTTTTTTTTTTGGTGTTTAGCACCTACGGTATCTAATTTAGCACGCTTATTTCATATTGTTATACATGTTGTGTATGGAGACGTTCGAGTTGGCTTTCAAGGTGTTCAATTTCGGAGTCGCATAACCGCCTGCGGACATTGGGTAATTATTGGCTTTCCTTTTATTTGCAAATGTATTATTTGCCTTTCCTTCTTTTTCTTTTACCTTAAAACGGTTTATTCTATTAAGAATGTGTCACTCTCCCTGTTTTACATATGCTTCTCATTTTGCTCGTAATGAAAAGACAGCGCTCCAGCAGTTGTCTCGGAAAAAAATAGAAGATAAACAGAGGATTTACTCGTCTATATACAGAAGTTCGATATGGTTGCAAGTCAGATCAGTGGCGAAACGAGACCTACGCTTTGATCTACCACAGCCATCACCTGCCGCTGAGTGACTAAATCAACAACCATAGCTCGCAAAGGAAAGACCGGTGATCACACTGTAACACATCAAGATGAAGATGAAGGTGGGAGTTCCAAGACTTTGTTTGCCCCTGCCATCAGTTTCCTTTTCAATCCCGTCTTATCTGAAGAAAGTCTCCTACACGGGTACACGGTCATTTCGCATATCTAAATTCTTCCTAACTTACTCCCCCAGATTCTACCGATGATCTAGCTTGGCTCCTGGGCAACAACACGGAGTTCGAAGTTTTTTATACGGCGCCCTTGGCGCCGGGGACGTCGATCCACCGAAGCTGTAGCTCGATCTCCCCGCACTCCACGTTCCTCAGTCTCAGCACCACGTCCTGCTTCACCGTCCCCTCCGACACGTAGATGGCGCTCTCCTCCGCGAGGCAGTTCTGCCTGTCTTCTTCACCACGCTCTTGTCCGGGACGCCCTGGAGCCACGTCCTGCTTTTCTTGGCTCTGCTGGACTGATCGACCAGACGAAGAAAGGCTGAAAGGCGGCGGCGGAGGAGATTTGGTTGGAAATCGGTATTGGAGCGACACACAGCGGTTGGTGGGGGCTTTGACCTTTTTTTTTCCCCGAAAATAAAAGCACGCACGTCTGCACTTCACGACGGGAGACCCAAACCTGCTTTCCCATGCGGATGGATGCAGGACGTGGTCGATCGATCCGGATTTTTTTTTTTTTTTTTGCACCGCTCAGGTACACGTCCGTTTACCGGATATAGCTGTCAAGCGCTGCTGTCTCCTTTCTGCCAACAAGACAAGGATGATCGCTCCCTCCCGTCCTCTTTCCCAAACAAACGCACGCACGTATGCACGCCGACGACTCAGAGGCTGCCAGCTTCACTTTAAGAAACTACAGTAGTTCTCAGATCCGTCTGTCTTCGTAACAATCAACTAAAGGTGGTTGATTTCCAAGAAAATTTTGCCATCTCGTTCCCCGCTTCTCAGACTTTAGATCACCTATCAAATAATGACAGTGGAAAAATAACCACAAGCTCCTGTGGCTGCAGGATTCAGCTCACCAGTTGAATCAAACAAGATAAACAAAAGCTGACAACCTTACAATTATTATTACAATCTCCACTTTGTTCCGAGCAGGGAAAACATTCGTTCGTGTTACTCACCATCATTCATTCCTACAGCAGGACTCACAGGGAACAAACAAATGGAGGACAACATGCAGTGTTACGCAACACACCACATGCCCCGTGCACGACAACACCCTCAGTCTTCCGGCCGCTCATTCCAAACAAAAGTTGATGCCTCCCGCACCCTCCACTATTCCCCCCTTTCCCTGCTTAATAGGTTCAAGTTTCAGATCACACAGCAAGCAATGCACGATAAAAAATATGTTTGCAACCAGTCTAACTCAGATCACACACAAAAAGAGGTCTCATCAAAGACTAGAAACTCCGCAAAACTGAATAATGAATGACAACGAGAGCTTATGGAGAGTGAGTTCCATAAATCAATCCCATGATGGTTACACACAAACACACACAGTCTTACAAGACCCATTCAAATCTTGGATCATGGCTCATGCATTATTGCAGAAATTCAGCAGAGCTGAGGCTGCAAGTTACAGCTACCATTTCATTTAGTATCACTCTATCTATCCAGTACCACTAGCAAGCACAAGCCTCCTGGGCATGAATAGATTCCATTTTCCCAAACTTGATATATTTTGGCAGTCCCTACAAGCATGCATGCATGCTACATTCTGGAAAAAAAAAATCTTTCCAGACAATGCAGTAGCTAGTTAGGGGTTGGTTTCAAACTGGTCTCATCACAAATCATATGGATTATTTGGATCTTTAGTTCATACTACTCAAGAATATCTGGCTTTTCTACAAAACAAAAAAGGAAAATCAACCGCCCTACAGTTCCTGCAAAAACAAAACAAAAAACTATTCTCTCGCCGAACCAGAAATTCCCACAATTCTGCATTCCCAGCCCTAACCAAGCAATTTATCAGATCAGCACCGGCGCGACCTAACAGATGTACACATCATTTGTGTCTGTGCATGATTCAACTGCTCCACATTGGTTTTTCATGCTATTAAACAGTAGGGCACTCATTGTTGGCTACATTCTACACATAACAGATTAAACAGCAATTCATCGCGTAAAATTTAAATACCCAACAGATTGGTTTCTCGCTGCTCTAGTATCAGCCAAGCGCACACGTCGGTCCCCATCATCATGCCACTTCCTCGCCGACATGGTCCCTCCTTGGTCACAGCTCTCCTCATTCACCTCCACCCAAGGATTCCCATCTGCCAATGTAAAGTCAAGACATTTTGAGCATTCAGTTCCAGCGCTGGGCACAAAACAAAAATTCCAGGTCTTCTAGGTCGTAAAATTATGATGAAACTGGGCTAATTTTGTGTTGTTTTCGCTCCACTGCTCCAGTCAACAGACGAAGAAAATGTTGGATATTAATTTAGATGAGTAAAGAATGCATGCCAACAAAGTTATATTTACTTGTTGCAAACATAAGTAAATATGTAGTGTTCTGATTTGATTCATCATACTGCAATCCACAGTATATACATGAAGTACCAAGAAAGCACACTATCAAATGAATTTTCCCTCGAGAAAAGTGCATTTTATGCCGATTTGTCGTTCAGAATGAGTGGGAGGATTATATCTTCAAATAGACCAGACAACAGTTGTTTTCCCCCATTATGCCAACAAACAAACTAAACCAACTAACAGATAAGAAAAAACAAGCACAGGTGCCCAGACAAATGCCTTTATCGTCTAAATTCGCAACCTTCTCTGTACCAATGATTGTGTTGCACGGGCAACCAAAATAGGACACAACATTATCAGTAAAAGCCAGCGAGAGGCACCTATCAGTCGTAGTCGTTCTTGTCCACAGCGTCTGAGTGGGGGAAGACGTCTGCAGGGCACCATTGTAAGTAAACCAGCCACCCATCCTGTACACCCCGGTCAACGACCAGCACCATCACTGCAGCCTTGGGCTCTACCAACACACCGAACAATGAAATGCAGACCAGGTAAGTAAAGCTAGGGTTTTCACCACATTAAAAGAGGTCCAGCAGCATAAGTAAAAAAGAGAAGCGGAGTCCAGGAGGATGTGCAGGGTGTACTCACCAGCATGCAGTGGTGGGGGGTCAGTCAGCAGCAGCCTGAGCATCCTGTCCCTGGAATCGCCCTTGTTATCGGAGGAGAGCAACAACATGTCTGTCACCGGGGCACCACATCTGGAGGACCTGATTATTTCATTAATATGTGAGAGATTTGAACACCATATGTAGGATTTTTTTATGTATCTAAAACTTCAAAACTAATAATAATAATAGTGTCAAACAAACTAAGAAATGCTTGACTAGGTATTTGCTGGAAAAAAATCATGAGCTATTATTATCATTATTAATTGCACTTGCATTGCAATATTCCAGATGTGGAACCAGCCACTAGGCAAAGCTTCCGTGGATCAATCTGTCGAACCTGCTATTTCAATGATAAGTATGTCATGAAGTGGAACAAGCCATACCAATGTTGATTTTGTTTTCCACTACCAACTCAGGCTTGCACATGAATGAATTAGGACAAGAACATCTCAGCTATTATTACCTTTTGCAAGGAATTCAAGAAAACAGAAGCTACACTAAACAAATGACTGGCTAATAACTAGTCTAGTCATTGTGACATGCATGTCATATAAGCAAGATTTATACTACTTGCTTAAACTAAATAGAATAATAATGTACTTTAGTCACAAGGGCCTGTATATAGGCTTAAAATGCCTAGGTTGAACAGAGGTTATTTTAGAACTTCGCTGTTCGTGGCAACAAGTCCTAAATGCCATTATGTTAGACTACTCCAACAAGCAACCAATGGCCCCTTGAAAAGGAACCCTCTTTGGTTATAGACACAAGTCATCTATAGCAGACTGCCATCCCAACCATAGTGTGGTACCACAAGCTTGATTGGTAGAACATACATAGTCGATATGGACAGGATATCAAACTTGTTTATAGAATAAGAATCACAAACGAAGATCACAAGCAAAAATATAGATGGAGCTTAAAAATAGCTCCAAGATATGGAATGGGCCTTGCAGAAAGAGACCTACATGTTCATATCTTCTCTCCTTTACAATTGCAAACATAATAGCTACAAGGAATTGCAAAAGGACCAACCGCATATGTAAAGAAGAGAGGCGGACGGATCCAGGAGGATGTGCCGGGTTTACTCACCGGCGTGCGGCAGCAGGGGGTCAATCAGCAGTAGCCTGTCCATGTCTGTCGCGGCAGCAGCACATCTAGGGGACCTGCTTTTTCAATAAAATATGCCAGGGATTAGAACCATATGTCACGGCAGCGGCCCATCATATTTTGCACTAATTTCTATTATTACAGGAACTCAAGAAAGCAGAAGCTACACTGATCCGAGGACTGGCTAATAACCAGTCTAGTGACTACTGTGACATGTATGTCATACTAGCAAGTTTATATTATTGCTTCAAGCTAAGGAAAAAATAATGTACTTTAGTCACAAAGTCCTAGATATTAACAACTTTTGCTGTTTGTGGCCACAAGTCCTACATGCCATTATCTTAGACTAATCGGACAAACAACCAGTGGCCCCTTGAACAGGAACCCTCTTTGGTTATAGACACAAGTCATCTATCTATAAGGTGAAAGGAGCAGACTGCCTTCTCACCCATAGCATGGTACCACAAGCTTAATTGGCAGAACATATATTATTGATTCGAACAATTTGTTTGTAGAATAAGAATCACAAACAAAGATCACAATAAAATTATTGATGGAGCTTACAAATAGCTCCAAGAACTATCCTCTTACAAATATGTTTGTAGTTCGAACAGATCATTAGTTTCAAGAACTATGCTCTTGTTTATGGCCTGAATGTAGTACACTCGCACACCACTCAAACTAGAACGGCTCATGAATCTACAAACGGCAGCTCTCAGCTAATGGGTAAAAGGTGCGCAATGGTTCTATCTACGGATATAGAGAAGACGATATGTCTCACCGGCTGCACAGCCTTGTTCCCAGCGAGGACGTCGGAGGAGACTACGAGGACCGAGCCAAATACTCACCGCTCACCGGCCTGCTGCGGCAGAGAGGACGCGGTGAAGGATAAAAGGCGGGTCGCCACCGGATCTCCTCTGAAAAAGATCGCTATTAGTTTAGCGTGACACTAGATTACGGGGACATAAGAAGGAGCCTTATTTTCGCTACATACTACTCCCTCCGTTCAACAATAGATGACTTCCACATATCTAGATATAGATGTATCTAGACATATTTTAGTGTCTAGATACATCCATATATAGATATGTGGAAGTCATCTATTGTTGAACGGAGGGAGTACAATACTCCAATTGCAACACTAGGAGGAGAGGAAAAAAAGCATGGGCTTTTATATTGGTCGCATACACTAGTACTGGGTTTGAAAGATAACTCGAAAACTAATAAGAAGACAGCCACATCGACATGATTTCAGTTCAGCATTGTACTATGATGAGAGGGCAAGAGGAAGAGAAACACAGTGTGGGGTGTGAGCTAAGTAGTATTAAATCAGGACATCAAATACGTGAGAAGTGCTAAATAGCACTAGTGCTTGCTCTAGGCGGCAGCTGTATAGTAGAGGTAAACGTGTTCTCTCGTTTGGCAAGATGTAGATGAGCGTCTGGGTTGAGCAAGCATGCATACGGAAGCAACAGGTCGGGAAGACTAAAGAGATTACCTAGCTGATGGTGCTTCGTCTAGGCACTTAGGCAGTAGCTGCACAGCAAGCATCCCATTCGCGGGACATCTACCTCCTGGAAGTGCAGGTGCAGCAGCAGCTCGGCATGGCGTCCTACAGGTAGCAGCATCGTGAACGGGGGGATCTCCGCCGAGTGCCCAGCCGTGCCGGAGCAGAAGACGGTGGTGGAGCGGCGGTCGTACTGCTCGATGGACGCGCCCAGGATTCCTCCTTGTGCTGCTCAAGAAAGAAGCGAATTGTGCAGTGAGATTGGGATTTGGATTAGAATTTGGATTTGGGACTGGGGCAGAGCATGAGCGCGAGAGCGTACCTTGAGGTCGTCAGCCTCTGTAGACGGCCGCCTACTCGCTAGGGTTCTGCGCACGGCGACAGAAGCGGCGTGATTGGGGCGGGTCCTCTCGACGAGGAGGACGCGGGGAAAGAGGGCGCCCTGTCGGCGCCGGATATCACATGCCGGCGAGCGAGCCAGCCGGCACGGCGTGGTTCCTGGGAGACCGGCGCTACCACGGCGTGGTTCCTGGGCGACCGGCGCCGCCTCACCACCACCCGCGGAGGCGCCGCCATGGACGCCAAAGGTCGAGCTTGGGATAGGGTTTTTTGTGAGGGCGCGGTTCGGCGGTTCCACGAGGTGGAAACGGGAGAGGGGAAGGAGGAGTTTCCGAGGGTGAGATCTGAAGTGCGAGGACAGGCCGGCATTGGCCGGGATCGACCGGCGAGCGGCGACGAAGGCGGCGGAAAAGGGGGATCGCTGGGGACTGGGAGGTGAGGTGGTGGTTGGGGAAGAGATGCGAGGGGCGTGATCTGCGTGCGACATAGCGCAAGGCCCAAATTTCGTCTCCACCGTTTGGGCCCAAAACCGCGGATCGAAAATTTTGGTTAAAAATTCAAGCGTTCCTAGCACGCTCTTCAGCCCCAAATTCCGTTTTGGCGCTCGTAAGTACTCCGATCAAACCCTAGCACGTACAAGGCGAACGCGCCATTACACTCGTCATAAGGAGGGTAATAAATTATTTCCAAAACATTGTTGTACAGTACATATTTGAAAAACTTTCTTCGAACAAATTCTGTAGAGGGATGATGGTATAGGCGCAGACACCTAGAGGGAAGGCCGCGGAGAACCTATATAAAGTCGAGACCACGTCGCATACATTAGTGTGTGATGTCCACATCGCCCAAGACAACAAATGCGTAGTCGAGCTCACACCAACGACAAGCCACGAACCGACATGACACATCGAGCTAGAAACCTCGAGCTGAGACGCTACACTCTAGCTAGGAATTTCGATGAGAAAACCACGACATCCTAGGTAGGAAGACCGCCTAAAGAAACCTAGAGGAGAATATGACACACACACAAAGTGGAGGGACAATTATGAAAGGCACTGCCACCATGAAAAGGCATATGATAGGTAATACTACGCGACGATGCGACGATGCCATAGTATTATTGGCTAAGCCAAAATATGAAATGCGGATTGAGACCATGCATGCGGGTGGGACCTAGGTGTCATAAGGTAGCTGTCGGGGCGTACTACAAGTAGTATCATCATGGTCAGAGGGATCGAGTCGTGATGTACTGCTCGACGCACGCGCCCATGCTTACTCTTCGGGTTGCTCGAAAAAGAAGCGATTTTTTAAGTGAGATTGAGATGTGTATTTGGATTTGGGATTGGGGCAGGCGTGAGCCTGAGCGCGTACCTCGAGGTAGGCCGCCTCCGTAGATGGACGCCTACTCGCCGCTAGGGTTCCACGCTCGGGAGCGGGGTGAATGGGACGTGGAGGAGGATGTGGGAAAGGAGGCACCCAGTTGGCGCCGGATCTCAAAGGCCAATGGTGGAGCCAGTGCGTCGGCGTGGTTCCTCGGAGACCCTGCGCCACCTCACCACCGCATGCGGCCACGCCGCCTTGGACGCCAAAGGTTGAGCTTGGGATAGGGTTTCTTGTGAGGGCGTGGCTCCACGAGGTGTCGGAAGAGATGGAGGTTCCGAGGGAGAGATCTGCAGTGCGAGGATAGGCCGCTGTCGGCCGGGATCGATCGCCGATGAAAAGGGGATCGTTGGCGCCTAAGTAAGGTGGTAGTGGGATGAGACACGAGGAACGTGGTCTGCGTGAGACATAGCGTCGGGCCCAGGTTTCGTCTCCGGCGTTTGGGCCCCAAAATGTGGCTCGGCCGGGATCAAAATTTTGGATAAAAATTCAAGTGTTCGTGGCGCACTCTTGTAAGTGTGCCCGAATTTCTTTTTGGCGCTCATAAGTAATCCAATTAAGGTGATCGAAGGGTCAAGGACGATATCACATGTATACTAGCTACACTTTGTGCTATACATGTGTTTATCATAGAAACCGAGAGGGGGAAATGCAAAACAGAAAGCACAATAACATCGGGGAGTGTTTCACTCACCATAAAAGGCATTTGATAGGTGATGCTACAGGACAACGCCAAACAATGTAGAGATTTACAAGACATGACTTATAGTCCTTGACTAGAGTTAATTTATAAGGATGTCATAAATATTTTTATGGATATGCCATGCTTGCAAGTTTTATGAATAATTGATCAGATGATCGGTCAGCGATGCACTTCCTTGGACGCCGTTGAGAAAGTACTGCTACTGTCACATGGGCCGTGTCGTCGAAGCAAACCCTATGTAGAGGCCTATCGATCGGGTGGTAAATGCTCGGCGCGCGAGCGCGGAGGAAAAATCTTGAACTGTTTGGATCAACTGAATCTAGTATTTGTATGACCATATGACATGCTTTTCGATCTCGAGTAGAAAATATTTTGGTATAGCATTTTACCCTCATGAATTATCATCCATGGCTAAGCACGAGCACGAAAACCGATCAATCAATAACAACTCTCCACACAGTAAGACATGCCATATACAATACAACGGATATTGAAGTGGAATTATAGTTCATTTTGTCTCTATTAGTAACATGACAGCGTGACAAGTAGATTAATCAAAACGAGGATGGCGTGCCGTACGAGTACGTGTGATTACACTAGCTAGCCTAGATGATAATCTAGTAAGCTCAAGCGAACGTGTAGCCCTGCATGTGATTACACTAGCTAGCCTAGATGATAATCTAGTAAGCTCAAGCGAACGTGTAGCCCTGCATGTATTTCGTAGCCTGACCATCACCACTCTACCCGCTACGACGACGCAACGGCATGCATCGGACGTGAACGTGTGGCATGCTTGCGTCGATCTTGCTAGGCGATCGAGCATGCATTCCCGTGCGTGACCTAAAGTTGAGATAACTAGCCCAACCGAGCATAGAATGCATGCATGCCCATGTATTTATAGACTTTCTGTTTTGATAAAAAAATTGTATCATATGTGTTGCCATTTGTTTTAGTAGAAAACCATCAAGGTTGCCAGGAGACACCGACATTTGTACTATCCAAAGAGGCTACCCCACAAGGGTGGCTTTCCTGACGCTGTTTCATGTGTCCATGTGTCCGACATGCCCCTACAGTGTACCACCCAATTTTTCATGATATTGGCTACTCCCTCCGTCCCGGTGTATAGGGCACATATAGCAATTCTCTAAGCCCTAGGTATTCATTCATTGGGGTTTAAATATTACATGCATTGGTGAAGAGGGGTGGAGAGAGGCAACCACCCACTAATTAGAAGAGAATTAATGCTAATTGTGCCTAATAGATGGGTTAGAGAGGATGGGCGGGAGAGGTGTGGCTGCGTAGAAAAAGAAGTAAACTCTCATGTCTAGTTATGGTAGAATGAACGGGCCAACAGTGGTGGCGGTTTGAGCAAAGTGGGTTATCGTTTAGGACACTGGAGACGGGGTTAACAGTTGAGGCAAACATTGATAGTGGTAATGAAGAAGGTCACAATTGCTATGCCAAAGGAAGGCCACAACGGAAAAACAAACCAGACCACATTCATGACTTACCCCAATAGTAAAACCAAAAAAATCTACAGCCGGAACCAGTCCGGACGGACTCTATAAAGACCGGCTTAGATTTATGCAGATAGATCGAGACGACCCCAACGACAAAAACATTAAACTATCACAACAACAGCCAACGTGCGATGCCCCAACACCAAAAGAAAGTTGGCCGTGAGGGACATGTCGGAGAGGGCGTGCATCATCGGGCAATGAGCATATCCACTCTTCTTGTCACGACAAGAAAGTACAATAAGTTGCCCAAGTGTACACTGTTGATCTTTCTGTCTACTTCTCAGAACAAGATGCTGAGACGCGGCACAGAGTTGAGGAGGAGATGCTACGCTTCCTACATGTCACATGTTGATCCTAACGAAGTTGGTGAATGCGATTGAGAGGATTGTGAAAGAGTCCAAGCCCGAGACCGCATCTGTGCCAGGCCCGGGCATGGCTCGGATGTCGAATGCTGACAACCGTGTTTGGTTGGTCCTATTCAAGACCCCCACGATAGACGACATCCTTGATGTCGAAGCTGGCGGGTGTTGCCTCTTGACTGGATCAATATAGTAAACCTTCTATTAGAAGAACACTATCACCACAAGACCAAGGGAGGTGAAATACTTGTGGCGCGAGAGATACACATTGATTTGATCACCAGTTTTTTTTCCGGCGATTCTCCTGCCCAAATATTTTTCGTGCGCATTCTCGCCCTATTCTTGAGAAACCGTTTCCGTTTCTACTATTTTCTTGTCAAAATTTCTGGTCTGCCAGTTCTCCTGCCCAAAGACTTGTATGTGTGCTTTCTCTCCCTAATGTGGGACACCGTTTCCGTTTCATCTATTTTATCATCCAAATTTTTGCTTCGGCAATTCTCCTGCCCAAATTTTTTTACGTGCGCTTTCTTGACCCAGCCTCATGACACCGTTTCCGTTTCGTCTATTTTCCTGTCCAAAATTGTGTTCTAGCGGTTATCATGTCCAAATATTTGTTTGTGTGCTTTCTTGACCTAGTCTTGGCACATCATTTCCATTTCGTCTAATTTACCGCCCAAAATTTTGGTCTCGCAGTTTTCCCACTCAAATATTCATTTCGGATTTCCCCCTCCCTATTCTCGCGCACCATCGGGTTTTCGGAAATTTTCCCGCCCTTATTCGTAGGCGTGTTCCAGCCCTATTCTGGGTACATCGTCTTTGTTTGGGCAATTTTCTTGTCCAAACTCCGCTGGTTTTCCCGCTCAAATAATTCTTCACGCGTTTTCCTCCCTATTAAGGGGACATCACTTCAGTTACGAAAATTTTCCTGTCATAATTTTTCTCCTCGTGTACTTTGAGGGTTCTCATGTCCAAAAATTCATAGGTCATTATCTTTTCCCCGCGAGTTGTAAATTTTGGTACAAGATCTTATCTCCCTGATTTCCCACGACGGCAAATCTTGCGATGTGTCCAAAAGCTCTAGCATATTACATTTTTTTGTTTTCCCGTATGATTTCTCTCAACCTGTGGTTACCTAGCTTGTAGGCATGAAATCAATCTACATAAATGCCTATGATGGTGACACACACGAAATGATAGACATGTGTGCCACACGTGTCTAGAGTCACGACAATAGGAAAAAGGGGGATTATGACATAAAACAATGGGGATGGCACAATTCTTGCATCGTCAGTAAAGCCTCCCTTCTACCCGTTGGATCCAACAAGAAACAATTCGCCCAATACAAATCACTGTTTGTGAGGACCTCATCACATTTTAAGAAATAAAAATAGAAATAATATGCAACAAAGAAAGTAATGGAGAAAATTAAGAAAATTATAGAAAAAGGAGAAGAACGTTACAAATCACGGTTTGTGAGGAACTCATCGCATTTTAACAAGTAAAACAAAAAACTAATATGCAACAAAGAAAGTAATGAAGAAAATTATAGAAAAAAATGGGAAGAAAAGCATCCACAACCCCAGTTACTATGCACTTCATACACTTATATAGGTTATTCTAAACCAAACACCCAAAACCATACCCCCGTATACACCTATTTTAGTCGTCCAAACTTCTTTGTACTTTTTGGCCGTCCTATCCACATGCGCCTCTATCTTGACCATTCGGTCCCGCAGGGGCGGAGTCAGAAACACCCTAGGACTGGTCCTTTTGCTGCTGTAGTAGTGCTAACTACCTAGGCCCCCAGCTCCGCCCCTGCGGTCCCATACACATCGGATGGACACCTAGTCACGCATACACCTGCCTCGGGCATCCAAACCCACATACACCTCCTCCATGTATCCAATACAACATGCACTTATCTCGGTGCTCTAGTAATGCATCCATCTCGCTCGGACATCATATCTTACATACATACACTCCTCCCGCTCAATATTCTCATCATAATGTTTATTTTATGCGACATGTCTAGTATTTTATGGCATGCATGTTCCTTTTTTAATATTTATTCTCTTACAAATAAACATGTGGTATACCATTGTAAATTCCTATTACTCACGTGCATTATAGTTATTAGTGTGTAAACCGATAATTCATGCATATTAAAAATCTTGATATTCTATGCTTAGAAACTAGGTAAGACCTATTAACAGACGGTGTCTGCTGAGCATTCACGATGTCCCAAAAAACCATTTAACAAACGTCCGCGAACCTAGAACTCTTCTCGTACCCCATTTTATGTTTGCGGTAGCCACAAGTAAGGCGTATAGGGCCACATCGAGGTCGTCTGAGATAGATCAACAAGTATCATCATGTAAGCATGGGATCATGCACGTCGAACGTTTCGACGAGTCATACCCACCACTCAGGTATAAATAGGTCGAGGCGCACGAGGAGGAGCCTGTAACGTGAGACTAGTGGCGCCACCACATGGTCGAAAAAGAAATGATCGGCTGAATGAGATGAAGGAGCCGAGGAAGCAGTGGTTTCAAGAGCCTAACTAAACACCGGTCACGGTGGCGGGATGACAAACGGCACATTCTTACGTATGTCTATATTTGGTCGCTCCCACGTGGCAGAACGAAGACGCCGAGAAACGGGTATGAGCGACAACACACGTCCTCCTTCGTCAAGCAGTAGGGACGGATGGAGGAGTGTCACGAGGAGACGGTTACGATAGCCCTTGTAGGACATGGTGTTGCAAAAGAGGGTCACTAACACATCATTGACGTGTTCGAGGATATCGCAACGAATGTCGTCCGTGGGGGGGTGGGGGGGAGGACGACTACCATGGATCCAACCACTTCGATTTTTGTGTGGTCGATCTATGTACGTGTGATTGTTGCCGGCAATTGAGGTGATTGATTGATAGTTGACATGGTTGTTGCGGTAGTTTTTCTCCCATGTTCTATCGCCTCAAATGAAAACGTGCCAGCTTTTCATAAAGAAGTGGTAATTTTCCTACTTTTTAGTGATATATGGGGCATAGGATCATGACTAACTAAAACGAGGCCAAGTTCTTATGAAAGTTGGTTCAGCTGCTTTGAATGGTATACCATTGATAATTCCTATCATTTTATGCGATGACGAGGTCGAAGCACCCCTCAACACGGGGCATTGCATAGAGGAAAGATTGGATCTTGAGGATACATGTGACATCTTAGGGGCTGTGCGTGACGGACAACTAGCTGGGAGGAAGATCGCATATGATGTTAGTGTTGGATATGAGTTGAGGTTAAACACGGTGTTTGTAGTGTTGGATCGGAGTCGATAAAGCGGTAACTAGGATAGCCAAATTAATACCCGTTGGGGCGCCAGGACGAGGTACGATGCATCCATTTGTCTCTATTTGGCCGCGCCCATGCCATAGAGAGAAGACGCCGAGAAATGGGGATGAGCGACGTCACACGTCCTCCTCCATCGAGCAGTGGGGACGCATGCACGAGCACGGAAAGGAGGCAGACCTTGCGGGTTGTGGCGAAGTGGAAGAGGGTCACATACACATCATCTACTAGTTCGAGGATCTCGTGACGAAAAATGGATCGAGTTGTTACTCCTCATGTAGACTTCAGATACACCGTCCGTTTCGCTATTTAACTCTCCCAAATTCTAGTGTTACTCATCGCTCATGCATGCGCGATAGGAGTGCATAGGTTTATACAGGCCGAAAATAGCACATGCTTCCTAATCCTAATAGGTACAGTATTAGCCTTGGAAGTAGGGAAACGATTAATACGTGTAACAAAGGGCGAGCTATGTCAATCCGTCGTTCACGCACCGTGTCCAGCCACTCAGAACGAAAAGGAACGGACTCCCACGGATCGGCCCTAAAGAACACCATCTCGACTGTCCGTCTCGCACGACGACATCCCAACCGTCCAACCGGCAACCGCACTGAACGCAAACACTGCACTCCCCACCCACCCAACCCTAAGCCAAAATGCACGCACGATGCACAGATTCCTCTAGCGTCACTCTCCCTCCATCCCATTCTGCGCCGCCACTCGCGACCGCGACCGCCGCCGCACATCCTCCGGTCGCCCGCCCACGCGCCGGCTGTCCCATGGCTGTGCCGCCGCTCCCCATCCTCGGGGGTCGCTCCTGGCAGTCCCCAAACCCTGCCTTGGAGGCCTTCTACCGGTCGCTAGACCCGCTGAACACCCACCAGCCACGAAGGAGAGATGCAGGCAGGAGGAGATGATTGCCTTGCGCCCGGAGATCCGGTGCCATCCACAACGAGGCTGCCTGGGCCCCGTCCCGGCCGACCTGCTCGCAGACCGGTCTCCACATGCGAACCCTACTGAGGGCCGACGACGACGCAGCTGCCCGGCGCCCGCCTACACACGCAGCAGCTCAAGGTTTCCCAATCGAATCCCTCATCTCCCTCTCTTAAAAATCGACCCTTTACCACCGGAGGAGGACTCGTGGATAGATCCGTCTTGTGCCTCTGTCCACCTAGCTAGGATGTTTTGTGTACTAGGCTAGATGCAGCAGCTTCGATCTGCTTGGAAACGCCGGCTACCAAGGCTATGCTATGCATGAACACCGTGTACCTGCTTTTTTTTGTTTCCTGATGATTGCTCCTAGCTGAATGGGCACAAGTAGTCGATGACTGCTCACGTTTTGTGCTATTTTGACAAGTAGCAGTCAAGAGTTCCCTCATGTTTGGTGATATTTTGACAAGTAGCTGTCAAGAATTGCTAATGTTTTGTGATTTTTTATCTAGTAAATGTCAAGAATTGCTCAAGTTGTAGTCTTGCTTTTGATAGACAGAGATCCTGGAGTCATGCCATTGTATGAAAAATGAGTTCAAAATATTCTGGGCCACCTAATTTTCTGTTCTAGCAGTGATGGTTTATATACATGTATGTTCATATACAACCGTCCATACTTGACATATCAGGGCATGCTTCAGAGGTTCTCCTTTGGTTAACGATTGTTATTTGTTTTGGTTAGTGATTGTTACTCAAATATTTTTGTTCTCATCGCATAATGCTTATCTCTATATTTCACTTTTCACTAGGAGCACCGTCACTAGGAGCGGCGGCAGCGGCGCCACGCCTGGAGGAGTTGTGTCCACCAACTATTAAGCTTGAGGTACATGCTGCTCCCTACTCCACATGTTCAATATATATGCTCCACATGCCTTGTGAATGTTGCCCCTTTCAGCTTCAGAATTATTATCTAAGTTAATCAATGCAAGAGAATTTGATAGAGATGTGCTACAATATTAAATTTGTTGTTGTTAGGTTGTGATAGACAAAGCTATATTCTTATCCAGATACCTTTACCTGTAAAATAAATACACAATAATTCCTTTTTTTTTTGTCTAGCTTTGTAGCCTTGCTTTTACAGTAGGTAAATGACCACAAGGATGCACCTGCCATGATTTCTATGTTTCCCCTGTTATTATAGGATAGAACATGATATATATGCGTACACACATAGTTATGCCTTAACTTCATCATTTGAATTTAAACTAGGCATACAAAGCTGATGCGGAACTATCCCTTGTGTTCCCATGAAAGAGAGGTGAAGAACCAAGTTGCTGCCGAGGATTTCTTGAATTTCCTGTGTGTTCCCATGATAAAAAGGTGAAGAACCGAGCTGTTGATCGGCCGTGAACACGCATGGCCGAGGCTGTGGCTAGGGCAGTGAAGTGCAGACAAGGGCTTTGGAGATGCAGGTCCACAAGCTTGGAAAGGTGAGCATCACCGCAGGTGCGTGTATGCCTATGTAGCATTTGTGTTAGTCATAACGTTTGCAGTTTGATGATGGAATACATATGGTTGCTACTGTTTGTAGCTAGATTATTGATTACATTTGTTGTGGCAAATGTACTTTTCTGGCAGGTAGGACAATTAGAAGTAGTGCATGCTAGCTTTTGTTGCATACTGAATTGATCAAGTGCGCAAGCTTTTGTAACTATATTTCCATACTAATGAGTTTAGCAAATTTATGTCTCTCACATACCGGTCTAATTTGATAATGCACATGATTATACATTTGTAATTTATTATTTTGTTTCTTGAAAGCTGGAAGGTAACACAATTAGTTGTATCTAGTTTTGTTTCTTAACGGCTGAAACTTTTATATTCAGTGTGAGTTCTTTTTTATTGGGGCGAAAGTCCTATACTAACTCGACATGTGTTTCATGGTTTGGTGTGGTGGTAGATCCCAAGGCAGCCGTGATGAATTCGGCGGCGGTGTACATGATTGGCAGCTAGTTTAGGAGGGCAAGCTGCCGATGACTTCCTCCACTCGGACGACAGGAACAATGACCACTAGGGCTGATTGGTACATCTTGGAGCCTCGTACTTACAAGTATTATTTAGTTAGTTCAATTGAGAATATTACCAGTATTATTATGGGCATACACAAGTTGGAACACAGTGGAAAATAACATCCACATTAATACAGCTTCTTCCATTTCATGACATACTTATCAATAAAAAAAGCATGTCCTAAAGAATGCTACCTCCGAGCTTTCTCATGACTTGTCTTTTCATAAGTAGCTAGTCGATCAATTTTAAGTTTCGAACTAGTTCTATTATTAGGTTTACAGTTTCAATTACATGAAAAATATCCTAACTTGTTCAAATATGATTGATAAAAATGCAGGCCTTCTAGATGAGCCACCGCCACAACAAGGAGCCAAGCTGTTGCGGCTCTCCTCCGATGACAAGGATGTTGTAAAAAAACAGGTTGATGCTGGTACATGGACACTGGCTCGCCCAGCCCCAGGAGGAGTGGCTACGCCGGCAAGCGGGCAGCAACCTCTTCTCCACCGCTGCCGACGGCATCGACGAGGAGCCCGATGCGGCCACCCCGCCCACACCCCTGGCACTGAGGAATGGGCATGCAACAAGAACCATGTCGACGAGGTCGTCTCTCACTTTTAATCTCTGCTCTCTTATGTTACATTGCAGATGTACGCATTTGTGACTAGCAACATGATTTGTTCTATTTGGTTGCTACTTTGTAGATTCATTGATATTATGTTCTAGAAAGGGGGACGTAAGTTTCTATTTTTGGATTTAAGATAAATTGTGTGGGCTTTATAATATACACATATATGTAGTACTAAGGGGAATTTAATTGCTTGTCAAACCCGATTTCATTGAACAATGGACATAGTCATGATCAAAATGAAAGTTTCTTATCTACAATCGGTGAAGTTTATGCCAGCCTATGTAAATTTAAGCCTACCTCAACCTGCTATATATAATTTCATGCTTACAATATTTATTCAAAAATACTCTACATTTTAATTTCCGTGTGATGGTGGACACTAGCATCTTCTGGTGTTTCCCCATTTACTACTAGCTTGTAATTTCATCCTTTTTAACCATGCAATGTGAGCTGTTTTTCTTAGTAAGAACATGTTGGTTGAAATCTGCTTGAATATTGCAAGAACTTCATACTCATACAATTTTTCTTCTTGTAGGTGACCTCATTGTCCCAAGCCCAAGAGCATGCTTCTACTCCGTTGAGAGCTTCTTCCCAAGCTCTCGTCGCCGACTACTTTCTCCCTCTCCAGCATGTGATGGTTCAGGTGATTGCCTCCTTCTCCGCTTTGTATCCTCAAGCCCTTGCTGTATTATGCTCTGGCCATTGAGCCGATGAATATATTTTGAAGTGTGGTGATGAAATATATTTTGAAGTGTGCATGGTCATGAAATATATTTCTAAGTGTGCATGGTGATGAAATATATTTCTAAGTGTGGTGATGAAAAATATTTTCTGGCACCTATATGT
Organism: Alopecurus myosuroides; assembly: GCA_028641055.1. Taxonomy (NCBI): domain Eukaryota; kingdom Viridiplantae; phylum Streptophyta; class Magnoliopsida; order Poales; family Poaceae; genus Alopecurus; species Alopecurus myosuroides. The sequence goes on along the minus strand of CM054063.1, from coordinate 264,865,829 downwards.
TCTAATAGCTCGCTATATGGTTAGGAGTGTCACTAGCGGGTACCATTTGGTCTTTAACATAAGCCCTGTGTAGTTTGGGAATTACGTGTCAATGTCAATCTCCATACCAGATTTTTATCTACGATATCTATCTTAGAATGAGCGGTCTCTCTTTTCCTTCTTCATGTATTTTTGCTTATTTCAGTTTATATTGTCATGTTGAATATGTGCACGGTGTTAATCATTCATGTTATTTTATTCGTTTCAAGTGTTGTTTTGGAAAAGAACCTGATAGAGTACATCACCAAGCACCCACATTGATTCACATGTTTTTTATTAGTTAATACAACATGGGCATCGGTCTTGTTGATACACCATGTTTCGTTCTACTACATCAACTGATTTCACTGTGTAGTACTCCCTCCGTACCATATTAGTTGTCTCTAAACGGATGTATCTAGACACATTTTAGTGATAGATATATCCATTTCAGCGAGAACTAATATAGGACGGAGGAAGTAGATAGTTGATGCATTTATGTATTGTCCTTGTCCATTCTTTAAGATAAACAATGCGTGAGTTCTGACATTTTCAATGTTGTATGAAATCCACAACAATTAATTCGAGGCGGAGGGAGTATTCATTTGTCAATTTTTTTAAAAGCAATTGTTCTTGTGTTGCGTGTGAGTCATCTTATTCCTAGTTAAGGATTTCGGCTTTTCACAGGAATAGGATGAGAAGGTTCCATCTTTGGCATCGATGGGGGGCGGCTGCGGGTGGTGGTTATGTTGCATGGCTGGACCAATGTTCGTCCTGCTTGAGCCTCCCCCGTCGCCCGGACCGAGTGCCGACAGGCCATGGCAGAGTGCTGACGACGCAAGGTTGCTGCTACAACTGCTCCATGTCTTCATCAACCTTTTTCTGCCGTTGAGAGGTATAATTTCCTCATTTCAATTGATTCACCATTTTTGTTTGGATGCAACATAGGCGTCGTTCTTTTTGATTCATAATGTTTAAGTGATAGTACTACAACAACTAATTTCATTGTGTATTACACTCGTAGTACTACATCAGCTCTGTCTATTGTCCTTTCCACTATTTTAGAGGACAGTGCACCAAGTTATGACCATTTCAATGTTGTGTATGCATAGTTCTGTATTGAGTATCAGTCTCCAAATAACTAGATATTGATCTTGTAGCTATTATTTCCCATACTGTCATATCATAAGAACCCGCTTAATCTTAACATTTTGGTATTAATTTTCTTAAGGTGGTTGTGGTCGCACTGTCCTTTACCAGGGCTCTGTAGGGACTAGCAGCACCAAGCAGTTCACCCTCTACCTCCCTCTACCGCGGTGCTCCAAGTCTCTCTCCCGCCTGGTTCGGCTGCCACTGCTCTCGTGATCTACCGCCTCATCGTGGACTTCGAAGGCTGCGATGCCACTGTAGCCATAGATACACAACTCCTTGTCTCTTCTCCCTATATTATAGACTTTGAAGGTGAGTCACTACCTAGTCAAGATAAAATGAATCATTTATGTGTGTAGTGTTATCTTAAGATGCAACATGCTGCAGCAAATTGTTGGATGCCACAAAATTTGTGCTTCTTTAGACTTTGAGCCGTTTCTGGCATGCATGAAATGGCTTGGTTTTCTTTTAGGACCAATCTTTAAAATTACATATACTCACTTCTTTTCCCATTGCTATATAATAGGCAGACTTTTTTGTTCAAAAGTTAAAAGACTGTTGTGAAATCACTTCCTCTGTTTTGTCGATACAGTGTTGTATCTATTACTAGACTGCTAATTCTATGTATTTTTTCCCTTGTGCTAGAGGTAATGCATGGTTGTTGGCTCTTGTCTACGTTTAATTTAACTGCTCATATAATAAGTATGACATACAGAAAAAAAAACATGGAATATACTTCTTAACACCAAATCAAGATCATACTCGTAAAATAAACACAAAGATTGGTAATTAAGAAAGATGTACCCTGGGGAGGGAGAGCCGGAGATTTATTTATCTTTCGTAGAGAAGAACTGCTGGAAGTCTCGTTTCGTTGCTCGGTGATTTTTGGCATGATGATAATTTTTCTGTTACTATATCCATCCATTGTGTTGATTTTCATTACATCTCCCATTCTTTTGTGGATTACATTCTGATCGGCATGCTAGTTAATTTGATTTAGTTTAGCTGATAGGCAGTTCTAGCTACCTTGATAAATGCAAGATTATCTTCATTTTTTACTTTGGCTCACTCGCGCCATTGATCTTGCGGCTTCACCTGTACTGTAAGATCATCTCACAGAAAACTAAAGCTGCAACTTTTCAGGATATTGGTTGATGGGATGCTTTAGTTCGAAGCAGGCGACCGGCGAGCATCGACGAGGTGGCCTTGTTTGTGCCTAAGCTGCGGGTCCCCGAACCCATGGAGCTAGCCGTTGCTGCTCGTGGGCACCCTATACCGAGAAGACTAAGCCCAAGAGACACGCTGCCACAAGCATGGTTCGTCGCCATCTGATATGCTAGAATAGACATATCAGTAATGAAGTGTCTGTCTAAATCCAATAACTGGTATTTTTTTTTAAATGTGCTTGCATGAAGATCCGCATGAGATTATCTTGTGTGGGATATCGAAGAGACCCGCGGGTATTCTGGAATGACAAAAGATGGTAACTCACCATCTCGATTATGCACACTTGTCCATTCTTTGCTCTAAAATGGCTTTTCTGTGAGTTACCTTTTTATTGTTTTTATTCGTCTCTACCTTAAATTGAAAAATGGTAAATATCAGTCTTGGCAGAAGTACATATTTTGTCACTGAAGTCAAGCTTCATTTCAGCCATGATGACTAAAAGAATCGTGCACATGTCTCTAGCAGATAAAAGCCTTTTTTTAAGTCTAATCAATCACCATTAAGTCTCTTGACATATTTATACTTGGGAGTAAGGCATGTTGGTTGTAGTTAATTTTAAATTAATACAACTGAAAATTTTGTCTCGGGGCTTGTTGAACTACATAGGCCCCTGTGTGTATCCATGTCATATACCCCTTGTTATGCCAATGTGCTACAACATCCGCTCACTGCCACGCCAGCGAGATCTGTTAGCTAACGGCAGATGGCAGTCGTGGTGCAATACAAGGCAAGTTTAGGGTGCACATAATGTAAAATTAGTACCCGAGAAGAAGATGAGAGAATCACATAATCATAGAGATTACCACTGAATTTTTATCTTCTTAGTGTAGCTCCATGAAGTCATTCAAGTGTTGAAGGCACCCATTACCACTGACTTTAATGATTGTATACATGTTCTATTAGTAGCTTTGTAGTTTGACTAGGGTCCAGTGTCGAATTAAAATTTATGTGAGGTCCTAACTTTATAGTATTGATGCACCGAGCTGGCCATCCATTGTCTGGCCCATGTTGACCGGCGTGTTCACTTGATGCCGGAGCATGTCCACGTAAAGGTATTAGCTGCTAGCCTTGAAGCTTTGGCTATGTGTGTAGTCCATGGTGTGTGTACCCGAGCCATATGCGATGCTTTTGTGCTTTATTTTATTTTATCTTGCATCTTGTGTCATGTATGGTTAACCAAAGCATCAAGACACTAACTTGATGCCCAAATGATGATGTACGACTGAACACCACCCTGCTTGTCTTCGGGGATAGTTTTCTGTCTGACGAGAGAAGGCCGCCGTCCTGTCGCTCCTTCAGGCCATGTACGACCACTACATCCTCCCCGACCTGCCGCCGAAGGCGACGTCCCCGACCTGATGCCACAGGCCACGACTACCTTCTAAATCTGAATCTTCCCGGTGAACTCCCACTCCCCACCTTCAGTGTTCCTTGTATATCTTGCTACCGGTGGATGGCATGCTTGTATGGACGAGTCGATATATTGTATTCATGGGGATACATGGGTTAGTATTTGGTACTAAAATGATTGTATGGTCTGATGATTAAGTGGTAATTAGGCCACTGATTTGCTGCATAAAAACCTACAACTGCCCTTCTAGTCGTTCATGCTAATTAACTTTCTGTTTGCTGGGATTTATTCTTGGGAGGATGTCATGCTTGATATGGGGAGTGTTTGCTGGTAGGTAGTCGTTTCCTGTTTGTAGACGTGTCGTCCTCAAGTGTGCACCATAATGTTTCCGCTTAGTTCTTTGCGGACGTTGTTTCGTTTTAGTTGTTGTGGGGGTGCTAGGTGATTAGTTTCCTGTTTCTCTCTCATCCGTGTCGTCGTTGCCTGGATGCTCCTTGGGAGCTTTCTTAGTGCTTTCTTGCAATACCCGGAGTACCCCAGCACCCTTTGTAACACACATAAAAAATGTGTTTTTCTATCATCAAATTGTTTCTTGACTAGCATGTTGTCACATAAGTTAATTGTAGCATGATCTTGTCACTAGTTTTTTTTAACCATTTCATCATTTTATTACCCATATTCTTATTTTTTGTGGGGTACTAGTGCTCATTTTTGCTAAGAATAACAAGTACCTCTTTCTTAAAAATTGCATGACTATCCAGATCGATGGGCAAGTTCGTCGGTGACTGTGGCAGACAGCCAGAGGAGCACACCGCGCCTTAGGAATGGTCGTGGGGAGGCAAAGAGGATGATATGGTGGTTGCTTGCCCGAGCTACTGCTGCCGGCAGTCTTCCGGCAACCACCTCCCTAAGATGTTGCTGATGACCACATCTCTGAGCTCTTGTTTACCGACAAGCTGCTGCCGGTGAGCTCTCTCCTCCTCCTCCAAACATTCCTTGTAAATCTCCTTACCTACTTGTATGGACATCGGTATGCTCTATTCATGACGTTATAGGCTTAGGCTATAGTACTAAAATGCTTGTATGGTCTGACGATTAAGTGGATTAGGCCACAAATTTTCTACCGAAAATCCTATCTCTCGTCGTTCTAGCCAATCATGATGCCTTTCGTTTGCTTGCTTGGTGTTATGTTGGGGTCTGATATGCTTGATCTGGGAAGTGTTTGCTGCTAGGTACTCCCTCCGTTCGGAATTAGATGACTTGTGTTTATCTATATATGGATGTATCTAGACATCTTTTAATACTAGATACATCCATATATAGGCAAACACAAGTCATCTAATTCCAAACGGAGGGAGTAGTTGGTTTCTTTTTGTAGAATTGCCATCCTCAAGTGCGCACCATGTTTTTGTTTCCTACATTTTGGAGTCTGTTTTGTTTTAGTTGTTGGTGGCCTAGGTGATTGTTATTGTGGTTTTATATCGATCATGTCGTCATTGCCCGGAGGCTTTTTGGGAGCTTTGTTAGCGCTTTCTTGTAATAGCCGGAGGACCATTGCAGCATGCTTAACCCACAAAAGCTTATGTTTTTTAATAATAATATAAGTTTTTTGACTAGCATGTTGTGAAATGAATTGTGGTACCATCCTGGAACTAGTTGTTTTAATGATTTTATCATTTTATTACCTATTTTTAGGGAGGGTACTAGTGCTCATTTTTACTAAGAATGCAAATGACTCCTTTCTTAAATCTTGCAGGACTACCCGGATTGAATAGCGAGTTCGTCGGTGACCATCACAGCCGGTGGGAGGAGCTCACCGTGCCGCAGAAATGGCGGCGGGGAGGCATGGAAGAAGAGATGGTGATCGGCCTGCCCTGGATGCTACTGTCGGCGGTCCAGCCGGAGCTGCTGTCGGCAAATACCTCCCGAAGATCCTGCTGCCGCGTCACGCTGCTCTGGTGAGTTCTGTCTCTCCTCCATCTTTTATTCTCGCAAAAAAGTTATGTTTTTCCCGTTGAATTGGATGTGTGCATTAGATAGTAGAGAAATCATGTACGTATGCAATAGATAGAAATTCATTTTACTAAATCAAAACATGTCATGTGCATAAGCAGGTCTTTTCTGATGCCAGGCGGCCGTGCAGCACCTTTGCGCGCTGGACGGGTTGGGGCGTCCATGTCGTATTATAGGAAAGTCCCTAGTCTATTTCCTTCCCTCTTGTTCCTTGTGATGGCCTTGTTGTCTGTGGTGGTGGATGGAACCAGACTTGTGAATGATCTTATGGTTTAAACCGTTCCCTGTGCTGCTTATGCTCTTGTCCAACTTATATGCTGGTTCTTGGAGTTTGAAACTTATGTAGGATCTCAAGCTGTACCTGAAGATTCAATCTTGAGTTCAGCTTAAGAAATCTGGGGTTGTATGCCCCGGTACTCTGTTTATCAAAGATAGCAATCTTTTAAATTCTCATTTGTTCTATTTCAGCAACCCGAGCACTAGTTATTGCTGCTAGTTAGTACTTCAAAATTCTCTGAAATCTGAGCTCTAGTTGGCGCTGTTTGTTGGTACTTTAAGAATTCTGGATTTTTTTTAAACGACGCTTGAACCTATGGTTCCTCGAGCAAACGGCTGAACATGTGAATAAATTGTTTATTAGCTGGTTATTTTCAGTTTCTCTTAGTTTGTAGAGATACTTAGTTTTTAAGCACTCATATATTCCATTCAATTGTTGCGCATCTAGTCACTATGCCTCTGTACTATTCATGCAGGCGTTGCGTTTGTGAAGTGTGTGTGTTGTACATATATGTTGAACCCGAGCAAGCCGGCGTAATCAAATTAACCGTTGTTGTGTTTGTGATTTTCAGGTAGAGAAGAAAAATCGAGGCCTAGAGTTTAATTCTTGCAAATCGAAATTATACTCCGAATCGTCGGTTCCTATAATTTCTCCTCTCGGTGGTGAGTGATACCTTGGCCATGGAGCTGATGACCTCTTGTTTATGTTTGAGTTGCATGATTTGTAAGATATTTCAGTAGCATGTTTGTTTAGTTTGCACCTACAGACAATGTAGTGTTTCTGACAAAATATGAGAGCTATTTAGGGGTCTGCTGGCGATTTGAAAATTTATCTGAGTCCCTAACTTTATACTATTGAGGCACCATGTGCCGGTGGCACTCCGTTGGCTGCACGCCCATGTTGTCTGATGTGTACAATTGAGGCTGGAGCATGTCCAAAGGCACTAGCTAGCCTTGAAGCTTTGGCTATGTGCAGCCTCTGGTGTGTGTATGCGCTTGCGCGAAGTGGGTTTGAGTCAATGCACTTCTTATCTTTCATCTCATGTCATGTATGGTCACCCCGAGCTGATGCAAACATCCATGTTTCGTGTGTTGTGATTTTTAGGAAAGACAAGAGAATATAAAAGAACAAATGGTGACCTTGTGGTGTTTGTGATTTTTGTGCAGCTCTCGGACACAGCGAGCAAGCGACCTCCGTCGCTTGGAGCCTAATCACTTCTGGGATATGGGTGGGAGGTATGGCTCAAGGTCGACATGTCGGGTCGGAAGCTGAAGAGTGTGATGCTTGTTATGTGCTCAGCGAATTGCGGAATTGCTTTGGTGGAGATGTTTTTTGGCGGCAGCGAGACGTTCTCCTCCTGGAGCCATTATGTTTGCTAGCTACTCGTTGTGGTGAACATGCTAAGCATGTGTGAGAGGCCCTAACTGGTGGCTGGCGTTTGTTGCTTAGTTAACCGAGATGCCTAGGATAAGTGGTGCTTAATCAATTACTTGAGATACCTAGATGTCTGCCAACTAGGTGTATTTTCCTTGATTTTTGAAGTCACACATGTACTAGAGATATGAAGATGAACTCGTCCACTGTATAATTCTTTGAAATTCACAAGTTATGTGTTGATGGATGTATCCATCTTGCTTTATGTCCTGGTTGATAACTACCTCATGGATGGACGAATGTATATTTTTAGTTTGTCTAGGATATCTATATATTTCATGCTGGTTGTGGTTGCTCCATCTATTCTAGCTAACACATGGGATTGACGATGTTTCTTATCCGACGTGCGGTGATCGAGATTGTCCATCAAATCGAATGAAATGTATTTGGCTTCACTCCGACGCCGGCCAACAGAAATTGTCTATGTATGAAACACCATGAGGTAGTAAGGGAATGGGACCAACTAAAAGCTTTCCCAGAAAGATGTAAAATCCTACCGATATGATCAGTGGTGGAGCTGGTATATCGCCATTGGGTTCAGATGAACCCCACAGAATGCATTAAAACTTTGTTAGACTGGTATGTAATATTGCTAATTAATGGAAGATTACACTACAATACAAGAGATGAACCAAATGATTTCTCGTTGTAGCTTCGCCTCTGGATGATTGCCGCAAGTTGTGGGATTTCCACAAGTAATTGGGACGTTAGTTATGGGATTACCAGAAGTGAAGGAAGAGAACTTAATTTAGGAATGAGAGTAATTGCAGAAATAAATCCTCCTTGAAGCTGGCGTCAGGAAAACTAATTGTCCCTGCCCTCCCGCGCATGCCTGCCATCAATGACGTAACAAATTAACAGAGGTCAGCGATCCGTGGCACGATCTCCATCTAAACCGTCCACCCTTCTCCCAACACATGAAAACCAAACACATAGTAAGAGGTGAAAAAGAGAAGCGAAAATGCTATTCTTCCCGCCTTACCACTTTCCCTCCCGAGAGTTCAGTGAAACCCCTATATATACGAGTCCACGGGCGAGGAGCCGCGGGCGGATGCGCGTGACGTGACTTGTGACTTTGGATCTTTGGGCTTGGCGAGGCGAGAGACGGGAGGGAGATGGAGATGGAGATGGAGTGAGCGGCCACAGCATGCACCCTCTATCGGCGCCGGCGCCGGATCCATCAATCAGGTAATCCATCCATCGGCCCCTCTAGTAATTAGAAACGACGTACTCCTTCCCATCCGTGTCCTCATCTGATGAGAACTCATAGTCTGAAGAGTAAATACGATGATCTGAAGGGTATGGAACATTGCGCAACACGGTCCCAAAGAAGTGTGCAACACAGAACCTGCCTGAGCCAAGGTTCACCAGGTGCAGCTGAGTTGGCGACCACGCCACATCCTCGGGTAGGTGGAGATACTCCATAGTTTGTTGCAGAATGGGTGGGTGTCCAGAGTCCATGGTGGAGAGGTCTAACGCACATAAGCTGGAGGAGGGGTTGCAGGCCGAGAGGCCAAACCAGAGGTTGAGCTCGGGGACGTACTCGGCGTTGCCAAAGAAGGGCAGTACCCAGTCCGCAGCTCGTCTCCATCTGCGGCGCACTGTATCGAAGGTGTGCGTGCCAACGCGCTCCCGTTCTTGAGATGATATCCATATGGTGGAGGTGTCAACCACCGCGTAAGAATAGTTCAAGGCAGCAGCATAATTTGGTTCACGAAAAAAGGGAGGCATCGGCAGGAGATCCCAGCGCCACCTCTTGTTGCGGTACGAGAGGACCTCAAAGCAGCCATGTATTTCGTCGGTGGTCCAGGGTGGAGACATGTCCAAGACGTACAGAGATTCACGCTTCTTCATGGGGTCGATGGGATCGGCTCGGGTTATGGGGAGGGAAATGGCGTTGCTTTCCTTGATTAAATTGGGCGCGGGGATGGATTGGACGAACCTCATGTCGAAATTGTAGAGTGCGGTCGTAGGACGAGGGCGACGAGGGTCGACGTAAAGGATGTTGCCCTCACCACCCAGTAGAGAGAACACAGAGAACATCCTCGAGTCTAGGCTACCGGGTGTCGGTTGGAAATTGATCGCGGCCGGAGGCAATTCGTTCCAGCCATCCACGACCACTCCTCGTTTAGTCTTGTTCTCGCTGGCGGCTCGTGCGATTTCCGAGCTTCCGTAGAAGAGGTCCTTGCGGAGATCGATGCGGCACACCGAGAATATGTAAGTCTTGAAGTCGTGTAGAACCAGATTCAAATACCTACGGCTCATACCGGACGTCGCCTGACTCTGGAAAGAAAGAAAAGTAATGTTGGGATGTGAGTTATCGGATTGTTCCAGCAAAAGCATCAATGAGAAGTTGAGATGCTAAATAGAAAAACACTCACCTTCAGGCAAAAATGTAGTAGAATCGCCCGGACGTGAGGTACTGCTAGCTAGCGGTAGGGAGGCTGGAGCTGCTGATCTACCAGACGAGGATCTAGTTTGTTGTCCTGGGAAACGTTGAGGTAGCTAGGCAACTACAAGATCGTGTGGAGAAATTGGGAGGGAAGGCAGAACTACAGATGATTTTGTGAAATCTGGAAGAAGGCAGAAAGGCGGCGGCGGAAGAGATTTGGTTGGGAATCCCTGTTATATTGCTACGACTGTTCCAATTTATACAATGGGCCTTGCGCGCAGAGTTCTGTACTTTGGCACACCTGATGGCAAATGCAGCGACAAAATTCAGCAGCCACACACGGCGTACACGTTATGTAGGAGTAACTTTTTTTTTTAAAGAGAGTGAGAGGCGTTATGTTCTTTTCTCCTCAGTATCCCTACGGATAATTGGAGTAGGTGGTGGATTATTGCGTCCTAATCTAGCTTTGTATTCCATCTGCTCATGCCTCTCCTGAATTTGATCGGGACCAGTGTATTGGTTTACCATGGTTTCTAACTCCTCCACTAGAAATAATAATGACGTGCTATGTGGAGCTAGCAGCAATTACATCGATGGATTTTTAGATTTTTCATAGATGACGTGGCATCAAGATAGATCTAGCGGTCGGTTCTCTTAGGCTGGTGCCAATGCATCACCTCTTCTCACGGGCTATAGCCCCGCCACGTCAGATTTTTCTCTCACTCTCACCCCACTCTCACGCCACTCTCACGGCACGGTGCCAGTGCACGGGCTATAGCCCTCACTATCACACCTCTCTCCTCCACGTCAGCATTTCTCTCTCCTCCACATCAACATTTATTTTGAAGATTAAAAACATTGCAAATAATGGAAGAAATTATTTTATTCAACTAAACTTGTACCGATTACATAATAATAAATAAAAATTACATAATCTAGGATTGAGCCCACACATGCTCAATCAAATCATGATGGAGCTGTGTATACGTCGGCGAGTCCCTCATTTCGTTGTCCATCTGAATCCTGGCTGCTAGGCTTGGTGGTGCATTGGTATGTATTGGAGGGCCCACATTGGAAGCAACTGTCTCGTAGACGTTCTCCAAATTGGTACCACGCTCATCGTCGATGATCATGTTGTGCAGAATGACACATGCACGCATAATCAACCTAAGAGTGCGCCTGGAGTAGGAGCGTCCGGGAACTGCTAAAATGTTGAACCTAGCCTTCAGCACTCCAAATGCACACTCGACATCTTTGCGCCAAGCTGATTGAGCAGCAGTGAACACACGATGCTTTTCACTTTGTGGAAGAGTAACACCCTTCATGAACACCGGCCAGGAGGGGTAGATGTCGTCGGCAAGGTAGTAACCCCTGTTGTACTCGTGTCCATTCACCGTGAAGTTCACTATGGGTGCTTCTCCTCTAAGCACATCCGTGAACAATGGCGACTGATTGAGCACATTGATGTCGTTGTTGGACCCGACGACCCCAAAAAAGGCATGCCAGATCCAACGATCATACGACGCAACGGCTTCTAAGATTATGGTAGGGTGTTTGATGTCTCCCCTTGTGAACTGACCGGCATGCGCAACTGGGCAGTTCCTCCACTGCCAATGCATGCAATCCATGCTCCCTAGCATGCCTGGAAAGCCGCGCTCCTCGGCTTTCGCTAACAGACGCTGAGTATCCGTGACAGTAGGTCGACGGCAAAACTCTTCCCCGTAACAGTTGATGATGCCCTCACAGAATTCATCTAGACAGTCTGACGAAGTTTGTCTAGCTAACTTAAGCCACTCATCTATCGTATCAGCAGCGACTCCATAATCTAACAGACGCAACGCCGCAGTACACTTTTGTAGGGGAGAAAAACCAGTACGGTTGAGAGCATCAGCTCTTTGGGTGAAATACGGAGAGTATTCACCCAATCTATCCACAATGTGTAGAAAAAGGGATCGCCTCATCCGATACCTTCGTCGGAAGAAGTTCGGAGGATAAGCGCAGTTGTTGGCGAAGTAGTCGTCGTAGAGCCGATCGTGGGCGCCCACACGATCACGCCTGATGAACTCTCGACGGCGTCGCGGCGGTCTTGGCACGACCATCGCCGCCTCGTACTCCGCCTGCATTGCGGCCTGCATTGCGGCGACCCTCCACTCCCTCGCTCGAATCGCTGCTGCTGGACGAAGACATGGCGTCGAGAGGGTGGAAATGAAGAGTGGAGAAGATGAATTTGGTGTGGAATGAGTGCAGCATATGAGGGGGTATTTATAGGAGGGATGAGATGAAAATTTCAATTTTTTGGAATTTTTTTGGAATTTTTGGGGGCAGCAACGGTAACCCCCAACGGCTAGCTGACGTGGACCAATAGGGTCACGCCACATCAGCTAGCCGTTACCGGCCACTATCGCCCGCCGCTACCGCCCCCACCCTGCCATCTAGCCGCCCCGCTGTCGCCCCGGCTCTCGCCCCGCCACCCCCTATCGCCCCGCCATCGCGGGCGATAGCACACCCTCTCGCCTCCTGTCGACGGGCGAGCCTGCCACCGCCCGGCGCGCCGCTACCGCCCCCCTCTCGCCTCCTATCGCCCCGCGCGGGGCGGTATCGCCCCCTACTCGCCTGCGTTGGCACCGGCCTTATTAGTCATCTCTAATTCATATTGTCACAAAGTATTTAGTAGCACGTGCTGCAGTTGGCTTTCCGATTTTAGACTTATTTTTAGATAAAGAATGTATATTAATATCGCGGAGATATAAATTACACCCAGCCTCTGCACCAACGCAATAACCATAGTCATTACGGATGCACATAGCCGAAAGACAATAAGAAGAAGAAATAAAAAGAAATGTCCCGCTGCAGTAGCCGCACAACCACCACCAAAACAATATCAGATGTCCAATTCTTACAAAGCAACGTTTCAAAAAGAACAGTGCAAGACACAACCAACCAAGGCCAAACATCGGGTTTTCACCCTGAAGATAATCCTCGCTCTGAAAACAATGACTTCAACAAGACCACTGTCAGGCACAACCAATTAAAGACAGACCTTGCGTTTTCAACTAAAAGGTAGGACTTTGGACTTCACGTATGTTGCCGCCCCCTCGTACATGCCGCGCTACAAATCATGAAACACCAAGCCAATTCCTCCTTGCCAAATTCGAACCCCCATTGCCAGTCCTCAGATCTCGCTTCTATGTCATTCTCCGCCAGCACCATGGAGCCAGCAGAGCTTCGAAGCGCTCCCTCTGAAACCAAACGGTCAGAAACGGGCGCGCACGACCGAATCCCACCCGATCCAGCAATCTCTAGGCATAATGCGCCTATGTGAGTTCATTAGCGGAGCCCTCCTGAACTCGACACCGTGGCTAGATCAAGGAGAACACATCAGGCGGGTCGTTGTCATGGCACAGGAGAAACACTAGGACCACCGCCATTATTATGAAGCCTCGCCCATCCCCACACCGCGAGACCACTTCCGGCAGAAACGGCCGACGGATCAATCCCGACGGGAACAACGAAGAGAGGAACGGACGAAGACCGACCCGTCCTCATCGCCACACCGTCGGGGGGTGCCCTCAGCAGCCGGCCCCATGCGCCGTGGCTCACTTGCCGGGCACGACGACCCCCGAAGATCTGCCGCCGTCCGCCTCCCTACTGCGCGTCACGACCCGGCACCGCCGCCCCTCTCACAGCAACTCCGGCCGATGCGCCCACCAAGCCCGCCGTCTTCAACGCGCAAAGGCGCCGCCACCGCCGCCGGCCACGACAGCAGCCGGAGGATGCGATCTAGGTTTTTTTTTGGTGTTTAGCACCTACGGTATCTAATTTAACACGCTCATTTCATATTGTTATACATGTTGTGTCGGGAGACATTCGAGTTGGCTTTCAAGGTGTTCAATTTCGGAGTCGCATAACCGCCTGCGGACATTGGGTAATAATTGGCTTTCCTTTCTTTGCAAATGTATTATTTGCCTTTCCTTTTTTTTTTCCTTAAACGGTTTATTCTACTCCCTCCGTCTATTTTTATAAGACATTTCAATTTTGTCTATATACATTCTAAAATGAGTGAATCTAGACTTATTTTGTATTTAGATTCACTCATTTGACTATGTATGTGGTCAAAACTAAAATAGTATGTAGTGTGCCTTATGAAAGTGGAGGGAGGGAGTATTAAGAATGTGTCACTCTCCCTGTTTTACATATGCTTCTCATTTTGCTCGTAATGAAAAGACAGCGCTCCAGCAGTTGTCTCGGAGAAAATAGAAGATAAACAGAGGATTTACTCGTCTATATACAGAAGTTCGATATGGTTGCAAGTCAGATCAGTGGCGAAACGAGACCTACGCTTTGATCTACCACAGCCATCACCTGCCGCTGAGTGACTAAATCAACAACCATAGCTCGCAAAGGAAAGACCGGTGATCACACTGTAACACATCAAGATGAAGATGAAGGTGGGAGTTCCAAGACTTTGTTTGCCCCTGCCATCAGTTTCCTTTTCAATCCCGTCTTATCTGAAGAAATTCTCCTACACGGGTACACGGTCATTTCGCATATCTAAATTCTTCCTAACTTACTCCCCCAGATTCTACCGATGATCTAGCTTTGACTCCTGGCCAACAACACGGCCGAAGTGTAGAAAGTTCTTTATGCGCCCTTAGCGCCGGGGACGTCGATCCACCGAAGGTGGAGCTCGATCTCCCCGCACTCCACGTTCCTCAGTCTCAGCACCACGTCCTGCTTCACCGTCCCCTCCGACACGTAGATGGCGCTCTCCTCCGCGAGGCAGTTCTGCCTGTTGGGCACCAGCTTCTTCACGACGCTCTTGTCCGGGACGCCCTGGAGCCTCATCCTGACGACCTCGACCAGCGGCCCGATGTCCAGCTCCGCGTTGCCCATTGGGTCGTCGAAGAAGGTGTCCTTGTCAAATACGTCCTGAAGGAACAACCGAACAAGTACAAGGGTCATCATCAGTTAACACTGCCTGAAAACAGAGAATGTAGAAACTGAGAGAGGGGAGAGTACATACCAGTTTAACAGGAAGCGTGGGATCTTCGATGGAGAGGGTCAGCTCGTCGTTCCACTCTGGATTCACACTCTTTCTTACCACTCGCGTCTTAAGCTTCTGTGAAATGAATAACCCTTTTCAGCATCATCATTAATCAGGGGAACACTCCAAAATGGAAAGGAAACGCTCCGCTAGAAATCCGGAGGAGGCAATTGAAAGGTTGCCTTTTTCGTCCACATCTTTCCTTAGGAAAGGAAGTAAAATCCGCAAAATCAACAGATTAGCAGGCCGGATCGGCGCCGCAGCTGTATTTGCCCGGCCGGCGAAGAGGGGGACTGAGAAGAAGAAGCAACAAGCGCGAGAGCCGAACCTGCTTTCCCATGCGGATGACGACGTAGGGGTCGCTGGAGCGGAGGTCACGGATGGCGAGGTTCACCCCCCTCAGCACCCGCACCTTCACCAGGCCGACTAGATGCCCCAGCATGGTGGTGGTGCGCGCCGGTGTCCCTCTCCTCCTCTTCGTCTCTACCTCGTCGTCTGATTTTCTCTGCCTCGCCGTCGCCGTCCTCGTCTGCGGCGTGTGGTCAGATAAGAAACGATGCGGAGTGGTCGAAGTGGACGGCTGCTGCTTTCCTTTCTCCACTCCATCCCCTGGCCTGTCCTATTAATACTGCCCCGAGTGAGTGCTGGCTGCTAGCACAGTGGCGAACAACTGGAGCGCGTGGAGCGAGCTGCAGCTTTGCTGACGGATGGACGATGCTCCATGGGCCCGTGGGCCCTCGGACGATGCTCGCATACCGCCGGCCGGCCGGCCGGCTCGAAAGAGTCGCTGGGCTGACTGTTTCCAACCATTCTTTCCATGTTTGCCGGTCTATCCTGTCTGCGTGAGTGGTTGGCACTCATGAGCACCGGAAGCTGTACGCCCCGAATTTAACATTCCTTTTAGGGCACTGTCTCCATTCTATATGTGCTTCTAGATGCTTCTCGCTCCGTTCAAAAAAAAAAATCACGGTAATGTAAATTACTTGTAGTACACCTGCATAGGTTTTTTCCAAATGGAAAACCCTACCCTCTGCATGGAGTATGCACACGGCTTTTGTTAATTGTTGGGTTCCAGTGTGGCTTAAAAAGCTACACGAGACAAGACCTTACAAAGAGACGGGCCTCGCTCAAAATGACCAGCACAAATAAACGGAACTACGATAGTCTATTGATATGCTGTCACGTATGACGGGAGAACAAATCATGTGACACCGTAAGAAGACGCTTGCAGCCATCCACCGTAAGCTTCCTCTGGTCCGAAGGAAGTAAGAAAGCCCATAGATGAATCCAATGTGCTGCCATATGAATAACCTGTAAAACATGAAAAAAAATCCACTTAAAAACAATATTATTTCTATAAATCCAAATAGACCAACAAATAGCCGACACTCCTAGGGTCTCCTCGTCAATCCCATTTAACCAGTTTCCAAACATATTAGTCACATTGGAGGGAAGGGATGTTGTAAGTACAAAAAAAACCACACGCCAAACAAGTTTAGCAAAAGGGCAGAAAATAAATAAGTGTCCATGGGACTTGAACTTGGGTGTTGGGTTCGTATATACACTCCCCCAACCAGTTGAACTATGCTCACTTCCCCAACCTAGGGGTACAAAATGTATTTACTTTTTTCTCTAACATTATGTATTAGTAAAAATGTATTTACTTTTTTCTCTAGCATTATGTATTATTTATCTTTCATAGAGTAAATTGCACTTTGCACCAGGTATTTTCCATTGGTTAGAAATAAAAGTTGATCGGATTTATGGAGAGAAACCGGACCAAGAAAACACACGAAACACCCACATGAGGCCTTCCCTAATGCTTGTATCTTGACACGGTATCATAGGCATATTGCTGATGTGGCACCATATTAATTGAAGAAAGAGAGTGGTGCCGTATCTTATTTAGTATACGGCTCTTGCACGAGATCATAGGCAAAAAATATGATTAGACCAATCAAATACATGCATGAGGCCAAATTCATTAAATACCAGCCCACTAAGATACAACACTTAAGAAACCATGCATTAGGATGGTTGTATCTTATAATGCAACGGTATCTAGGATACCGCGCTAAGAGACGATGCATTATGGAAGGCCTGATGCATTTCGGAATACAACGCACATCCATGTAAGCAAACCTCGGGAACCCGCCTCGCCCGACCGTTGGCCACGATGCAGGGCATATCACAGGCATGACCGTGACTCCAAAATGTAATCAATCTATTACTCACTCCAATTCCCCATAACTGACGTGGAAATGACACCTCCAGTGAGTCTTGTAGAATTTTGACTTCATTTTATATTTCGAATATTTAGAGGGAAAACTTGAATACATACTTGTAGATTTGTTTTCAAAATTTATAATCTCCTCCTGTCTCGTGCATATACTTTTTGCAAAAGTAATACTCCCTCCGTCTCAAATTAATTGTCACAAAGTTTGACAAAAGTGGATGTATCAACACTAAATTATGTCTAGATACATCCACTTTTGTCAAACTTTGCGACACTTAATTTGAGACGGAGAGAATAATATACATTTAATAATAGAAAGTAGTGATCAAAGTTACATCTTGATGAAGAGTTGAAGCCAATGTCGATGTTTGTCACATATTGGCAAATTGGGGTGAGTACTAATTCAGCTCCTTATCTCTCTGTTTAAAAATAGATTGAGGCCTTTGTCAATAGTTCCAAAAAGTGACTTTGAAAAGAAATGCAGTTTCTTCCCTGGGTTAAAGTGCAAAATAGACTCTGGACCTCGGACCATCTTGCCATCACAGGTGTTACAAGTGATAGCAAAACAACGATAAAGTTAAACAAGATCAAACCAACGGGACACTAAATTTTAACGTGAAGAACCCTTCCAACACGGAAGAGAAAAAACCACGGGCGGCAGCAGCAATACTTCACTATTCCGGTGAGATTTACAATATTTGGTTTATCCCGTGTGGCGGCTTACAAGAGCTATATATAGGCGATCCTGACCTAACTAGGTCGGCAAGGCTCAATCCAACTCCAATTCGGCAACAACTCGGTAACTACGCTTCGGCCCTAAACCTCCGGCCACGGGTCTCGCTTCGCTCCGCCCAAAGTTTTCTTTATCTTTATCTTCATATAAATTTGGATCATAATAAAATAACAACATGTTGGCCCCATCAGCCCACTTTTCAGCTTTGCCGTTGCCGACCGGAGACGGCTAGACACATTCTGTTTGAATGCCGCTACTCCAAGGGAGTAGGGCGGACGCCTCCATGTGGCTCAAATGCCCAACTCTCTTGCTAAACCTTGGCTCGGATAGGCCGGCGGTTTGTGATTATTGGAAGGCTATGGTGGCTGCGGAGTGTTCCTCTCAGAAGGGGTTCAAACCCACTTTAATCTTTGTAACATGGGAGAATGGAAGGAGAGAAATGCAAGGATCTTCAACAACGAGCTCTCGACGCGATCTTCCTTTTCAAGCATATCAGAAGCGAGGGGAAATTTTGGCTTCTAGCCGGTGCCAAGATGCTAGTGGCAGCTATTGCCTGATTGTTTCTCCGTTTTCAATTTTCTTACCTACTTGTTTTCATTTCGGCCTAGGCCGCAGATGTTTGTTGCTTCTATATCAACATAAAAGGCATGCCTCAGATGTTTGTTACTTCTATATCAATATAAAAGGCAGAACTTTTGCCTTGTTTTAAAAAAAATAGTGGAGCTGCAGGGAGCTCGCGTCCCGAGCAAAAGTATTGTGTAAGGCGATCAAAAACATCAACACAACAGCATGGAGTAGAAAATTCGTATTCTCATAAGTCGTGACAGTTGGAGAGATGAGAGAAAAGCGGAGGAATGTGTTTACTTCGAGAAAATCCAAGACACATAAGTTGAATCCAGTAGCTAAACTTTTTTTCTTTGATGCGGTTTAAAGCTAGAAGAGCTTGAGACAGCAATAAATTTTTAACGTGAGACGTCTGTATATCAGTTTATGTGTGTACGTATGTGATCGTAGTATTTTGCAACTGACATAAATTAACAGAGATAGCTGCATTCTATGAATCTAATCCGCCAACGAGGGTGACAGACAGGGGAGGGGATTAACCCCCGAAAGGATAAGGCTCTCCTTCTCTCTCTCCGTTTGAGAGTCGACTCTGCTCCGTCGTCTCCGGCCTCGCTGGCCGCCAGCGGCTTCGCTGGTTGGTCTAGTGATGGACTAGGGTGCCCGCAAAACAACGAGCAGCTGTCTAGGCCTTGCTTGTGTGACTCGCAACCTCTCACTGCACTGGTCATGGATGTGTTTCCAGCATGATCCCTGTTGAGGACGTGGACGTGAGGGGAGTAGCTGGATGCATTGGCTAAGGTTTTAATGGGAATCCATATTTTCCAGTCAGGACTTGTCTGATGCGCATTTCCTTGCACGTAATTAACTCGCTGAGTGACGGACTTGCCCAGATTCTAGTGGCCGGGAAACCACACGCCACGGTGCCGGTCACCAACCGGAATTGTCTGAAGTAGCGCCGAAGCGAAGCAACCTGTGGGACACCGAACGAACTTTCGAGATGATGTCTTCAGTTCAACCTCACATCACTCGATCCTATTCGACCATCACCTAGGCCGGCTTGCCATGTGAACTCTGCCAGGCATAAGATGTAGTCATGTAGTCCCGTTTTTCATACATGTGTAGCTGGGCATACTACGTGGGGTGATGTTTTTTAGTTTAAACATCTTCGTCATGACGGTGGATTTTTCTCTGTTTCCAGAACTAACCTCGGTTATTGAACAGCGTATCTACCCTGCACATTTCTTGCAAGACGACCAACGACCAGACGGGCAGCCATTCCGCTTCTTAATTTGACAATGCTGTCACGCGCTACGGCATGCACTGGGCAGGTAGACGAACCGAGGATACAAAGAAGACGTGAACGCCGATGTGAGTCGTCCGCGGACGTACACGGTATAAGATGACCGTGAAATCGGGAATGCAGATGGAGCAAATACTAAGAATGGTATCGGGGTCGTGATGTTGGGTACTTAGCTTGTTTTTTAGCAAGGCCCCTGCTAAACGCGTCGGGGTAATGGAACAGCTGGCGTCAGTGGCGGAGCTAGACCAAAAGCACAGCCCGGGCAAGTAACCAAGACAATCAGCTAGCTTAGTGTTTTGTCCTCATGTAATTAGCAAGGTGTGCTAAGGTTACAATGGAGCTGCCACGGCTGAGCCCGGGCAGCTGCCCGGGGTCGCCGGGAGCTAGCTCCGCCACTGGCTGGCGTGACGTTTGGAGCATTAGAGCAACTCCAACGAATCCAGCGCGTCGACCCATTTAGGAAACGGACGAACGGGTAACCCGTTTTGCTCCGTCTCGACTTATTTCCGTCCCATATTTAGGATAAAAATGCGTCATCGCGAACACGGATAGAGCACGTGCAGATCGCGCGCGTGCGTCTCCACGGGACTGGTCAACCGCATCCACTAGCCTTCCGGGCCCAGCGGTTAGTGGCACACGTCCCCTCGTCTACCTGCACAAGTCCTATTAAATGTGACCTTCTGTATAGGGATGAACACCTCACTCCCCAGTCTCCACTGCGCACGTGGTTCCAGGAGGAGCACGACTAACAGCGGCGCAACCTCTTCGGCCGGGCCTCAGTTCCTCCTCCCACGTCTTCAATGCCGCCGCATGAACGTCCTCGAGCGCGGCAGGCTCCATTGCGCACCCCCCTATATATATAGATTTTTTTAAAATTTTCTTTTATTGTAGTTATCTAAAATAGCCGTTTGTGACCCATCCTATATATATAAAAAAATTAGGCCTTTTAGACCCGCTACTTAAATACTATTATAAAAAAAATCTGAAATGAGTCGGCCGCGTTGGGTGCACTTGGTCTGTGCGCGGACGCGCGCGAATTTCTCTGTCCGTTTGCCAGGCCAAAACGGAGCAAATGCGGAGCCTAAATGGCTCGTTGGAGTTGCTCTTAGGGAATGTATATATCAGCGTCCGGTTAACGCATGCTAGGTAGGATCTTTGCCTAGGATGAGGGGAAAAAGCGGTTATGTTCTAGTCCGTTTGCATAATTAAAGGCAGCCTAATCCTAGCAAATGTGGGACTAAGTTTTGTCTCACCTCTTACCATACACGAACGGGTCACATGGGTCTATAAGATTTTAGAAAGTATTAAAAGGGATAAAATAGGATGAACCATTTAGGCCAAAATTCCAAAGTAATATAGTGGGTCGTCGTTTTCATTGTCTAAAAGTTCATTTCGTAAAGCCTATATTAGTATGTTACTAGGAAAATGCTAATTTTAGAGGGACCTAACGTTTCTAAACGTAGGTCCCTTGCTTTGTTGGGTTCTTTTGTGCGTGAACAGCACACTTGGGCCAGCCTGATTAAGCCCAATTAGCAGCAATTTGATTTTTAAGTCCAATTTTCGTCTAAAAATATAATTTCAACAACCCACTACACGTAGTTATATACGCTAAGTGTCTTCGTCATTTTTGTTGGATGTTGCGTACGTCTTTAAATTTTGTAACAAATTTGCACGCATTTTCTTGAGAAATCACAAGCGATATGTTGCAATGTTTTTCTGGATGATTTTGTAAAAAATACATATATGTTTTCAAATTTCATTTGGAATGATATGTTTTTACGCGCTTTTCACATGTTGTAAACATGTGATTTTATTGTTGCTATCGTTTTGATTTTTTGTTGAAATAGGGGATAATTTTTGTTGCGACTGAAACGGTGACAAATTATTTTGTTGCTTACCAACTTTTAATTTGATGCAATTTTTTTTGTTGCAATAGGTTGTGATTTTTATTGAATTGTTTAAACTTTTTTGTTGCAACGCAATAACACATTGTTTAACTATTATTTTGTAACATTACTTATTGTTCGAAAAAGATTTGGAAAAATTTGTTGCAATACTTTTTTTTTGTACACGGGGCGATAATTTTTGTTGCGACACAAGTGAATTTATTGCGATGGCAGTTTTGCCGTAATTACCGAGATGACCAGGGGCAACACAATATACCCCTTCACTTAAGTGGAGCTGCTGTGGACTGCGGGTTCTATATCCGAAAAACAGAGGGGCTAAAGTGCAAAAGTGTGTTGTGTTGTTTTTTGCGCGTTGGATGATGATCGGACGGCTCTCGAGGGGACCTAGATTTGCCAAATCTAGGGCAACCTACGCAGAGCACGCGCCATGTTACTATGCCTCGGAGCTTTGTCACATGGCCTAGTATGTGGTAAAGCCTATATTAGTAGGTTAAAGCGGTTGTTTTTGGCTCCGCTAGTGACAAAACTCCGGGACCCGTTGGCTTCACCGGTGCCTTCTATAAATCTTGTTGGGATATCATCAAGCCGGAGATCATGCTTGTGGTTTAACACTTTTACAACCTTAGGTTCGCCAACCTTCAATAGGTCAACTCCGCCGATATTGACTTGATTCTTAAAAAAGACGGTGCGGAGGATATTGGAGACTTCCATCCTATTAGTCTCATTCATGGCATTGCTAAGCTCATTGCAAAGATTCTTGCTTCCCGCCTTGCGCCTTACATGGACTCTATTGTTTCAAGCGCCCAAAGTGCCTTTATAAAGAAACGGTGCATCCACGAAAACTTTATGTATGTTTCGAACCTCGCTCGGAAATTTCATCACACAAACACACCTTGTTTGCTCCTCAAGCTCGACATCAAGAAAGCCTTTGACTCCGTTTATTGGGACTACCTCATGGATTCCCTCAAGCACATCGGTTTTCCTCCAAGATTTTGTGAGTGGGTTTGGGGCATTGATACGTCATAAATGTATCGTTAATTCTGATGTTCCATGTTATTTTCATGTTATTTCCTACATGTTTGATATACACTTTATGTCATTTTTATCGATTTCTGGGACTAACCTATTGACAAGATGCCACAGAGCCAGTTCCCTATTTTCTGTTGTTTTTAGTTTCAGAAAAGTTGTTCTGAAAATATTCTCGGAATTGGAAAATTTGAAGCCCGGAAGTCTTAGAATTCCCAAAGGTTCCACGGAGTCCCGAAGAGGCCCGGAGAGGGGCCACACCATAGGGCGGCGCGCCCCTTGGCCGCGCCTGGGGGTGGTGTGGGCCCCTCGGGCGTCCACCGCCATCGCCCTTTCGCCTATATAATCCCCCCAATACGTGAACCCTAAAAATATACCACTTTTTGCCGAGAAACACCCGAGGCCGCCGTCATCGTCATCCCGAGATCGGGAGGGTTCTGGAGCTCTCCCGGCACCCTTCCGGGAGGGAAAATCATCACCGGAGGGGTCTACACCACCATGCCCTCCTCCGAAGTGATGCATGAGTAGTTCATCCCTGGACTACGGGTCCATAGCAGTAGCTAGATGGTTGTCTCTTCCACTTTATGCCTCATGTTTAGATCACGTGAGCTGCCCTACATGATCGAGATCATTTTTATGTAATGCTACATGTTGTGTTTGCTGGGATCCGATGAATGTTGAATGCTATGTATTCTGATTATCAATATATCATGTTATCTTCATACATATGTTATTTATGATCTTGCATGCTCTCCGTTATTGGTAGATTCTTTGGCCAAGTAGATACTAGTAACTCCAAGAGGGAGTATTTATGCTCGATAGTGGGTTCATGCCTCCTTTGCATCTGTGCTCGAGTGACAGAAACGTGACAGATGGAGGATGTGTTGTTGCCATTAGGGAGAAAACAACGATGTTTACTTAGTTTACATTGTTTACATTACGCAGTTTGCTTACTGCAATTATCTGTTGCTTGCAACTTAATACCCAACGTTTATTCGGATGATATTCGGAGGGTGGATTATTAGTCATAGATGCAGTTGGATGACGGTCTATGTATCTTGTTGTAATGCCCGCATGAATCACATAGTAATCTTTATGTCTTGCATATGCACTACGGTGCAACCTTCATTTCTGTCAATTCCCCAGCTATAATTTGTTCACCACACATGTTATTTATCTTTTATCGAGAGACACCTCTAGTGAACTGTGGACCCCGGTCCATTTTCTCATTCTGATAATACACACACGCTTCCACTGTTTTCACACTGCTGCTCCTTTTTCATATTGTTCCCATACTATTTTCCACACCATACATTTGACCTCTTTGTCATCAGCAAAACCGGTGAGATTGATAAGCTCACTGTGACGAAGGCATGGATCCTGGGCCCTACGAATAAGGGCACCCCCTCTCGCACCTTCTAACCAAGGCCCAACAGGAAGCGCCCTTGGAGTACTCTAGAAGGCCCATGAAAAGCCCACTCGCATCAACTTGCGGGCTAAGTTAGGAACTGTAACCAACTCAAGCTAGGGTTTGTATCCTCTCCGGGTTGGACTCGAGACCTGGCTATCTATATAAAGCCAGGAGAGCCTCAAAGGAGAGGACCAAGTATTACCGCACGACCACAAAAGCCTTGAAACTCGAGATCTACTCTCGATTCGAGCACCTGTAATCGATCTCATCGTTTAATACAGATCAGCAGAAGGCAGGAGTAAGGGTTTTACCTCTTCGAGGGCCCCGAACCTGGGTAAATATCGCCTCCCTGTCTAGCCGACGATTCCACCAGCGCCTATGACATCTCCTAGTCGAAACCCGATAGGGTCACCTGAGGGATTTGCGGAGCCAGAGCTTCGACACACTGCTTCGTTGGGGAAAAGTGAATTGTTTGTGTTGTGTAGGTTCCACGTTGCTGCTGAACCGGTAGTGCGTCCTGCCATCTCAGCTGCATCAACCTTCTGAAGTTACTCCTTCCTCCTACTGGTCGATTCAACCTTGGTTTTTTTATGAGGGAAAACTGCTGCTGTGCTCATCATACCTTCCTCTTGGGGTTTCCCAACGAGTGCAAGACCTACACCATCAAGCTATTTTCTGGCGCCATTGTCGGGGATCTCAAAGTCATCAAGAAGCAACCAATCCCTCGTCAACTCTAGCACCAACTATTTCAGGCGCTGTTGCCCGGGAGGAAGAGAATTTCTGCAAGGGGAGTCTCTCACTTCCAATCTCTTTAATTTTTTTAGTTTTGCTTAGTTTATTTTATTTTGTCTTGTTTGTTTCTCTTTATAAAAAACACAAAAGAATTAGTACCTATTCTAGCTGTAGTTTTATTCTTGTTTTTAGTCTTGCTAAAATGACTGCTCCCGAGAACACTAAGTTGTTGACTTTACTAGCACCAACAACAATGATTTCATTAGCACACCTATTGCTCCACCTGCTCCTACTACAGATTTTTATGAGATTAAGCCTGCACTATTAAACCTTGTTATGAGAGAGAAATTTTATGGTGCTAGTACTGATGTTGTTGCTGCCCATCTTAATGATTTTGTTGAACTATGTGAGATGCAAAAATATAAAGATGTAGATGGAGATATCATTAAACTGAAATTGTTTCCTTTGTCTTTGAGAGGAAGTGCTAAAGAATGGTTGCTATCTCTGCATAGAAATAGTATTGATTCTTGGACTAAGTGTAAATATGCTTTCATTGGAAAATATTATCCTCCTGCTAAGATTATAACTTTAAGAAGTCGCATTATGAATTTTAAGCAACTTGATAATGATCATGTTGCTAAAGCTTGGGAAAAATGAAATTTTTAGTAAAGAATTGTCCCACTCATGGACTGACTACCTGGATGATCATCCAAACCTTTTATGCATGACTGAATTTTTCTTCAAGAAACCTTCTGGATTCAGCTGCTGGAGGAACCTTTATGTCCATGACCTTGGGGGCAGCAACAAAGCTTCTTGATAATATGATGGTAAATTATTCTGAATGGCACACTTAGAGAGCTACAACTGGTAAGAAGGTAAATTATGTTGAAGAAACATCCTCTTTGAGTGATAGACTTGATTCTATTATGTCTATGCATGTGAATGGCCATGCTCCTATTGATCCAAATAATGTTCCTTTAGCCTCTTTGGTTTCTCAAGAAGAGCATGTTGATGTGAACTTCATTAAAAATAATAATTTCAACACCAATGCTTATAGGAATAATTTTGGTAGCAACAATTATAGGCCATATCCTCCCAATAATAGTAATTCTTATGGTAATTCCTACAACAAAATAAAAGTGTACCCTCTGATCTTGAAAACATGCTCAAGAATTTATTAGTACACAAACTGCTTTTAATAAATCTGTTGAGAAAAAGTTTGGCAAAATTGATGTTCTTGCTTCTAAAGTTGATAGCCTTGCTCTTGATGTTGATTTTATGAAACTAAAGGTTATTCCTCATGATGTTAAAGAAAGAAAACTCTTAATGCTATCCAAATTCAAATTGATGATAATGTTAGGATGTTAGCTGAATTGCATGCTAGATGGGAAAGAGAAGATGAAATAGCTAGAAAGAATAATATAGCTAATGTTTGCACCATTACCACCACTAGTAAAACTGAACCTTATCATGCTAGTAAACCTTATACTATCAATGTTAAAGTAATTGGTGTTTTAAATACTCCCACTTCTGCTATTAAAAATGCAAAACTGCCTAAAACTGCTAAAAATGCTCCTGATAAAAGTGCTAAATTTTTAGAAACATGGGAGACAATGGTCCCATTACCTTTGATAAAAATGATCTTGACTTTGATGATTGCAACATAACTGAAGTGATTAATTTCCTACAAAAGCTTGCTAGTTGTCCTAATTCTAGTGCTATGAAAATGGCTTTCACAAAACATATTACAAATGCTCTCATGCAAATTAGAGAGGATGAATTAAGATGTGAAGCCTCTATCCCTAGGAAGTTTGATGATGGATGGGAACCCATTATTAAAATGATAGTGAATGATTTTGATTACAATGCTCTATTTGATTTTGGTGCTAGTATCTCCGTTATGCCTAAGAAACTTTATGATTTTCTTAATTTGCCACCTTTGGAACCATGTTATTTGGATGTTCGTCTTATTGATAATGTTAGAAAGAAACCTTTGGATGTTCGTCTTATCATGGTTAATAATAATCTTGTCCCCGTTGATTTTGTTGTCTTGGATATTGAATGCAATGCTTCTTGTCCAATTTTTTTGGGAAGACCTTTTCTTAGAACTGTTGGTGTTGTTATTGATATGAAAGAGGGGAATATTAAATTTCAATTCCCACTCAAGAAAGGTATGGAACAATTTCCTAAGAAGATAATGAAGTTGCCTTTTGATTCTATCATTCTAACAAACTATGATTTGGATGCTTCTTCACGTGAAAACACGTGAATCCACTTTTCTGGGCCTAGCTAAAACGCGTTAAAGAAAAGCACTTCCTAGGAGATAACCAATGGTTTTGTTTTTGCTTTCTTTTCTCTGTTTTATTTGAGTCAAGGGGTTGTATATTTCTGTAGCAACTCATTTGTATCTTAATTTTCATGTTTTAGTTGTGCAAACTAAAGTTTCTGACGAGAGTTGAAGTTGGTTTTGGATTTCTGCAAGGGAAACAGATTTCTGCAGTCCACCGTAAAAAATCGCATAATTCACAGAAAGATCAGAATGACCTGAATTTTTTTTCTTATTCCTCAGCTAACTCCGCAACTTTTTAGTTCTTTAAGTTTTTCGATCTGAGCAACGTAAGTGCCCTAGAAGAATTCGTCTTTACAGATTGTTCTGGTTTTGGCAGATTCTGCCATTTTTTTGCATTTGCTCTTTCACGATGTCAAGTGGATTTCTTTGCTTCAATAAACATCAGTGGTTATAGATAATGTTTAAAAGTATCAATAGCACTTGTTCCCATACAGAACCCATGGATTTTTTTTATTGTTGCAGTAACCCTCTAGTGCGAATTACTCTTTGAGTGTGGTGTGAAGGAAGTTTTCAAGGGTCAAGAAAAGACGGTGATATATCTGATCAAGAAGAGTGTAAGTTCAAAGCTTAGGGATGCCACCGTGGTTCATCCAAGCAAGTTTTAAGAAGACTCAAGCATCTAAGCTTGGGGATGCCTGATACGTCATAAACGTATCCCTAATTTCTGATGCTCTATGATGATTTTATGCCAATTTCTACATGTTTTCTCCCCTCTTTATGTCATTTTTATCGATTTTCCGGACTAACCTATTAACAAGATGCCACAGAGCCAGTTCCCTGTTTTCTGCTGTTTTTAGTTTCAGAAAAGTTGTTCTGGAAATATTCTTGGAATTGGAAAGTTCGAATCCCAGAAGTCCTATTTTCCCCGGAAGCATCCAGAAGATCGAAGAGGAGTCGAAGAGGGGCAGCAGAGGGGCCACACCATAGGGTGGCGCGCCCCCTGGCCGCGCCAGCTATGGGTGTGGGCCCCCCCGGCGTCCAAGGCCTTTCCGCTTTCGCCTATTTAAGCACCAGGATGGAAAAACCTAAGCACCTGATCAAAATCCCCGAAAAAGTTCCACAGCCGCCATCACCGTCAACCCTAGATCAGGAGGGTTCTGAAGCTGTTTCCGGCACCCTTCCGGAGAGGAGATCATCACCGGAGACTTCTACATCACCATGCCTGCCTCCGAAGTGATGCGTGAGTAGTTCATCCTTGGACTACGGGTTCGTAGTTGTAGCTAGATGGTTGTCTTCTCCTCATATGCCTCCATGTTTAGATCTTGTGAGCTCCCTATCATGATCGAGATTGATCTTATGTGACTCTATGTGCTATGTTTGCTGGGATCCAATGAATATTGACCTTATTCCAAGTTGATTATAGTCTTTATTTGCATATGTTATTTGTGATCTTGCATGCTCTCCGTTGCTAGTGGTTATTCTGTCCAAGTAGTTGCTAGTGACTCCAAGAGGGAGTATTGTCGCACCCGGACTTTTAGAGGATACACACAGCCCGCTCAACAGTAGATAAATGGCTTACGGGGCCTACCTGCACCTGCATCTCAATATGAGTAGGCCAACACGTAAACGTGTGACAACCATCCTCTACTATTCATCGTCTGTGAAACCATCCAATAGAAATCCGAATACTTCCATTGACGTACTTCATAACATACACACATGGTACGTCAATGTCATTTGAACAAGTGATATCACAACAAATCTCTAAGACACAAAGAAATAGAAATAAGTGGCAAAAGCTCTCACTAGAGCAGAGATAGCAAATACAGTCATGCAGAGGACACATGTCCCAACAAGTCATCATTACATCACAGCGGAAGCATCCAAAGTGTCTGAGTACAGACAAGATCCAAATAGGCCTAAGAGGCCGGAAACGAAAGAACGGAGCCCATCCACGAAGTCTCGGATCCTGCCCGGGTCCGCTATCTACTCGTCAGCAGCCTCGTCATACTCCACATAGTAGCCACCATGGGGATCCTCGGAAACGTAGTCTGCAGAACACGCAGCCCCAAAGGGGTCAGTACAGACGAGTACTAGCAAGCAATACGCACAAGATACCAAAGGGTACCCGACAACACCAAGTACAGATGCTTTGGGTTCAACGGAAGATAGGTGATACAAAGGTGCGGCAGCGGGCAGCCCTAACCAACTATAGAGACACGCTACAACATCCGGCTAAAAGAAAGGAATAAGATAGCGCATCGGAACCAACTTCCACTAACCTCAAACAAACCCATCCTGGATCTCGCCCCTTATCCAAAGAAGCAATCCGAGGATAACCCACACAGTTGGATTAATGAAGGTTCAAGTTATTGTGTCAATAAGCCTATTACTAGTCAAATTATTATTAATTAGGTGTAAGTTGTCTAATCCTTGTTAGCCAGCCCTATCACCAAGTCATCCATAACCGCGGACAACACGGCTTCTCGAGAAGATTTAACCCTGCAGGGATGCACCAATTTGGCCGTACACGTAAGAATAACCCGCCAGGCGGGGATCAAACCCACCAAGCAGGCCACTCAACACAACCCAACTCTTCTTCGCATCAAGCCCAAAGAACCCCGTGCAATTGAGCGCACGGCTAATCAAGCCCCACGAAGAAAAGGGGACCCTCATAGCACTCTAAGAACGTGTCTCCCTAAATGCCGACTACAAAAGTTACCACCCTGGCGCCAAGGGTTCGCACCTGCATATGCATGCGGCAAATGAAAAACCCGAACTAAATGAGGCGATTTGGACGAGATGCGAATCGAATCAAAGTTGAGGGGGGCGCCCATACACGCTTCCCACATGCGGTTAGCGCGCTCATCATGGATCTAGAGGACAAGAACTTTTCCTGAGTTCGACACTAGCAGGCCTCAAAACCATACCCGGCCTGCTGCCGGTGCCTTATCATCAAATTAGCATTACCTCAAACATTAACAGGTTGTTGTTTAAACATCGAGCCCCCAGAACATAATAAATATGGTAACAGAATTAACGGACATCAGACTCGAGCATAAACAACCCTAAGCATGCTAATAAGACACAGGCAACAAGCAACGGGGTTATATGTGTGGAGGATAGGCTATATCAGGGTTACAGGATAACATGTGATAGGATCGGAACACAAGCAACGAATCTTAAGGCTAGCAGATTAGACAACGGAAAGTATCGGTATCCAATGTGGAAAGGACACAATGGTTCAGGTGAGTGAATACTTGCCTGCAAACTCAGTAGCTTGGTACTGGGCTAACTCCTCTGAAGTAGTGTCGTAAACCTCGTCTGTCTCAACGTCGTCGTCTATTCGGGAAGAAGCAAACAAACAACAAAGAGAAACGAACAATCAATAACATGGCATAATGCACAAACATGGGATGATGCATGACAATTTAATTGATTCATCAAAGATAAGCTAGTTGACATGGTAACATAATTGAATGGGCCCATATGCAATTTGGGTTGCATATAGAAAGGCCCAAGAATTAAAGTTGAATTAAGTGATCTACAAATAACCATCATGTGAAAGTTGATTAGAATGATGCATGGATGATGAAAACAAAAAGAAAACAACAATAGCTTCAATTTGATATGTTGTTTACCAAGTTTGGAATTTTATTTATTAAGTTCTGAAATTTGGCTTCTTAAATGAGTTACACAAACATTTATTGTTTTCACCCATTTTAATTGTTCAAAATAGATAACAAAATTCATATTTGTAAAGAACACAAAATTTTAGATGGAATACATATTTCATTTGTTGAAAATGGATTTAAAATGAGCAAGTTATTAATTTGACAATTTTAAATGCATTAATTAAGAAACAGTTGTTTTCAGAAATTTAATTTAGTTAAAACAGAACACAAAGTTGATATTTGCAAAGTTCATGAAAAATGGGATGGAAAACGTATTTAGTTTGTTGAATTTGGAATTTTTATGCCCAAGTTATGAATTTTGCAATTTTAAATAGATTACACAAGGTTTTAAATATCTCACCAATTTAAAATATTCAAAACAGTAAACAAAGTTTATATTTGGGTAGAGAATTTAATTTGGTATGGAAAACATATTTAAAATGTTGAATTTGGGGTTGTAATGAATTAGTTATGCATTTTTAAAGTTGGGGTATTAATCTGTGATTAATTAGAATAGCTAAGGGCCTGATTGTGATAGACAGGGACTGCACTGTGAAATCACAGGGACCTGTGTGCGAAAATGATTTGATTCTGGATCTGTAAAATAAAATAAAAAAAGTGTGTTTCTATTCCGCGCGGGGGGGGGGGGGGGGGGGGGGACTCGATCCCGCGACCGTGGGCTCGCGCGCACGGAGCGTGACCATCTGGGCTGCTGCTCGGTTGTGCTAGGTACAGGGGGCGTGGCGTTTTGAGGTAAAGCCTCTAACTTTACTCTGACGAAACTGAAATTCGTTCAGCTACTGAACATCGAAGGGGAAAAGAACGACGGCGATGACCCGCGCGAGGCTGCGCTCGGCGTGCGAGGGCGCCGGGGGTGCGTGGCCCTGCTCGCGGATGCAGAGGGGAGGAGGAGAAGGGCAGGGGCGAGAAAGGGGGCGCTCACACTCTGATGTCGAGGAAGCAGAAGACGGCGACGACGGCGCGGACGTGGTCGGTGGCGGTGGTGTCGGTGAAGATCGCGCCGCCCCTAGCGCCCCTCCGGCCGTGCCTCCTTCAGCAAAAGGGAAGGGGGAACCCTCCCGGTTCCGTTCCCGGGGTCAATTGGCGTCGAGGTGGCCTAGGGCGACGACGAGTGGAGCTTCCTACCGGCCATGGCTGCGGTGGCGGGGGAGAAAAGAAACAGAGAAGAAAGGTGAAGGGAGAGGAAGGAGGGTGGCGGCGGTGGAGATGGAGGAGGGAGAGGAGAGCTAGGGTTTCGGTCCCGTGGGGGTTAAGTAGGAGGAGGGGAGCAGGTGGAGCTCCTGCAGGTGGGGGATGGCCTCCCCTCCTTTGTCTCCGTACAGAGGAGGAAGACGACAGAGGTCGTGGGGGGCTGGGCCTTGGGGCTGTGGTGGGCTCAGCCCACTTGGGCTGGCCTGCCCTCCCCCTTTTTTTTGTTTTTTCTGTTTCTATTTTTTTTTCTGTTCACCTTTTCTTTTTTGTAGGAAAGAAAAGAGAGAAAAAGAATAGGGTTTTGGGGTTGAAAATTTTTGGTGATAAATTTTTATAAGTTATTTATTGCAAAAGCCTAGTTGTGCAAACTTTTATTTTCCAAAATTTTAAATTTTGCTGCTGTTTGAAATTTAAATGAATTTGATTGAATTTTTGCAATAATTGAAACATTGAAATTTTAGCAAGTTAATAATATGAAAATTCAAGTTTATTGGAAACAATTGAATTGTTGCTGTTTGGAATCTATTTTTGAAATATTGGAACATACCAAGTATGAACCAAGTTTTGAAATTTGGTTTGAATTTCAAATGGAAAACAAGTGAAAACAAATGCAATGCTCATGATGGAATGATGCAAACTGAAATTAAACAAGGAGCAAGCATTCGGTCTCCCACGTTGCTTCTTTATCGGAATGATGGGACCACTGCACTTTTAAGAACTTGGTGCTCTTGTTGCGAGTTTTGCGCTCGGTCTCATCGAGAATGCGAATAGGGTGCTCCTCATAAGAGAGATCTTCTTGCAGTTCAATGGAATCATGATCAACTGCACGACCTGGATCTTTGAAGCACTTCTTGAGCTGTGACACGTGAAAGACATCGTGCACCTTGGATAGCTTTTCTGGAAGTTCAAGACGATAGGCATTTTCTGCACGCCTTGAGAGAATGTTGAAGGGACCAATGTATCTTGGTGCAAGCTTTCCTTTGACACCAAAACGATGAGTGCCTCTGAGGGGAGTCACACGGAGATATGCTTTGTCTCCAGCTGCATAGACCATGTCCCTGTGTTTGCTGTCATAGTAGCTTTTCTGACGAGATTGAGCAATCTTCAGATTGTCACGAATGATGCGAACTTTCTCTTCGGCCTCGTTAACAATGTCAGGGCCTAAGAGTGAACGTTCACCAGCTCCAGACCAATTGATTGGACTCCTGCATCTGCGGCCATAGAGAGCCTCAAATGGTGCCATGCCTAGGCTTGCCTGGAAGCTGTTGTTGTAGGAGAATTCAGCATATGGAAGACATTCCTCCCATTGCATGCCAAAAGAGAGACCACATGCTCTGAGCATATCCTCGAGAATCTGATTGACTCTTTCGACTTGCCCTTGAGACTGAGGATGGTAGGCTGTGCTGAACAGAAGCTTGGTGCCCAAGGCTTCTTGAAAGCTTTTCCAGAAATGAGAAGTGAAGATGCTTCCATGGTCTGAGCTTATTTCTAGCGGAACACCATGAAGAGGAACAATCTTTGCTGTGTAGAGCTCTGCTAACTGACTAGCTGAGATTGTCTCTTTGACAGGAAAGAAGTGAGCTACTTTAGTGAGTCGATCAATGACAACGAAGATTGCATCGTTGCCCCTCTTGGACTTTGGAAAACCAGTGACGAAGTCCATTTCAATCATGTCCCACTTCCATTCAGGGATTTTCAGAGGTTGGAGAAGACCGGCTGTTTTCTGATGAACTGCCTTAACACGTTGACAAACGTCGCATTCAGAAACGTATTGAGCAATTTCACGTTTCATGCTAGGCCACCAATACAGTGTCTTGAGATCCTGGTACATCTTTGTACTTCCAGGGTGTATGGAGAGAGGAGTTTCATGAGCCTCCTTAAGAATGACATCTTTGAGACTTTGAATTTGAGGAACTGCAATGCGTCCTTCGAAGAACACAGTTCCCTTGCCATCAATTGAGAAGCACTCAAATTTCTCATTGCCTGCTTTGATGTGTTCTACAATCTTCTTGATTTCAGCATCACGAAGTTGTTCAGAACGAATCTTGTCCTCGAGAGTTGGACTGGCTGTCAAGTTCGCAAGATAGCCTTGAGGAACAAGACCAAGATTCAGCTTCTGGAATTCTTCATGAAGAGGAGGTTGGCTTTCCATGATCATGAGATTATTGCAATACGACTTGCGACTGAGAGCATCGGCCATAACATTAGCCTTGCCTGGAGTGTAAGAAATGGTAAGATCAAAGTCTTTGATCTTTTCAATCCATCTCCTTTGTCTAAGGTTTAGATCTGGTTGAGTGAAGATGTACTTCAGACTCTTATGATCGGAAAAGATTTCAGTGCAATTACCCAACAAGTATTGTCTCCATTTCTTGAGGGCAAACACAACTGCTGCGAGTTCAAGGTCATGAGTGGGATAACTGAGCTCATGTGTGTTCAACTGACGTGAAGCATCAGCCACAACTTGGCGTTCTTGCATTAGAACTGCACCTAGACCTTGGAGAGAAGCATCACAGAATATTTGGAAAGGTTTGGAAGGATCTGGGCCAACCAGAACTGGTGTAGAAGTGAGTTTAGTCTTCAGGAGATTGAAACTTTCATCACATTGTGGAGACCAGACGAACTTCTTGTCCTTCTTTGTGAGGTCAGTGAGAGGTTTGGCAATCTTGGAGAAATTTGGGACGAAGCGACGGCAATAGCTAGCCAAGCCAAGAAAACTTCTTACTTGCTTCACCGTCTTTGGAGGTTTCCAGTCAACAATTGCTTTAACCTTTTCTGGATCAATGGCTATGCCCTTGGCAGAGATGACATGACCAAGATAAACGACTTCGGAAATCCAAAACTCACATTTGGAGAACTTGGCATAGAGACGATGCTCGCGAAGCTTCATGAGAGTTAGACGAAGATGTTCTTCATGTTCTTCCTCAGATTTTGAGTAGACAAGAATGTCATCAAGATATACCACAACGAACTTTTCGAGGTATTCATGGAAGACAGAATTCATGAGTCGAGAGAAGGTCGCCGGTGCATTGGTGAGACCAAAGGACATGACGGTGAATTCATATAGACCGTAGCGAGTGGTGAAGGCTGTCTTTGGAATATCCTCTTTTCTGATCTTTATTTGATGGTAACCCATTCTCAAGTCCAACTTGGAGAATATTGAGGCTCCAACAAGTTGATCAAAAAGATCATCGATACGAGGAATTGGATACTTGTTTTTGATGGTTTTCTCGTTAAGAGGACGATAGTCAACAACGAGTCTCTTTGTTTGATCCTTCTTCGCAACGAACAGAGTTGGGCATCCCCAAGCCGAGGAACTAGGTTGAATGTAACCTTTTTCCATGTACATATCAATTTGTTCCTTCAACAACTTCAGCTCGGGAGTTCCTATCTTGTAGGGATGCTTAGAGATTGGAGCAGTACCTGGTTCAAGTTCGATCACGAACTCAACATCTCTGTCCGGAGGCATTCCTGGCAACTCTTCTGGAAAGACGTCAGGGAAGTCGCAAACCACCGGAACATTTTCAAGTGAAGGTAGAGGTTTTGCATTGAGGGTGCACAGCTGAATGGAACTTGATTCATGTGGAGAATAGATTATCTAGCCAGAAGGGTGGGACAGAGTTATTGACTTTTGAGCACAGTCAATTCTTGCTTTATTGGCCTTCAGCCAATCCATACCAAGAATGACATCAATGTCAGAATTTCCCAGCAACATGAGAGAAGCAAGGAATATGTGGCCTCCAATTAGAATTTGATTGTCCTTACTTATCTTGGAAGTCAACATTTGAGATCCCGGGGAGTGAACAGTGATCTGATTGCTTAGTGGAACCACAATTAGGTTGTTTGCTGTGGCAAAGATCTTTGACACAAAAGAATGTGATGCTCTGGTATCAAACAACACTTTAGCTGGAAAAGAGTTTACGGGAAATGTACCGAGAACGACGTCAGGAGCTTCCTCAGCTTTGTCGATCTTGACATGATTCACCCTTGCGGTCCTCCCGACAGGCCTGTTGTTGGAGTTGAAGGCCTTAGGCGGGGGAGCGCGCACCATTGCCTGGTTTGTGTTAGGACGAGGTGGTGGTGGAGGTAGCTGCCTCTGCGTGCACTTGTCGGCGTAGTGTCCCGTCTGCTTGCACTTGTAGCATGTGATGACACGAGGAGGCCCTGGCCTTGGCTGCCCCATCGAAGCCCTTTGATCATGCATCTGAGCAGGGTTGGGTGGGCGGGGAGCGAAGCCTTGAGAAGTTTGGGCGTAAGGAGCCCGAGTGACAGCACCATTTGGTACCCAGATGCGGCGCTTCTGCGGAGGGGTGGTCATGTTGGAGGAGGAACCACCCTCACGCGAGTGCTTGCGAGACTCCTCGAACGCCTTGCGCCCATTTTCTTCATTGAGCGCGGTGTTAACGAGATCCTCGAAGCTGTTGGCCTTGACATTGGTGAGGGCATACTTGAGTTCCGGGTTAA
This sequence comes from Alopecurus myosuroides, assembly GCA_028641055.1. Taxonomy (NCBI): domain Eukaryota; kingdom Viridiplantae; phylum Streptophyta; class Magnoliopsida; order Poales; family Poaceae; genus Alopecurus; species Alopecurus myosuroides. Next base: position 264,829,378 of record CM054063.1, on the reverse strand, counting down.
AGCCTCTGCGGAACCTTGCCATCTTCTTAGCTTCAGTGGACACCTCATCTCCAGCGTACCGAGCGAGGCGATTGAACTCGCTCTGATACCCGATGACGTCCAACTTGCCCTGCTTGAGAGAGCAAAACTCTTCACGCATTCTTTCCATGAGACCATCTGGAATGTGGTGCTTCAGGAAGGCTTCCTTGAAACGATCCCACGTGACTGGCATGCCAGTTCTCATGGCCTGGAAGTTTTCCCACCAAGAAGCTGCCCGACCCTTCAGCAGATAGGAGGCATACTTGACCTTGTCTTCTTCAGCTACGTGTGCAATCTCCAGAGCCTTGGCTATCTCACGGATCCAGTCATCAGCGTCCAGAGGCTCGCGTGTGGCCACGAAAGCTCTTGGGCCCAGACTGAGAAACTCCTTGATGCTGACTCGTGGAGCTGTCTTGTTGATGTGCTGATTAGCCTGAAACTGGGCCATCCGCGTCATGACTTGGGTCATCTGAGTCAACAGCTCCGCGATTGGCGGTGGCTCAGGCGTGTTGTTCCTTGTTGGCGGCATCCTGAATGGAAATGCATTTTAGCACAACAATAGAAAAGGATAGACTTGGCAACCGAAAGAGAGATTATTCCGACGCATGAATAGACAACCACAAGGTTCACCATCACATGTTCAAATACATCAGAATATCCAATACACCATAAATGGTTCGAATGCCAAAGGATAACTAAACATAGCTAAGAATGGATACATCGGTACTCCCATGCTCATCACGCAGGACGGCGGCTAGGAGTACGGCGAGAGGTACGGTGAGGAGCACGCCCACGAAAGTAGGTGGAACGACGATCCACGTAGATCTGACGTGGTCTGAGACCGACTCTAGGCGTGGTGAAGTACATAGCGTCGACTCCCTGTGCTCCAAAGCGGGGAATCCCAGTGTAACCAGCACCAAGGTTAAGGAGTGGACCTCCGATCGGCTCGTAACCTCCAGCATCTGGCAGACGACGCCCAACTGGCTGATCGAAACGTGCAAAGCGCTCGTCTCCAACAAAGTCTGTGGTGTAAGTCGCCAGACGAGTCAAAGCAAGGTAAAGCTGCTCTCTGACTGAAGCCAACTCCTGGGATAGTGTGCGGGCAACTGCGTCACTGTGTCTCACAAACTGAGCGGTGGTGTGCAGCCTGGAGTTATCATGCTCGTAAACATCCAAGTTGTCGTAGAGAGTGAAATGAGCTCCCTCCGAAGTGATGTAACCACGGGGGATGTGGCGATAGATAGAATCGTCAAATCCCCAGTAGTCAGCACGGAGGACGGTGAGGCTCACATAAGCTGCCTGCTGCACAGCCATATCCACTGTGGAACCCACTGCCTCGTAGCGGTGGACTATGCTCATGCCATCATCTGACAGAATGTAGAAGATAGCCTGGTAGTAGGTCTTCTCAAACTCTCGCTGCTGCTCGTAGACCTGGTACTCTGGTGCCCAACGGAACCCCAGAAAAGTGACCATGTCTCTCAGCATCTCCGGATAACCGGCAGTGCTCTCGCAACGAGTCATACGAACCACCTACGGGTAGAACCTGAGATCCATCTGCAGATGATCGGGGAAGCTTTGATTAGACGCCGGTAGAAAAACTGAAGTGGCAAGCAACAACAAGGTTCCAACGGACGAAAAGGATCTTGAGAAGAACAGGATATTGAAGCAACATTTGGGAAACACGAGACCAAACACTCCTGAGGTACTACGGAAAACCCATCCGGGCTTCTAGAGGATCAATATCTACTGCTTAAGGAATAGAGGATCTGCTTCCGGGGCTTATGTGCCTCCGTTCTCAATCGTGAGTAGGCAACATGAAATCATGTCACAACCACCTCCATTCCTATGGTCTAGTAGATATAACCATCCTAGAGAAACCAGGATACGTGAAATCCTAACTTGAAAGTTTAGATGAGAAGAGAAAACAACGTTGCACTTCCTTACCAGAAAAAGGGAGGGTGGGTGGGGAAAGAAATAAAAGAACAGAATTCCTACTCTCACGTTTCATTTTTCCTATATAGCTACAAAATAGTTTCTAGACTCAACTGCGACCAGTAAAAGGGATCCTACAGGCAGACAGGCTCTGATACCATTTGTCGCACCCGAACTTTTAGAGGATACACACAGCCCGCTAAACAGTAGATAAATGGCTTACGGGGCCTACCTGCACCCGCATCTCAATATGAGTAGGCCAACACGTAAACGTGTGACAACCATCCTCTACTATTCATCGTCTGTGAAACCATCCAATAGAAATCCGAATACTTCCATTGACGTACTTCATAACATACACACATGGTACGTCAATGGCATTTGAACAAGTGATATCACAACAAATCTCTAAGACACAAAGAAATAGAAATAAGTGGCAAAAGCTCTCACTAGAGCAGAGATAGCAAATACAGTCATGCAGAGGACACATGTCCCAACAAGTCATCATTACATCACAGCGGAAGCATCCAAAGTGTCTGAGTACATACAAGATCCAAATAGGCCTAAGAGGCCGGAAACGAAAGAACGGAGCCCATCCACGAAGTCTCGGATCCTGCCCGGGTCCGCTATCTACTCGTCAGCAGCCTCGTCATACTCCACATAGTAGCCACCATGGCGATCCTCGGAAACGTAGTCTGCAGAACACGCAGCCCCAAAGGGGTCAGTACAGACGAGTACTGGCAAGCAAGACGCACAAGATACCAAAGGGTACCCGACAACACCAAGTACAGATGCTTTGGGTTCAACGGAAGATAGGTGATACAAAGGTGCGGCAGCGGGCTGCCCTAACAAACTACAGAGACACGCTACAACATCCGGCTAAAAGAAAGGGATAAGATAGCGCATCGGAACCAAATTCCACTAACCTCAAACAAACCCATCCTGGATCTCGCCCCTTATCTAAAGAAGCAATCCGAGGATAACCCACACAGTTGGATTAATGAAGGTTCAAGTTATTGTGTCAATAAGCCTATTACTAGTCAAATTATTATTAATTAGGTGTAAGTTGTCTAATCCTTGTTAGCCAGCCCTATCACCAAGTCATCCATAACCGCGGACAACACGGCTTCTCGAGAAGATTTAACCCTGCAGGGATGCACCAATTTGGCCGTACACGTAAGAATAACCCGCCAGGCGGGGATCAAACCCACCAAGCAGGCCACTCAACACAACCCAACTCTTCTTCGCATCAAGCCCAAAGAACCCCGTGCAATTGAGCGCACGGATAATCAAGCCCCACGAAGAAAAGGGGACCCTCATAGCACTCTAAGAACGTGTCTCCCTAAATGCCGACTACAAAAGTTATCACCCTGGCGCCAAGGGTTCGCACCTGCATATGCATGCGGCAAATGGAAAACCCGAACTAAATGAGGCGATTTGGACGAGATGCGAATCGAATCAAAGTTGAGGGGGGCGCCCATACACGCTTCCCACATGCGGTTAGCGCGCTCATCATGGATCTAGAGGACAAGAACTTTTCCTGAGTTCGACACTAGCAGGCCTCAAAACCATACCCGGCCTCCTGCCGGTGCCTTATCATCAAATTAGCATTACCTCAAACATTAACAGGTTGTTGTTTAAACATCGAGCCCCCAGAACATAATAAATATGGTAACAGAATTAACGGACATCAGACTCGAGCATAAACAACCCTAAGCATGCTAATAAGACACAGGCAACAAGCAACGGGGTTATAGGTGTGGAGGATAGGCTATATCAGGGTTACATGATAACATGTGATAGGATCGGAACACAAGCAACGAATCTTAAGGCTAGCAGATTAGACAACGGAAAGTATCGGTATCCAATGTGGAAAGGACACAATGGTTCAGGTGAGTGAATAGTTGCCTGCAAACTCAGTAGCCTGGTACTGGGCTAACTCCTCTGAAGTAGTGTCGTAAACCTCGTCTGTCTCAATGTCGTCGTCTATTCGGGAAGAAGCAAACAAACAACAAAGAGAAACGAACAATCAATAACATGGCATAATGCACAAACATGGGATGATGCATGACAATTTAATTGATGCATCAAAGATAAGCTAGTTGACATGGTAACATAATTGAATGGGCCCATATGCAATTTGGGTTGCATATAGAAAGGCCCAAGAATTAAAGTTGAATTAAGTGATCTACAAATAACCATCATGTGAAAGTTGATTAGAATGATGCATGGATGATGAAAACAAAAAGAAAACAACAATAGCTTCAATTTGATATGTTGTTTACCAAGTTTGGAATTTTATTTATTAAGTTATGAAATTTGGCTTCTTAAATGAGTTACACAAAAATTTATTGTTTTCACCCATTTTAATTGTTCAAAATAGATAACAAAATTCATATTTGGAAAGAACACAAAATTTTAGATGGAATACATATTTCATTTGTTGAAAATGGATTTAAAATGAGCAAGTTATTAATTTGACAATTTTAAATGCATTAATTAAGAAACAGTTGTTTTCAGCAATTTAATTTAGTTAAAACAGAACACAAAGTTGATATTTGCAAAGTTCATGAAAAATGGGATGGAAAACATATTTAGTTTGTTGAATTTGGAATTTTTATGCCCAAGTTACGAATTTTGCAATTTTAAATAGATTACACAAGGTTTTAAATATCTCACCAATTTAAAATATTTCAAAACAGTAAACAAAGTTTATATTTGGGTAGATAATTTAATTTGGTATGGAAAACATATTTAAAATGTTGAATTTGGGGTTGTAATGAATTAGTTATGCATTTTTAAAGTTGGGGTATTAATCTATGATTAATTAGAATAGCTAAGGGCCTGATTGTGATAGACAGGGACTGCACTGTGAAATCACAGGGACCTGTGTGCGAAAATGATTTGATTCTGGATCTGTAAAATAAAAAAAAAGTGTGTTTCTATTCCGCGCGGGGGGGGGGGGGGGACTCGATCCCGCGACCGTGGGCTCGCGCGCACGGAGAGTGACCATCTGGGCTGCGGCTCGGTTGTGCTAGGTACAGGGGGCGTGGCGTTTTGAGGTAAAGCCTCTAACTTTACTCTGACGAAACTGAAATTCGTTCAGCTACTGAACGTCGAACGGGGAAAAGAACGGCGGCGATGACCCGCGCGAGGCTGCGCTCGGCGTGCGAGGGCGCCGGGGGTGCGCGGCCCTGCTCGCGGATGCAGGGGGAGGAGGAGAAAGGCAGGGGCGAGAAAGGGGGCGCTCACACTCTGATGTCGAGGAAGCAGAAGACGGCGACAACGGCGCGGACGTGGTCGGTGGCGGTGGTGTCGGTGAAGATCGCGCCGCCCCTAGCGCCCCTCCGGCCGTGCCTCCTTCAGCAAAAGGGAAGGGGGAACCCTCCCGGTTCGGTTCCCGGGGTCAATTGGCGTCGAGGTGGCCTAGGGCGACGACGAGTGGAGCTTCCTACCGGCCATGGCTGCGGTGGCGGGGGAGAAAAGAAACAGAGAAGAAAGGTGAAGGGAGAGGAAGGAGGGTGGCGGCGGTGGAGATGGAGGAGGGAGAGGAGAGCTAGGGTTTCGGTCCCGTGGGGGTTATTAGGAGGAGGAGAGCAGGTGGAGCTCCTGCAGGTGGGGGATGGCCTCCCCTCCTCTGTCTCCGTACAGAGGAGGAAGACGACAGAGGTCGTGGGGGGCTGGGCCTTGGGGTTGTGGTGGGCTCAGCCCACTTGGGCTGGCCTGCCCTCCCCCCCCTTTTTTTTGTTTTTTCTGTTTCTATTTTTTTTCTGTTCACCTTTTCTTTTTTGTAGGAAAGAAAAGACAGAAAAAATAATAGGGTTTTGGGGTTGAAAATTTTTGGTGATAAATTTTTATAAGTTATTTATTACAAAAGCCCAGTTGTGCAAACTTTTATTTTCCAAAATTTTAAATTTTGCTGCTGTTTGAAATTTAAATGAATTTGATTGAATTTTTGCAATAATTGAAATATTGAAATTTTAGCAAGTTAATAATATGAAAATTCAAGTTTATTGGAAACAATTGAATTGTTGCGGTTTGGAAACTATTTTTGAAATATTGGAACATACCAAGTATGAACCAAGTTTTGAAATTTGGTTTGAATTTCAAATGGAAAACAAGTGAAAACAAATGCAATGCTCATGATGGAATGATGCAAACTGAAATTAAACAAGGAGCAAGCATTCTAAGGTTATTTTTCATTCTTGGGATGTTACAAGTATTTATGCTCGATAGTGGGTTCATGCCTCCTTGTTTCCTTGCTCGAGTGACAGAAATGTGAAGGGGGAGGATGTGATGTTGCCATTAGGGAGAAAACAGCGGTGAGAGTGCCCGCGTGCATAATCATTGCTTACATTACACACTTTGTTTAATGCAATTATTTGTTGCTTGCAACTTATTACCTAAGGCGGTCGGATGATAACCTGAGGGTGGATTATTAGTCATAGATGCATATGGATGTCGGTCTATGTATCTTGTTGTAATGCACGCACTAAATACCATAGTAATCTTCATGTCATATTGTGCTCTATGCTGCAACCTCTATTTGTCAATTGCCCAGCTATAATTTGTTCACCCAGCATGCTATCTTTTATGGAGAGACACCACTAATGAAACTATGAACCCCAGTCCATTTTCCGCACTGTTAAACAAACCACAACATTTTCGTGCTTTCTTTACTTACTGCAAGCATACACTGTTTTCCATACTATACGTCTAATCTTTGTTTTCAGCAAGAACGGTGAGATTAACAACCTCACTGTACCGTTGGGGCAAAGTATTTTTGTTGTGTTGTGTGCAGGTTCCATGTTGTTGCTGACATCGGTGAAGCGCCAGCACCACCGTGAGTGGTATCAACCTTCCGAAGATTCTCTTTCTCCTACTGGATTGATAACCCTGGTTCTTAACTAAGGGGAAAACTCCTACCATTGTGCTCATCACACCCTCCTCTTGGGGTTCCCAACAACACATAGCAAGGATTTTTCTGGCGCCGTTTCCGGGGAGAAGGAAGTCTTCTGGCAAGGGGAGTCTCTCACTCTCAACCTCTTTATTTTGTTTATTGTCTTGTTTTTATTTTTGTCTTGTTTTTCTTCTCTTTATCAAAAACACAAAAAAATTAGTTTACTTTATAGCTGTTATTTATTTGCTTTCTTTTATGTCTAGTTTTGTTCCTATTATTATGTCACCAGAAGAAACAATCTTTACTTTGAAACGTGGGAATGATGAGAACTTCAAATAAGCTTGGTCTAGAGCTTTTGATTCCTATTGCAAAGTTGAACCTAAAGTGACTCTAACTCTGTTTCTTCGTAGCTTTTACTTTGGTCTTGTTCTTTGTTATAGATATGCTTTCGATACTGTGGTAGGAGGTGATTTCCTTAATTGTGATAGAGATCAAGCTTTCAATGCTATAAGAAAATTAATTGCAACCTACAGCCTACCCAGTAGTTCTGATAAAGCCTTTGCAGATATTTATGCTAGCCAAATTCGTGAACATCTTGAATCACATATTTCTATCTTAAAAGAGGGATATAGCCAAATTCGTGAACATCTTGATCATGTCCCAATAAATTTTGAGTCAACAAATATGATCCCTTTGGTTAAAGTTGTTGTAAATGGTGAAACTTTTCATGCTCGTTGTGATATCATGTCTGAATCTTGTCTTATGCCTAAGGAAATTTATGAATATTTGAACCTTTGGGGGCTAGCTGATGGAGGAAAAACAGTCTCCACTAATTATCTTGTTATTGAATGTGCAGAAGGAGGACAAATTACCCTTGGAAGATCTCTGCTGAAGCTCTTAGGAGCAACTATTCATATGGGAAAAGGTAACATGACTTTCACTCCAAAATAATGCGTGGACCATAAGTTCCCTAAAAAAATAAGGGTAATAAAGGTAAACGTCGGCCCCATAATGATGTTGATGCTTCTTTACTTGAAAATACCTGAGTTGATCTTTTATGCCTAGCTGAAAGGCGTTAAAGAAAAGCGCTACCGGGAGACAACTCGTTTTATTTAGCTGTTTTCAACCCGTTTCCTTTCGTTTTCTTTGGTGTGCTTTGCACCTGGGTGTTGTCTATTTCCTTAGAAACCCCGATGTATCTTTTCTTTTGAGTTTATGTTGAGCCAAGTAAAGCCTCTAGTGGAAAGTTGAGCCTATATTTCGGATTTCTGCGCAGGAAACAGATTTCTCCTGTCCACTGTTAATTCCGTTACAAATCACAGAAAATTCAAAATGACCTGAACTTTTTTGTGCTTAATCCTGAGTTATATACGAAACTTTTCTTAGAATACCACGTTTTGTTTTGAGCAACACAAGATTTTTGAGAAAAATCAATCTTTACCTACTGTTCTGTTTTGACAGATTTCTGCCATTTATCACATTTGCATCTTAATCTCTTTCTTTTGGTGTTCTTTTGAGAAAAAGAATTTTGAAAAAGTTGTGACAGTATCTATTGTATTTTTTAGTGTTAGACTTGTGTTGATACTTAACCTTGTGAATTTATTATTGATACTAATGAAGATTATGAGAATTTTGATGTGAAGGAAGTTTTCAAGGGTCAAGAGAAGAGGATGATATGATATGATCAAGAAGAGTGAAAAGCCTAAGCTTGGGTATGCCCCAGTGGTATATCCAAGCAAATTCCAAGAAGACTCAAGCGTCTAAGCTTGGGGATTCCCAAGGCATCCCCTTCTTCATCAACAAATTATCAGGTCACTTCTAGTGAAACTATATTTTTATTCGGTCGCATCTTATGTGCTTTACTTGGAGCGTCTTTTATTTTTGTTTTCAGTTTGCTTTTGATTTTACTTTAATTTTGTTTTTAATTTCATAATAATCTTGGTTGGACCCCAGCATTCTTTTATTGGAGAGTGACACGCTCCGCTTTTTCTTGAGAATACGTTGTATTCTTAATCTCTGTCTAGCTGCTGCATTTATTCAGCTCCTGTTTTGCATGCATCTCTTATTAGAGCTGTTGGTTTTAGTAGTATTATTTGAGTACTCTCATGTTTGCTTGCTGTATCATAAAGAGTATTTTTGTTAAATCATGTTTTGTATGGTGCTTGTTGGGAGAAACAAAAAACTGTTGCTTGAAGTAGAATTTATAACAGTACTAGTAGAAGCTTGTATAGACCGTGGCTAGAACTTTTTCATGCCATGCTAAATGTTATTTTAGTTTTAAATCCTTGTGGTTATTGAGTAGCATGATTATCCTCAAATAGATGAGAGTGTTTAATATGTCTTGAAAGATTCATGAGTTGTTCTTGTCATAGTAAAGCATCAATATATGGTATTCTCTTTCGAATGTTTTATTTGGTTGACTTGGCGCATGCTCACACCATGTTTATGACTACAAAACAGTCACGAATAGCCTCCATGACCACTTAGTTTTTGAACTTGTGATACTGCTTATGTTTTAATTAATTATGCTTATGTCACTATGCATGATTATGGCTCTTATGCTCTCTTGATTTGTCGCTCCCAGACTTTTGCTAGCCTCCACCTGTATTGAGTATGAGAGCTACTCGTGCATCCAAACTCCCTTAAACCAAATTTTTTCCCATTGTGTCCACCATACCTACCTACATGTCATATTTAACTGCCATTCCAAAGTAAATTGCTCATGAGGACGTAAATAGAGAATCTTTATCTCACTTGTTGATTGGATTTTACACCATGGACTAGTGGTTTCATCCACTTATCCAAATGACAGAAGAGCTAGCAGCGGGTTGCCCAGCCCCAAATTAATACAAACAAATTCTCTTCACTAATTTTGCCCCTGAATTATCAGTTAAAGCATAATTGTGTAAACAGAAGAGAAAGAGGGGTGACCTTCTACACCAATTTCATCCTTCACCATGGGAGCCGCTCTTGTGATTCCAGTTGGCTTGTGACGTACTGTATTTTTTGTTTACCATTCGTTGACATAGCATACATCTCTCAAAATATGGACATTCCTCCACAAATGTCAAACTTTTAATACCTATGTTTAATAAAATAAAAGCTCTAGGACATGAGTGATCCCTGCTTCCCTCTGCGAAGGCCTTTCTTTTACTTTTATGTTGAGTCTCCATCTTCTAACTTTATGCACAGTTGAGAGAGCATTTTTTCCATTCTGAGTTCTATGTGCATTTGTCCCATAAGCATCAATAATTACTTCATGATGTGTTATTATTTGTTCTTAAATTATTTGTTCTATTCTTCCTCTTGAACTTTGAAGGTGTCCTGGCATTTATGTTTTGCCCCACTCTTAAGGACTATCGAAATATCACGTTGCCATGCTTTCTCTATACCTGAAACAAACGTCTACCTTTCTTTGCATTATTATTCATGATCCTTTATTTGAGTTACTCTTCGTGATGTAAAGTAATTGCTATGATTTATTATTAAAGTTTTATTTATCATGCATGTGTTTAAAGTTTTATGATCTTAGCGTGCATATGCTTTTACATTAGATTGATCAAGTTTATGTTGGTAGCATGTCACCTCAGAAATTATTGTTTTATCGTTTGCCTACTCGAGGACGAGTAGGAACTAAGCTTGGGGATGCTTGATACGTCATAAACGTATCCCTAAATCCTGATGCTCCATGATGATATTATGCCAATTGCTACATGTTTTCTCCCCTCTTTATGTCATTTTTATCGATTTTTCTGGACTAAACTATTAACAAGATGCCAGTTCCCTGTTTTCTGCTCATTTTAGTTCCAGAAAAGTTGTTCTAGAAATATTCTCGGAATTGGAAAGTTCGAAGCCCGGAAGTCCTATTTTCCCTGGAAGCATCTAGAAGACCGAAGAGGAGTCCAAGAGCGGCAGCAGGGGGGCACACCATAGGGTGGCGCGGCCCCCTGGCCGCGCCAGCTATGGGTGTGGGCCCTCCCGGCCTCCACCGCCTTTGCCCTTTCGCCTATTTAAGCCCCCCGGATGGAAACCCCTAAGCACCTGATCAAAATCCCCGAAAAAGTTCAGCAATCGCCGTCACCGTCAACCCTAGATCAAGAGGGTTCTGAAGCTGTTTCCGGCACCCTGCCGGAGAGGAGATCATCACCGGAGGCTTCTACATCACCATGCCAGCCTCCGGAGTGATGCGTGAGTAGTTCATCCTTGGACTACGGGTTCGTAGCTGTAGCTAGATGGTTGTCTTCTCCTCATATGCCTCCATGTTTAGATCTCGCGAGTTGCCTATCATGATCGAGATTGATCTTATTTAACTCTATGTGTTGTGTTTGCTGGGATCCGATGAATATTGACCTTATGCCAAGTTGATTATAGTCGTTATTTGCAAATGTTATCTGTGATCTTGCATGCTCTCCGTTGCTAGTGGTTATTCTGGCCAAGTAGTTGCTAGTGACTCCAAGAGGGAGTATTTATGCTCGATAGTGGGTTCATGCCTCCTTGTTGCCTTGCTCGAGTGACAGAAACGTGAAGGGGGAGGATGTGCTATTGCCATTAGGGAGAAAACAACGATGAGAGTGCCCGTGTGCATAATCATTGCTTACATTACACACTTTGTTTAATGCAATTATATGTTGCTTGCAACTTAATACCTAAGGGGGTTTAGAAGATAACCTGAGGGTGGATTATTAGTCATAGATGCAGATGGATGTCGATCTATGTATCTTGTTTTAATGCCCGCACTAAATACCATAGTAATCTTCATGTCATATTGTGCACTACGGTGCAACCTCTATTTTTCAATTGCCCAGCTGTAATTTGTTCACCCAACATGCTATCTTTTATGGAGAGACACCACTAGTGAAACTATGAACCCCGATCCATTTTCCACACTGTTAAACAACCCACAACATTTTCCTGCTTTCTTTACTTACTGCAAGCATACACTGTTTTCCGCACTATACGTCTAATCTTTGTTTTCAGCAAGACAGGTGAGATTGACAACCTCACTGTACCGTTAGGGAAAATTATTTTTGTTGTGTTGTGTGTAGGTTCCACGTTGTTGCTGACACCGGTGAAGCGCCAGCACCACCGTTAGTGGCATCAACCTTCCGAAGATTCTCTTTCTCCTACTGGATTGATAACCCTGGTTATTAACTAAGGGGAAAACTCCTACCGCTATGCTCATCACACCCTCCTCTTGGGGTTCCCAACAACACATAGCAATGCCCAAGGCATCCCCTTCTTCATCAACAATCTATTAGGTCACTTCTGGTGAAACTATATTTTTATTCGGTCACATCATATGAAGTTTACTTGGAGCGTATGTTTGTTTTCCTTGGTTTTTTTCTTGCTGCAATAATATAGTTGGTACCTAGCATTCCTTGTTTCGGAGAGACACACGCTCCACTTTTTCATTTGAATACTCGTTATGCTCGTATTCTTAATTTTTCTTCTATCTACTGCAAAATTCCTGTTTAGCTCTTGTTTTCATTGCATCTCTTATTCAGAGCCGTTATTTTTAGTAGAGTTGTGTGAGTACTCTCATGCTTGCTTTCTGTATCATTTAGAGAGGTTTTGTTAAAACATATTTTGTATGGTGCTTGTTGGGAAAAGAAACTGCTGCTTGTAGTAGAATTTATAACGGTGCAAGTAGAAGCTTGTATAAACTGTGGCTAGGCTTTTTCATGTCATGCTAGATGTTATTTTAATTCTAAATCCTAGTGGTTATTTTGTAGCATGATTTTTCTCAAATAGCCGAGAGTGCTTATTTTGCCATTGAAAGAATCATGAGTTGTTCTTGTCTTATTGAAGCATAAATTTGTGGTGTTCTCCTTTGAATGTTTTATTTGGTTGACTTGGCGCATGCTGATGTGTGCCTTGATGGGAGGCTGACGTTGGTAAACCCCAAGAGAAAGGTTGTGAAGAGTGCAACAAGAAGTTTTCCCTCAGAAAAGAAACCAAGGTTGAATCGACCAGTAGGAGGACAAGAAATCTAGGTTGATGCAGCCGAGGTGGCAGGGCGCACTACCGGTTCAGCAGCAACGTGGAACCTACACAACACAATCAAATCACTTTGCCCCCAACGAAGCAGTGAGGTTGTCAATCTCACCGGTTTTGCTGAACACAAAGAGGTTAAACGTATGGTGTGGAAAACAATATGAGAACAATATGAAAGCAGTGTTAGCAGTGTGAATACAGTAGAAGCAGTGTGTGTATAATGAGTAGACCGGGGTCCACAGTTCACTAGTGGTGTCTCTTCCTGAAAGATAAATAACATGTGTGGTGACCAAATTGCAGCTGGGCAATTGACAGAAATGAATGTTGTACCGTAGTGCATATGCAAGACATAAAGATTACTATGTGATTCATGCGGGCATTACAACAAAATACATAGACCGTCATCCAACTGTGTCTATGACTAATGATCCACCCTTCGAATATCATCCGAACAAACGTTGGGTATTAAGTTGAAAGCAACAGATTATCGCAGTAAGCAAAGTGTGTAATGTAAACAATGTAAACTAAGTTAACATCGTTGTTTTCTCCCTAATGTCAACAGCATATCCTCCATCCGTCGCGTTTTTGTCACTCGAGCACATATGCAAAGGAGGCATGAACCCATTATCGAGCATAAATACTCCCTCTTGGAGTTACTAGCATCTACTTGGTCAGAGCATCTACTAATAACGGAGAGCATGCAAGATCATAAGTAACATATGAATGAAGATAAGACGATAGATTGATAATCACAAGACATAGCATTCACCATTCATCGGATCCCAGCAAACACAACACGTAGCATTACATAAAGATGATCTCGATCATGTAGGGAAGCTCACGAGATCTAAACATGAGGTACAAAGTGGAGAAGACAACCATCTAGCTACTGCTATGGACCCGTAGTCGAGGGATGAACTACTCACACATCACTTCGGAGGAGGGCATGGTGGTGTAGACCCCTCCGGTGATGAATTCCCCTCCCGGCAGGGTACCGGGAAGAGCTCCAGAACCCTCCCGATCTCGGGATGACGATGACGGCGGCCTCGGGTGTTTCTCGGGAAAAGGTGGTATATTTTTAGGGTTCATGTATCGGGGGGTTATATAGGCGAAAGGGCGATGGCGGTGGACGCCCGAGGGGCCCAAACCACCCCCAGGCGCGGCTAGGGGGCGCACCGCCCTATGGTGTGGCCTCCTGTGGCCCCTCTCCGGGCCTCTTCAGGACTCCGTGGAACCTTCGGGAATTCTAAGACTTCCGGTTTTCGAATTTTCCAATTTCGAGAAATTTCCAGAACAACTTTTCTGAAAACAAAAATAGCAGAAAACAGGGAGCTGGCTCTGTGGCATCTTGTCAATAGGTTAGTCCCGGAAGTCGATAAAAATGACATGAAGTGTATAGCAGACATGTAGGAAATAACATGAAAACAACATGGAACATCAGAAATTAAGGATACATTTATGATGTATCAACATCCCCAAGCTTAGTTCCTACTCGTCCTCGAGTAGGTAAACGATAAAAACACAAAATTTCTAAGGTGACATGCTACCAACATAAACTTGATCATCAATAATGTAAAAGCATATGTAATCTGAGATCGGAGAACTTCAACACAAGCATGATAAATAAAAATTTAACAATAAAGCATATCAATCACCTTGCATCATGAGAAGTAACACAAATAAAAGATCATGAATAACAATGCATCGAAAGTTACACGTTTGTTTCACGTATAGAAAAAGCATGGCAAAGTGATATTTCGCTAGTCCTTAAGAGTGGGGCAAAACATAAATGCCGTGACACCTTCAAAGTTCATGAGGAAGACTAGAATAAATAATTTGAGAACAAGTAATAACACATCATGAATCAATTAATAATGTTTTTGGGATAAATGCACATCAAACTCAGAATGGCAAAAATGCTCTCTCAGGTGTGCATAAATTTAGAAGATGGAGACTCAACATAAAAGTAAAAGAAAGGCCCTTCGCAGAGGGAAGCAGGGATCACTCATGTGCTAGAGCTTTTTATTTTACTAAATAGAGGTATTAAAAGTTTGACCCTCCCCCCATCCATCTTTCACAAACCATGGCTAACCAAATCCGCAGGTGCCTGCCAACAATCACATACCATGGAGGAGTGTCTATATTTTGGGAGATGTATTCTAATGTCAACGAATGGTAAACAGAAAATACAGTACGTCACAAGCCAACTGGATTCACAAGAGCGGCTCCCATATGAAGGATGCATATGGGTAGAAGGTCATCCCTCTTTCTCTTTTGTTTACACAATGATGCTTTGACTGATAAATCACGGGCAAAAATAGTGAAGAGATTTTGTGTGTATTAATTTGGGGCTGGGCACCCCGATGCCAGCTCTTCTATCATTTGGATAAGCGGATGAAGACACTAGTCTAGGGTGTGAAATCCAATCAACAAGTGAGATAAAGATTCTCTATTTACGTCCTCATGAGCAAAAACATGAACATAAAGCAGGAGTAATTTTGAAGGTTTTAAAGGTAACACATGAGCAATTTGCTTGGAGTGGCAGTTAAATACCACATGTAGGTAGGTATGGTGGATACAATGGGAAAACTTGGTTTTAGGGAGTTGGATGCACGAGTAGAGCTCATACTCAGTACATATGGAGGCTAGCAAAAGACTGGGAGCGACAAATCAAGAGAGCATAAGAGGCATAATCATGCGTAGCGACATAAACATCATTAATTAAAGCATAATCGGCATCGCAAGTTCAAAAAATAAATGATCATAGAGGATATTAGTGACTGGTTCATAGTCATAAACATGGTGTGAGCATGCGCCAAGTCAACCAAATAAAACATTCGAAAGAGAATACCATAAATTTATGCTTCAACATGACAAGAACAACTCATGAATCTTTCAATGGCACATTAAACACTCTCAGCTATTTGAGGCTAATCATGCTACTCAATAACCAAAAGGATTTAAAACTAAAATAACGTCTAGCGTGATATGAAAAATTTCTAGCCACAGTCTATACAAGCTTCTACTTGCACCATTAAAAATTCTACTTCAAGCAGCAGTTTCTTTTCCCAACAAGCACCATACAAGATATGTTTTAACAAAAATAATCTACATGATACAGCAAGAAAACATGAGAGTACTCACATAACACTACTAAAACTAACAGCTCCGAATAAGAGATGCATGAAAACAAAGGCAAACACAGTACTAGCAAAAAGTGAACACTCACAGAACAATAAGAATGAAAACTAGAGTGTTCTAAGCAATGAAAACGGAGCGTGTCTCTCTCCCACACAAGTATTATAATGTCCAACCATTTATTACAGCAAAGAAAACCAGAAAAACTGAAAACAAAAATAAAATACGCTCCAACTAAAGCACATAAGATGTGACGGAATAAAAATATAGTTTCACTAGAAGTGACCTGATAATTTATCGATGAAGAAGGGGATGCCTTGGGCATCCCCAAGCTTAGAAGCTTAAGTCTTCTTGGAATTTGATGGGATGTACCATCGGGGCATCCCCAAGCTTAGGCTCTTCACTCTTCTTGATCACATCATATCATCATCTTCTCTTGACCCTTGAAAACTTCCTTCACACCAAACTTCTCACAATTTTCATTAGCAACGTTAGTGCAATCGAAATAATAAATTCACATGGTTCAGTTTCAACACAAGCCTAACACTAATAAACACATTAGATACTGTCACAACTTCTTATAAAACTCTTTTTCTCAAAAGAACACCAAAAGAAAGAAATTAAGAGGCAAATGCAATTATTGGCCGAAATCTGTCAAAACAGAACAGCAGGTAAAGATCGATTTTTTTCGAAAATCTTCTGTTCTTCAAATAAAAAAGTAGTAAACTAAGAAAAGTTGAGTATATAACCCAGGATTACGCACAAAAAGACTCAGGTCATTTTGAATTTTCTGTGATTTTATACGATTTTAACAGCCGACAGCAGAAATCTGTTTCCTACGCAGAAATCCAAAATATAGTCTCAACTTTCCACTAGAGGCTTTACTTGGCTCAACAAAGACACCAAAGAAAAGGTACAGAGGGGTTGTTAAGGAAATATAGAACACCCAGGTGCAAAGAAAACAAAAGAAAACAACGGAAAACGGGTTGAAAACGGAGAAATAAAACGGGTTGTCTCCCGGTTGCGCTTTTCTTTAACGCCTTTCAGCTAGGCACAATGATTTTTAAAAGATGCTCACATAAGAATAAGAGTTGAAGCACAATAATAGAGCATCAAGAAGAAAATATAAAACACATTTGAGTCTAACCCACTTCCTATGAAAACAAATCTTGTAGAAAAACAAGTCAACGAAGCACAAAGTGACTAGCATAGGAAGACAAAATAAGTGCAACATCAAAAATTTCAACATAAAGAAGGGAAAGTTAATATTGTTGAGATGCATAAAACCATTGTTTCCATCTCTCATAATAACTTAAGTAGCATCATGAATAAAATTAACAATATAGCTATCATGTAAAACATTCTTATCACGAGCCACATGCATAAAAGAATTAATACTATCCACATAAGCATAGTCATTCTTATTAATAGCAGTGGGAGAAAATTCAAAAAAATAGCTATCATTATCATTCTCATCACAATAATCATCAAATATAGGAGGCATAGTATCATCAAATTAAATTTTCTCCTCAATAGTAGATGGACTTAAAATATCATATTCATCATTGTAATCGTCATATATAGGAAGAATAATATCGTCATAAGCAATAGAATAATTATCCTCCAAAATGTGTTCATTTGTAAACATATCATCATTTTTACTAGGAGGACATGTATCAAGCATATAATCATCTGTAGCAAAAGGATTTTCAAACACATCACACACAAGTTTATAGCTTTCTATATCATCATTTTCAATAGCAAAAGTAGTGTGCTTTTCCCAATCATGATCACTACTATATGTAACAGGCATAGGCTCATCATCAAAGCCAATTTTCTCCTCCGTGCTTGGGGAACTAAAAATATCATTTTCATATAAATTAGCTTCCCCAAGCTTAGACTTTTCCATAGCATTAGCAATAATGGTGTTCAAAGATTTCATACTAATAACATTGCTATTAGCATGCAAATAAAGCTCCATAGATTTTTTAATTTTCTCTTCAAACACTTCATGTCCTAACTCAAGATAGATATTATACAGCTCTGTCGTATTTTTGTTGTTTTCCATTAAGCCTAACTAGTGAATATAAAAATAAGAAACAAAAAGATATAATTGCATAATCTGAAGGAAATAACTTCGAGCACTCACACCCGAGGATGTGAGTACCATTTACCTTACCTCCCCGGCAACGGCGCCAGAAAAGAGCTTGATTTCTATGCACGCTTCTATTCTTGTAGACATTGTTGGGCCTCCAAGTGCAGAGGTTTGTGGAACAGCAGCAAGTTTCCCTTAAGTGGATCACCCAAGGTTTATCGAACTCGGGGAGGTAGAGGTCAAAGATATCCCTCTCAAGCAACCCTGCAATTAAGATACAAGAAGTATCTTGTGTCCCCCAACACACCCAATATACTTGTCAGGTATATAGGTGCACTAGTTCGGTGAAGAGATAGTGAAATGCGAGTAATATGGATGGTTATAAGTAATAATAGCAATCTGAAATAAATATGGCAGCAAGCAAACATGTAGCAGAACAGGCGGAAATGGCGCTTCAATGCTTGGAAACAAGACCTAGGGATCCTACTTTCACTAGTGGACACTCTCAACAATGATCACATAATTGAATAAATAAATATCTTCTCTTCACTATGCTACTCTTAACCCTCTCCGGTTGGATAACGAATACTAATCATTGCGTAGGGCTGCAAAAAGCATTCCTTAAAGTAAGCATTCACATGTCTAGTTAACCCCACGTTGTCACTATGAGCGCCCTAGAAGGTACTAGACAAACACCACAATTCATAGAGGAGACACACACGATGTGCACAATGTCACCTTCACACCACAGGACAAGGTGACTCCAAAGTTCATATTAATAAAACACTTGAGTAGCACAAGATGAAGAGTAACATCTACTTAGTCAACTAGATTACAAATCTCACGATCACATAAAGATCACACCATTGGAGAGAGAGATGAACCACATATCTATCGGTAAAGCCCTCGGCCTCGGGGGAGAACAACTCCCTCCTTATCATAGGAAACAGCAACGGCGATGAAGATGGCGGTGGATTCGATGGAGATGGCCGTCCCGGCAGGGTGCCAGAACAGAGATCTGCCCCCTGAAACTTGTGGGCGGCGGAGCTACGGATTTATTTTGTGGAAAAGGTCGATTCCCTTAGGGTTTATGCATCGGGGAGTATATATAGGCAAAAGGGCGATGCCGGGGGGTGGCCAGGGGGCCCACACCACCAGGTGGCGCGGCTAGGGGGTGGTGGCGCCACCCTATGATGTGGCCACCCTGTGCCCCCCTCCGGGGCTCTTCGAGACTTCTGGATGCTTCCGGGACTTCTAAGACTTCTGACTTTCGAATCGTCCAATTCCGACAATATTTCCAGAACAACTTTTCTAAAACTAAAAACAGCAGAAAACATGAACTGGCTCTGTGGCATCTTGTCAATACGTTAGTCCCGGGAAATCGATAAAAATGACATAAAGTATAAGGAAAACATGTGGGAAACAACATGGAACATTATAAATTAAGGATATGTTTATGACAAATCGACATCGTAAAAGAGCAAATGCAAGAAAAATGGCAGAATCTGCCAAAACCAGAACAATTTGTAAAGATGAATTTTTCCGGGGCACCTACGTTGCTCAGATCGAAAAACTTAAAGAAAGAAAAAGTTTCGGAATTAGCTGAGGAATAAGGAAAAAAATTCAGGTCTTTTTGATCTTTCTGTGAATTATAAGATTTTTTTACGGTGGACAGCAGAAATCCAAAACCAACTCCAACTCTCGTCAGAAACTTTACTTGGCACAACTAAAACAAGAAAATTAAGATACAAAGGAGTTGCTACAGAAGTATACAAACCCCTGACTCAAAGAAAACAGAGAAAAAAAAGCAAAAATAAAACCATGGGTTATCTCCCAAGAAGTGAGTTTCTTTAACACCTTTTAGCTAGGCCCAGAAAAGTGGAATCAAGTGTTTTCAAGTGAAGAATATGCTCACAAAAGAAATATGAATTAAGAAAAAGCGAGCATCAAGACGCAAGTATAAACCAAGTTTAATTCTAACCCACTTCCTATGCATAGGAATCTTGTAAATAAATAAATGAAAGAAGCTCAAACTAGAAATCATGGGAAGGTAGAACAAGAGCAATCTCAAAAGTTTCAACAAAAAGAGAGGTATTTTAGTAACATGAAAATTCCTACAACCATATTTTTCTCTCTCATAATAATTTTCAGTAGAATCATGACCAAACTCGATAATATAATTATCACAAGAAGTATGTTTGTCATGGTCTAAAAGCACACAATTCATATCAAGCACAAAAATAGTGGGATCAAAATTTAAAATCAGCTCCTCTTTTTTACCACTTTTAGAAATATCAAAATGAGATGATTGATCACTCATAAAAGGTATATGAAACATTATAGAAATCCTATTTTTCAGTGGCATTATGATTTATAACATCAAGTAACACATAGGACCATCATCAAGAGCATTATCATATAAATTTTCTAAAGAAACTTCCTCGTTATCATGCATATCAATAGTTGGAATAAACCTAGGATTATCATAGGATTTATCAAAGTAGCATGGATTATCATAAATAACAGTAGCAATATCATTCTCACAAGTTTTATTCATAGTAGTATAAAGGTCACAAGTATAGAAAGCATCAATTTCATCAAAAAGGGATATTTCAAAAGAATCAATAGGATCATCACTTTCATCAAATAATGTATGAGTTAAAGAGTTACTCTCACTGGGAGGTAGAAATGGGTAGCTCCATTCTTCCTCCTCTTTATTATCACTCTCCTCCTCTTTTTCATCCAATGAGCTTCCAGATTCAACAATTTCTTCTTCCATAGGTTCCTGCAAGGCATTAGTCTCTCCCTTTGGGGGAGAGAATTGATTAAGATATTTAAGTATGTAGTAATTACAGTCATTGTATTATCAAAGAAATATTCAAGTATATCATAAATCTCATATTTATAAGGTGCATCATCAATACTTTCAAGCAAATAGGCAATTTCAAAGGCACCCTTCCAAGCAATAAATTCCTCAATTTGTTCCACATCATCAAAGTCATAATTTCCCTTAACATAAGAAGATATGATAACATTATTATTATAATCACATTGAAAAGGGATGTGTTTATACCTCCTACAGCAACAAGATTTATCAAAGCAATAAGTAACATAAGTAGACCACAAGTTTTTAGCATAGTCATGCAATTTGTTAATTTGCTCCCATAAGTGTATCCCTTTTTGTGACAAGCGGTATTCCTTATAAATTTTTTTTTGTCCATCCGTGAACCCACCTTGCCAATAATAAATAGTTTCAAAGGCATCAAACATTGATAGCAAGCATAATAAAGCAACAATCACAACTAGAATAAGAACTAATTTTTGTGTGTTTTTGATAAAGAGAAGCAAACAAGACAAAATAAAATAAACTAAGCAAAACTAAAACAAAGTAAAGAGATTGGAAGTGAGAGACTCCCCTTGCAGAAATTCTCTTCCTCCCCGGCAACGGTGTCGGGGAGAGCTACAGAACCCTCCCGATCTCAGGATGACGATGACGGCGGCGGCCTCGGGTGTTTCTCGGTAAAAAGTGGTATATTTTTAGGGTACACGTATAGGGGGATTATATAGGCGAAAGGGCGATGGCGGTGGATGCCCGAGGGGCCCACACCACCCCCAGGCGCGGCCAGGGGGCGCCGCCCTATGGTGTGCCCCCCTGTGGCCCCTCTCCGGGCATCTTCGGGACTCCGTGGAACCTTCGGGAATTCTAAGACTTCCGGGCTTCGAATTTTCCAATTCCGAGAATATTTCTGAAACTAAAAACAGCAAAAAACAGGGAACTCGCTCTGTGGCATCTTGTCAATAGGTTAGTCCCGGAAATCGATAAAAATGACATAAAGTGTATAGCAAATGATATGAATGTTTACTCCGAGTTTGGCCCGATCTTCACAAATCGACAAGAACGAACGAACAACGCGAAGAACACGAAGAACACGAGAGGGGGAAACGAGGGGGAATCGTGGGAAAACGCGGGGAAACACAAAGGGGGATAAATTGCGAGAACCGAAAGATCCCAAACCTCCCGTCAACTAAACCCCGAGGGTCGCCTACGGAACGATCGATCCAACTGAACTCACCTTGATATAAACCGTTTCACACCCGTAGCCGGTCCACTACGCCAATAGAACCTCAAGGATTTACGAGAGGAAGATTGGACAACTCTTGACTGAAACCAAAAGGGAGAGTAGAAGTAGTTGGATGTGCCTTGATACGATCCTAGACGAAGACGTAGGAGTAGCCTTTATACGTTCCTAGGTACACACCGTAGGAGTAGTTCCTCAAAGAGGGATACAAGAGAGCGAAGCTCAATGTTCTAATTTTAACTCTAACACTAGATCTGAGATTGGGGAAGTCTATTTATAGTCTAGTGCCCAGGGGGTAGGTGGGAGGAGGAGATACAAGAGTCAAGACCCGAAAGCTGGCACGCAGGCCGCGCAGGAGCGGAGGCTCCGGTGGTTTCACCGGAGGTTCCGGTGGTTCAGCTGGAGGCTCCGGTGGAGGCTCCGCTCTGGTCGCACCGAACGAGTTTTCGGCGGAGGTAGCACCGGAGGCTCCGCTTCCTGGGTTGGACCACCGGAGGCTCCGGTGTTGGTTCCGGTGGTAGCTCCGCTCTTATCGAACAGAAGGGGATTTGGGCGGAGGTGGCACCGGAGGCTCCGCTGCCTGAAGCAGGGCGGAGGCTCCGGTGGGTTCACCGGTGGTTCCGCCACCTGGGGCTTCTTGCCTTCGTCTTCTTGCGCTGGTCCTTCTCGGTCTTCTTCCGCGTCTTCTTGGGAAACTCCTTGAGCATCGTTTTGGGGGTCCATGGTGGGGTCACACCTGAGCACACAAAGGGCATTTCCATGAGGTAGCGTACCATTCGCCAAGTCACCGAAAGCATGTAGCGAGAGGAGTGAGTTCACCTTGTCATGTATGGCCTTTGCTCGTGATCTTGTCATTGGTGCACTTGGTGGAATTGGGTGGGCTGCATCATCTCCCCCCCCTTGAAAAAGAGTCAACCTCGACTCACCGTCGTCTTCATCACTTGGGTATCCATGGAAGGGAGAGATGTCCTTGATATTGAAGGAGTTGTGGACGAGTTACTTGGGTTTTGGTAAGTCGAGCTTGTAGGCGTTGTTGTTGATGCGCTTGACGATCTTGAAAGGGCCATTGCCTCTTGGCTTGAGCTTGGAGTTGCGCTCTTCGGGAAAACGGTCCTTGCGCAAGTGTAGCCAAACAAGGTCACCTTCTTTGAAGACCATGGGCTTCTTGTTCTTGTTCATGACGGAGGCTCCGGTCTCGGAATGCTTCTCAAGCGTAGCTCTTGTGGATTCATGTAGCTTCTTGATGTAGTCGGTGCGCATGTCAATGTCCATGTTGGTTTGCTCGCGGAGAGGCAAAGGTAGTATGTCGAGAGCGGTGTTGGGGTTGAAACCGTAGATGATCTCGAAGGGGCTTCTCTTGGTAGCTTGGTGTAGTGCTCGATTGTAGGCGAAGTCGACATGTGGGATGCATTCTTCCCAATTCTTTAGGTTGGGCTTGATCAACGCTCGAAGGAGTGAAGATAGTGTGCGGTTGACGACCTCGGTTTGTCCATCCGTTTGTGGGTGGTAGGCGGTGGAGAATAGTAGCTTGACGCCGAGCTTGGCCATCAACGTTTTCCAAAAGTATGAGGTGAAATTGACGTCCCGATCCGACGCAATTGAAGTGGGCACCCCATGTAGACGCACAATTTCCCTGAAAAACAAGGTAGCAACATGTGAAGCATCGTCGGTTCGGTTGCAAGGAATGAAATGTGCCATCTTAGAGAAACGATCAACAACTACAAAGATTGAGTCCATATTGGTTTTAGTTCATGGGAGTTCTAACACAAATTCCATACTAATATCACCCCAAGGTGCATGTGGAATAGGCAATGGCAAGTAAAGACCGTGGGGGTTGGAAGTAGACTTAGCTCGGAGGCATGTAGAACATCTCTTGACGTGTCTTTCCACATGGTGCTTCACCTTGGGCCAATAGTAGTGATTGGAGAGCATGGCATAGGTCTTGTCGCGTCCAAAGTGTCCCGTGAGACCTCCTTCATGTGATTACTTCAAAAACAACAAACAAAGAGAGGACTCGGGAATACACAATTTGTTAGCTTTAAACAAGAAACCTTTGTGAAGATAGTAGTCATTAAAACCTCGGTTAGGCAAGCATTTATCAAAGATAGGACTAAAGAAAACATTGGAAGCATATAAGTCTTTGATCTCATCCAAACCAATCACATTGATGTCAAGGCGTGTAAGAAGGCACTCTTTTCTAGACAAAGCATCCGCTACAACATCTTATTTACCTTTCTTGTACTTAATGATATAAGGAAAAGATTCAATGAATCCTACCCATTTAGCATTCCTTTTGTTCAAATTAGCTTGACTTTTCAAATACTTCAATGATTCGTGATCGGAATGAATGAGAAATTCTTTAGGCCAAAGATAGTGTTGCCATACTTCTAATACTCTAACCAAAGCAAATAGTTCCTTATCATAGATTGGGTAATTGAGTTTAGCGCCATCGAGTTTTTCACTATGATAAGCCACGGGACGTCCATTCTGCATGAGAACGCCTCCAATTCCTATACCACTAGCATCACACTCAATCTCAAAAGTTTTCTCAAAATCTGGCAAGACAAGCAAAGGAGCTTCGGTCAAACATTTCTTAAGTGTGACAAAAGCTTTTTGTTGCGTGTTGCCCCAAACAAAAGGTACATTCTTTTTGGTAAGCTCATTCAAAGGGCAAGCAATTGCTGAAAAATCTTTGACAAAGCGGCGATAGAAACCGGCAAGGCCATGAAAGCGCCTTATCTCACCCACGGAAGTAGGGTTAGGACAATTCCTAATTGCCTCAATTTTCTTCTTGTCGACTTCAATACCAATGGAAGAGATCACAAATCCTAAGAAAACAAGCTTGTTAGTGCAAAAATTGCATTTGTAAAGATTGGCAAAAAGTTTTGCTTTGCGAAGGGTTAACAACACTTGTGAAACATGATCAAGATGATCTTCCGACGACTTGTTATAAATGAGATGTCGTCGAAGTAAACCACAACAAATTTGCCAATGAAAGGACGCAAAACTTCATTCATGAGGCGCATGAAGGTAGATGGGGCATTCGAAAGACCAAAAGGCATGACAAGCCATTCATACAAACCAAGTTTTGTTTTGAAAGCCGTTTTCCATTCATCACCTATACTCATACGAATTTGATGGTAACCACTTTTAAGATCAATTTTGGAAAAGATAGTAGCACCACTCAATTCATCAAGCCTAGGAATGGGATGTCTATATTGGACGGTGATAGCATTGATAGGTTGGCAATCCATACACACGCGGGAGGTAGAATCTTGCTTTGGAACAAGGATAACCGGCACGGCACAAGGGCTATGAGATTCGTAGATAAAACCTTTGTCGAGTAGTTCTTGTATTTGGCGCTCAATATCCTTAGTCTCTTCGGGGTTGGTGCGGTAAGGAGCGCGGTTGGGTATGGGCGCGCCCGGGATGAGGTCAATGCGGTGCTCGATTCCTCGTAGAGGAGGAAGGCCCGGAGGGAGTTCATCGGGAAAGACGTCTTCAAATTCCTGAAACAAAGGCAACAAATATGGAGGAAATTTTTTCATGTCGTTAGTTTCAAGTTCTTCCCCTTTGCACACTAGGACGAAGTGTAGAATGGTTGGGTTGTCTCGTAACTCTCGCATCTCCCTTTTGGTGGCATGTAAGGCAAGGCCTTTGGGAACACTCGAAGTTTTTCCACTCATATTTGGCTTGTGTCTCTCACTCTCTTTCTGGTGGATCACTCTCTCACCACTCATCTCACGAGACTTGAGCTCTTCTTGTTTATGTGCAAGAGTCTTGGCGTTGTCAGCGATCACTTGGCTAGGAGACATGGGACGAAGCACAAATGTCTTGTTATTCCACTTGAAGCTATAGTGATTGGTACGCCCATCATGAATAGCACTCTTGTCGCATTGCCAAGGTCGACCAAGAAGAAGATGACACACGGTCATAGGAACAACGTCACACTCCACCGTGTCTTCATAGGGACCAATCTTGAATTGCACGGAAACCATATGTTGAATCTTGAAGGTTCCGGAGTCACTAAGTCATTGGACATGGTATGGATGGGGATGTTGCTTGTAAGTCAATTGGAGTTTGTCGCAAAGCCCTTTTCTAGCTAAGTTGTGGTAACTTCCACCATCGATGATGACCTTGATTGATTTGCCATTGATACCGGCTCTAGTTTGAAAGAGATTGCACCATTGATCATGCTCATCTTGAGGAGAAGTAGTAAGGACTCTTGTCACCACTAGCGATGGATTCTTGTCCTCATCGCAATATACACTTTCTTCATCATCATTGGGCACGTCCAAAGAGTTGAGAGCAACTTGATGCAAGGCGTAGTATTCGCCTTCACTCATAGAATCACGTTCACCGTCTTGGTTAACAATCATAATCATCTTGTTGGAACACTCAAAGGATTTGTTTCCGCTACCACCACACTTGAAGCAAGTGACAATACTCGACTTGACTTGAGGAGCATTTGAAGAAGAGGTGGTAGGCGCTTGTTTCTTGAATGGTTGTGGAGACTTGTTGGTAGCACTAGAGGCTCGAGGGGCGCTCTTTTTGTTGGTAGTAGTAGGAACTTGTGTCATTGGAGACGAAGAGGAAGGTCTTGAGTTGAATAAGGCCTTTTGCTTGTTGTAATTGAGATCTTCCGCAATTTGACGTTCGGACCACAATGTTGTCATACGGTTGATACTCAACGATCTTCCTTATAGGATAGTTGAGGCCATTGAGGAAGCGGGCCATTGTTTGTTCTTGAGATTCCATCACATGAGCTCAAATCAAAGATGTCTCCATTTCCTTGTAGTACTCATCAACGGACTTCAAACCTTGATGAAGTTCTTGAAGCTTCTTGAAGAGGTCACGCTTGTAGTGTGGAGGAACAAACCGAGCATGCATGAATTGCTTCATCTCATTCCAAGTGGCAATAGGAGCAATGCGGTTGAGGACTCTTTCGGCTTGTAGACGATCCAACCATAAGAGTGCATAGCCTTCGAATTCCAAAGATGCCAAGGCAACCATTTTCTTGTCGGTGAAGTTGTGAATGCCGAAGATCTTGTCTACCTTGAGAGCCCAAGAAAAATATTCTTCGGGGTCATTCTCACCATTGAACTTTGGGACCTTGAAACGAACGGTACTCATGTTTTTATCTTCTTGTTGACGATGGGGTCGCTCATGGTGTCGCCCATGGGGATCTTCATCATAGACGGGCGGTGAATTATCATAGGGGTCATCCTCATTGTCTTGGCGGTGGCGATCATGATGGGCAGGATGACGCCGGTGGTCATTAGGAGGTGGTTGTTGGCGGTGATGGAGTCTTGCTTCACGACGTTCACTATCATCATTGTCATTGTGTTGGTGTCGAGGACGTTCTTGTTCGTGGCGAGGGTGTTGCGGAAGCACTTGTTCATCTCGAGGGTGTTGAGGACGATCATGTTCTTGGCGGTCATTGTTGTTGGGACGCACATTGCGACTTGGTGGCCTTCGATGTTTACGAGCATCTTCCACGAAATCATTGTGGCCATAGTCTTGAGCGTGGCCTTGTGGAGGTGGATGATGATGTTGTCGAAGGTCCGGGTGTTGCGGTTGTTGAAGAGGGTCACCACGGACTTGGCGATGTCGCGGAGGTGGTGATGGCGAGCTATCTTCATACCAATGTCGTCGCGGGGGTTGTTGTGGTTGTTGAGGAGATGGTTGTGGTTGTTGAGGTTGTCCGCCATCCTCCATGTCATTGTTGCGATCATGGCGATCATGGTGGTCATGGCGAAGAGCTTGGTGAAGATCTTGGTTGTGGTGGCTTGAGCGACGAGACCTTGAGGATGATGATGAGTGACGGCGGTTGGTAAGATTTGCCAAGTTGATGTTGATGCGCTTCATTTGATCATTCAATCTAGCCTCTTGCTCTTGGAGTCGACGCTGATAGCGTTGCAACCCGTCCTTGACGAGTTCACGCAGTTGGAAATGGTCATTGTGGGTGACGTAGTTGGCGTAAGCATTGTCGTTGTAGAATGGGTTTCCTTCATCTTCCGAGCTCGGACTTGTGAATACTCCTTCCCTAGACATCTCAAAAACACACAAGGGTGATATTGAAGAAATGGATGCCTCACTTAACCAACGTTACCTTTTTTGTCGTATTGAGGCTAGTGGACGAGCCTAGGTGTAGGGCGTTATGTCAAGAGTGAATCCAAAAAGATCGAAAGAAACCGCAAACGACAACACACACACTTTATATGGAAGGCAAATGGGTTAGGAAAGTGGCGAGGAAAAATCGACAAAAACCGAAGAAAAGTTTGTTGTCAAACGTGGAGAAGAACCAAAGAAAAGTTAGCACAAAAACCAAACCTAGAGGATGGAAATATGGTGGAACACACGCACACACAAGTGATAAATGGGGTTAGTGTGGCCAATGGACGAGCGAAGACGAAATGTTCCTAACGAAGACTAAAGCTCAATGCCGCACTAACACAAGGAGGACGCTAGCTCAAACCGCAAATTTGAAAAGGAAACAAGATTCGCATCGTGGAAACCGGTCACTCTTTCTCTTTTGTGACGCAAAGCTATACGTTCCGACAATGGATAGCAATTGGCATCGATCCTTTTGCTTCTTTTTCTCTTTTTTTTATTTTCTCTTTTTGATGGATTCCAAAATGTCAATGCCTACTCGTAGCTAATCTCTCACAAGCGCCAAAATCGCACTCTCGGTACCACAAATGCGATGCCAAGCGGTGTAAAAGAACTAGTCCGAATAGGTAAGGTACAGAATGGATGGGTTGGGTCAAGCGGAAGCAAGTTATACCTCTCTTATTGATGATCACGGACTTGCGGCCGGTATAGTCGATGTTGTGGCGATCCGTTGATGTGGAAGTGTAGATGGTGTCGTGGGCGTCGCGTGACAACTTGTTTCAGTCAATTCGGATAAAAAACGACAAAGAAAAACAAGTTTCAAAATCTGTCCAGAAATCGAAGAACAGAGATTTTCTGAGATTTTTGCTCAAATTCGAAATTCCTTCAAAATCAAGCTATTTTTTGGACAAATTGGGGAAAAGTGGCTGAATAGAAAGGCGGGGAATGGTCTTAGGCAACAAATCCACGGATCAAATCCACGAAAAACTCAACATATCAACAGATCAGTCGAAATCCCTTTTGGCTATTTTTGGTGAGATTTTCGAAATTTATGGTGGTAGAAGAAAATTTGGTGGAAAAGGTGGGGAGTGTGTGTCGGATTCGTGTCAACCTAGCTCTGGATACCAGATGATATGGAGGTTTACTCCGAGTTTTGCCCGATCATCACGAATCGACAAGAACGAACGAAGAACGCGAAGAACACGAAGAACACGAGAGGGGGAAACGAGGGGGAATCGTGGGAAAACGCGGGGAAACACAAAGGGGGATAAATTGCAAGAACCGAAAGATCCGAAACCTCCCGTCAACTAAACCCCGATGGTCGCCTATGGAACAATCGATCCAACTAAACTCACCTTGATATAAACCGTTTCACACCCGTAGTCGGTCCACTACGCCAATAGAACCTCAAGGATTTACGAGAGGAAGATTGGACAACTCTTGACTGAAACCCAAAGGGAGAGTAGAAGTAGTTGGATGTGCCTTGATACGATCCTATACGAAGTCGTAGGAGTAGCCTTGATACGTTCCTAGGTACACACCGTAGGAGTAGTTCCTCAAAGAGGGATACAAGAGAGCGAAGCTCAATGTTCTAATTTTAACTCTAACCCTAGATCTGAAATTGGGGAAGTCTATTTATAGTCTAGTGCCCAGGGGGTAGGTGGGAGGAGGATATACAAGAGTCAAGACCCGAAAGCTGGCACGCAGGCCGCGCAGGAGCGGAGGCTCCGGTGGTTTCACCGGAGGTTCCGGTGGTTCAGCCGGAGGCTCCGGTGGAGGCTCCGCTCTGGTCGCACCGAACGGGTTTTCGGCGGAGGTAGCACCGGAGGCTCCGCCTCCTGGGTTGGACCACCGGAGGCTCCGGTGTTGGTTCCGGTGGTAGCTCCGCTCTTATCAAACAGAAGGGGATTTGGGCGGAGGTGGCACCGGAGGCTCCGCTGCCTGAAGCAGGGCGGAGGCTCCGGTGGGTTCACCGGAGGTTCCGCCACCTGGGGCTTCTTGCCTTCGTCTTATTGCGTTCGTCATTCTCGGTCTCCTTCCGTGTCTTCTTGGGAAACTCCTTGAGCCTCGTTTTGGGGGTCCATGGTGGGGTCACGCCTGAGCACACAAAGGGCATTTCCATGAGGTAGCACACTATTCGCCAAGTCACCGAAAGCATGTAGTGAGAGGAGTGAGTTCACCTTGTCATGTATGGCCTTTGCTCGTGATCTTGTCATTGGTGCACTTGGTGGAATTGGGTGGGCTGCATCAGCAAACATGTAGGAAATAACATGAAAACAACATGGAACATCAGAAATTAAGGATACGTTTATGACGTATCACATGCTCACAACATGTTTATGACTACGAACCAGTCACTTATAGCCTCTATGATCATTTAATTTTTGAACTTGTGGTACGACTTATGCTTTGATTAATGATGTTTTTGTCGCTATGCATGCTTATGGACATTACTGTTCTCTTGATTTTTCGCTCCCAGTCTTTTGATAGCCTCCACCTGTACTGAGTATGAGCTGTACTCGTGCATCCAACTCCCAAGAACCAAAGTATGCCCAATGTGTCCACCATACCTACCTACATGTGGTATTTAACCGCCACTCCAAAGTGAATTGCTCATGTGTTATCTTTAAAACTTTCAAAATTACTCCAGTTTTGTGCTCCTGATTTAGCTCATGAGGACGTAAATAGGGAATCTTTATCTCACTTATTGATTGGACTTTCACACCCTGGACAAGTGGATTCATCCGCTTATCCAATTGATAGAAGAGCTAGCAGCGGGGTGCCCAGCCCCAAATTAATACAAACAAATTCTCTTCACTATTTTTACCCCTTGTTTATCAATTAAAGCATAATTGTGTAAACAAAAGAGAAAGAGGGATTACCTTCTACCCAGATGCGTCCTTCTATGGGAGCCTCTCTTGTGAAGTCTAGTTGTCTTGTGACGTACTGTATTTTCTGTTTACTATTCGTTGACATAAGAATACACCTCTCTAAAAATGTTTTCAATACCCCTGTTTAATAAAATAAAAATCTCTAGCACACGAGTGATCCATTCTTCCCTCTGCGAAGGGCCTTTCTTTTAATTTTATGTTGAGTCTCCATCTTCTAACTTTATGCACAGTTGAGAGAGCATAGTTGCCATTCTGAGTTTAATGTGCATTTTTCCCAGAAAATTATTAATTGATTCATGATGTGTTATTGTTTGTTCTCAAATTATTTGTTCTAGTCTTCCTCATAAACTTCGAAGGTGTCCTATAATTTATGTTTTTCCCCACTCTTAAGTACTAGCGAAATATCACTTTGCCATCCTTTCTCTATTCTTGGAACAAACGTATAACTTTTGATGCATTGTTATTCATGATATTTTCTTTGTGTTACTTCTCACGATGCAAGGTGATTGCTATGCTTTATTGTTAAAATTTTATTTATCATGCTTGTGTTGAAGTTGTATGATCTCAGCTTACATATTCTTTTACATTATTGATGATCAAGTTTATGTTGGTAGCATGTCACCTTAGAAATTTTGTGTTTTTATCGTTTACGTACTCGAGGACGAGTAGGAATTAATCTTGGGATGTTGATACGTCACAAATGTATCCTTAATTTCGGATGTTCCATGTTGTTTTCATGTTATTTCCTACATGTTTGCTATACACTTTATGTCATTTTTATCGATTTCCGGGACTAACCTATTGACAAGATGCCACAGAGCCAGATCCCTGTTTTCTGTTGTTTTTAGTTTCAGAAAAGTTGTTCTGGAAATATTCTCGGGATTGGAAAATTCGAAGCCCGAAAGTCTTAGAATTTCCAAAGGTTCCACGGAGTCCCGAAGAGGCCCGAAGAGGGGCCACAGGGGGGCACACCATAGGGCAGCGCGCCCGCTTGGTCGCGCCTAGGGGTGGTGTGGGCCCCTCGGGCGTCCACCGCCATCGCCATTTTGCCTATATAATCCCCCCGATACGTGAACCCTAAAAATATACCACTTTTTCACGAGAAACACACGAGGCAGCCGTCATCGTCATACCGAGACCGGGAGGGTTTTGGATCTCTCCCCGACTCCCTGTCGGGAGGGAAATTCATCACCGTAGGGGTCTACACCACCATGCCCTCCTCCGAAGTGATGCGTGAGTAGTTCATCCCTGGACTAAAGGTCCATAGCAGTAGCTAGATGGTTATCTCCTCCACTTTATGCCTCATGTTTAGATCTCGTGAGCTACCCTACATGATCGAGATCATCTTTATGTAATGCTACATGTTGTGTTTGCTGGGATCCGATGAATGTTGAATGCTATGTCTTCTGATTATCAATCTATCATGTTATCTTCATGCATATGTTATTTATGATCTTGCATGCTCTCCTTTATTAGTAGATGCTCTGGCCAAGTAGATGCTAGTAACTCCAAGAGGGAGTATTTATGCTCAATAGTGGGTTCATGTCTCCTTTGCATCTTTGCTCGAGTGACAGAAACGTGACGGATGCATGATGTGCTATTGCCATTAGGGAGAAAACAACGGTGTTTACTTAGTTTACATTACACACTTTGCTTACTGAAATTATTTGTTGCTCTCAACTTAATACCCAACGTTTGTTCGGATGATATTCGGAAGGTGGATTATTAGTCATAGATGTAGTTGGATGACGGTCTATGTATTTTGTTGTAATGCCCGCATGAATCACATAGTAATCTTTATGTCTTGCATATGCACTACGGCGTAGCCTTCATTTCTGTCAATTGCCCAGCTGTAATTTGTTCACCGCACATGTTATTTATCTTTTATGGACAGACACCTCTAGTGAACTATGGACCCCGGTCCATTTTCTCATTCTGATAATACACACACTGCTTCCACTGTTTTCACACTTCTGCTCCTGTTTTCGTACCGTTCTCATACTGTTTTCCACACCATACATTTGACCTCTTTGCTATCAGAAAAACCGGTGAGATTGACAACCTCACTACTTCGTTGGGGCAAAGTGAATTGTTTGTGTTGTGTAGCTTCCACATTGTTGTTAAACCGGTAGTGCGCCCTGCCATCTCAGCTGCATCAACCTTCTGAAGTTACTCCTTCCTCCTACTGGTCGATTCAACCTTGGTTTCTTTCTGAAGGAAAACTGTTGCTATGCTCATCATACCTTTCTCTTGGGGTTTCCCAACGAGTTCAAGACCTGCACCATCATCCATCCTTTCAACAACGTCCTCCCGCATGCTACTCAATGGAATTCTGTGTGACCCCATGAAACATGGGCGCGGTCTTAGAGAAGGAGATCCTCTACCCCCTCCTTTTCGACTTGGTGATTGATCCTATCAACCACATCCTCCATAAAGCCACCCTCCAAGGCCATCTTCACACTCTTAGGGGGCGTGATCCGATCACCCGCCACCTCCCTTTATGCGGATGATGCCGTTGTTTTCGTCGCTCCATACAAAGATGACATCCAGTTTATTGTCACTACTCTCACCTCCTTTGGTGACGTGACCGGCCTAACCGCAAATTGCCATAAAAGTTTGGTTGCCTGATACGTCTCCAGCGTATCTATAATTTCTAATGCTCCATGATCATATTATGCCAATTGCTACATGTTTTCTCCCTTATTTATAGCATTTTTATAGGTTTTCCGGGACTAACCTATTAACAAGATGCCAAGTGCCAGTTCTCTGTTTTCTGTTGTTTTTAGTTTCAGAAAAGTTGTTCTGGAAATATTCTCGGAATTGGATGCCACGAAAGCCAAAGTTCCTATTTTCCCCGAACGCTTTCAGAAGTCCCAAAGAGACCCGGAGGGGGGCCCTAGGGCCCCCACACCATAGGCTCGCGCGGGCTCCCCCCTGGTCGCCCCAGCTAGGGGTGTGGGCCCCTCGGGCGCCCACCGACGTTGCCCTTTCACATATATATTCCCCCCGAGGCATAAACCCTTGGAGAATCGACCTTTTCCGCAAAATACATACGTAGCTCCGCCGCCGCCACCGACAACTTTCGGGGGACAGATCTCTGTTCTGGCACCCTGCCAGGATGGGGAAGTGCCCCCGGAAGCCATCTCCATCGACTCCACCGCCATCTCCATCGCCGTTGCGGTCTCCTATGATGAGGAGGGGTAGTTCTCCCCGGGGACTGAGGGCTCTACCGGTAGCTATGTGGTTCATCTCTCTCTCTCATGGTGTGATCTTTATGTGATCATGAGCTTTGTAATCTAGTTGAATATGAAGATTGATCTTCATCTTTTATGCTACTCAAGTGGTTTTGTTATGTCCGTAAACACTTTGATCACGGGGCAAAGGTGACAGTGTGTGCTCCGTGTGGTTTAGCATGATATTTATATCTTGTGTTGGAAGGTGAACCTATGAAATTATGGCGTTTGTTTACTAATTTATGGCGCTCGTAGTGACATTTGGGTTCCCTAGAGAGGGAATATAGACTTGAGGAGTGCTGTTACAGTCCTACGCAATGATTAGTGTTCGTTATTCGACCAGAGAGTAGTTCAGAGTAGCATAGTGAAGAAATGATATTTATTAATTCAATATGTGAGCATTGTTGAGAGTGTCCTCTAGTGAACGTAGGAGCCCTAGCCTTATTTCCAAGCATTAAAACACCGTTTTTCGCATGTTCTGCTACATGTTTGCTTGCTGCCATTTTTATTTCAGATTGCTATTATCACTTATTATCATCCATATTACTTGCATTTTACTCTCTCTCTCTCTCTTCGCCGAACTAGTGCACCTATACAACTGAAAATTGTATTAAGTGTGTTAGGGACAAAAGAGACTTCTTGTATCTTGATTTCAGGGTTGCTTGAGAGGGATATCTTTGACCTCTACCTCCCTGAGTTCGATAAACCTTGGGTGATCCACTTAAGGGAAACTTGCTGCTGTTCTACAAACCTCTGCACTTGGAGGCCCAACACTATCTACAAGAATAGAAGCGTGCGTAGACATCAAGCTATTTTCTGGCGCCGTTGCCGGGGAGGTAACGTAAAAGGTACTCACATCCTTTATGAGTGCTCCAAGTTATTTCCTTTAGATTCTGCAATTTTATCTTTTTGTTTCTTGTTTTCACTAGTTAGGTTTATTTTTACTTGTTACTTGTTTTTATCTTTATGCTTAAGTGGAAAACAACAAAAATATGAGAGATCTTTATAATCTTTATCTTGAGTTAGGACATGAAGTGTTTGAAGAGAAAATTAAAAAACCTATGGAGCTTTATTTGCATGCTAATAGCAATGTTATTAGTATGAACTGTTTAAAAACCATTATTACTAATGCTATAGAAAACTCTAAGCTTGGGGAAGATAGTTTTGATGAATATGATATTTTTAGTCCCCAAGTTTTGAAGAGGAAATTTTCTTTGATGATACCTTGCCTCTAATATATGATGATTATAATGATTTTGGTATTCTAGTTCCACCTGTTTACAATGATGAATATGATATTTTCAGTCCACCTACTATTGAGGAAAAAATTAATTATGATTACAATATGCCTCCTATATTTAATGATTATGGTGATGAGAATAATAATGATAGCTATTTTGTCAAATTTGCTCCCACTACTATTAATAAGAATGACTATGCTTATGTGGAGAGTATTAATTCTTTTATGCATGTGGCTCATGATAAGAATGTTTTATGTGATAGCTATATTGTTAATTTCATTCATGATGCCACTGAAAGTTATTATGAGAGAGGTAAACATGGTTTTATTCATCTTTACAATATTAAGTTTCCCCTCTTTATGTTGAAATTTTTGAAGTTGCACTTGTTTTGCTTTCCTATGATTGTTGCTTTGTTTTTCATGACTTGTTTTTATACAAGATTATTTTTCATAGGAAGTGGGTTAGACTTAAATGTGTTTTATATTTTCTTATTGATGCTCTCTTTTTCTTCAATTCATATTTCTCATGTGAGCATCTTCTCAAATTATCATGCCTAGCTTAAAGGCGTTAAAGAAAAGCGCTACCGGGAGACAACCCGTTTTATTTCTCTATTTTCAACCTGTTTTCCTTCGTTTTCTTTGGTGTGCTTGCACCTGGGTGTTGTCTATTTCCTTATCAACCCTTCTGTATCTTTTCTTTTGTGTTTTTGTTGAGCCAAGTAAAGCCACTAGTGGTAAGTTGGAGTTGGTTTTAGGATCCCTGCGCATAAAACAGATTTCTGCTGTCCACCTTAAAATATCGTATAAAATCCTAGAAGAACATAATGGTCTGAATTGTTTTGTTCTTATTACTCAGCTAATTCCGCAACTTTTCTTAGAAGACCACTTTTTTATTTGAGCAACAGAACATTTTTGAAAAAAATCGATCTTTACCTGCTGTTCTGTTTTGACAGATTTCTGCCATTTATCGCATTTGCATCTTAATCTCTTTCTTTTGGTGTTATGTTGGGAAAAAGAGTTTTGAAAGAAGCTGTGACATTAGCTAATGTGTTTTTAAGTGTTAGACTTGTGTTGAAACTGAACCATGTGAATTTATTATTTCAATTGCACTAACGTTACTAATGAAGATTGTGAGAATTTTGGTGTGAAGGAAGTTTTCAAGGGTCAAAAGAAGAGGATGATATGATGTGATCAAGAAGAGTGAAAAGCCTAAGCTTGGCGATGCCCCGGTGGTACATCCAAGCAAATTCCAAGAAGACTCAAGCGTCTAAGCTTGGGGATTCCCAAGGCATCCTCTTCTTCATCAACAAATTATCAGGTCACTTCTAGTGAAACCATATTTTTATTCGGTCGTATCTTATGTGCTTTACTTGGAGCGTCTTTTATTTTTGTTTTCAGTTTGTTTGGTTTTCTTTGCTGTAATAAATGTTTGGATCTTATCATACTTGTGTGGAGAGAGACACGCTCCGTTTTCATTGCTTAGAACACTCTAGTTTTCATTCCTATTGTTCTCTGAGTGTTCACTTTTTGCTAGTACTGCGTTTAGCCTTTGTTTTCATGCATCTCTTATTCAGAGCTGTCAGTTTTAGTAGTGTTATGTGAGTACTCTCATGTTTGCTTTCTGTATCATGTAGAGAATTTTTGTTAAAGCATGTTTTGTATGGTGCTTGTTGGGAGAAAGAAAACTGCTCCTTGAAGTAGAATTTATAACAGTAATAGAAGAAGCTAGTATAGACTGTGGCTAGAACTTTTCATGCCATGCTAAATGTTATTTCAGTTTTAAAGCCTTGTGGTTGTTGAGTAGCATGATTAGCGTCAAATAGCTGAGAGTGTTTAATATGTATTGAAAGATTCTTGAGTTGTTCTTGTCATAGTAAAGCATCAATATATGATATTCTCTTTCGAATGTTTTATTTGGTTGACTTGGCGCATGCTCACACCATGTTTATGACTACAAATCAGTCACGAATAGCCTCCATGAACACTTAGTTTTTTAACTTGTGATACTTCTTATGTTTTAAATAATGATGCTTATGTCGCTATGCATGATTATGGCTCTTATGCTCTCTTGATTTGTCGCTCCCAGTCTTTTGCTAGCCTCCACATGTACTGAGTATGAGCTCTACTCGTGCATCCAAACTCCCTTAAACCAAAGTTTTTCCCATTGTGTCCACCATACCTACCTACATGTGGTATTTATCTGCCATTCCATAGTAAATTGCTCATGTGTTACCTTTAAAACCTTCAAATTTATTCCTGCTTTATGTTCATGTTTTTGCTCATGAGGACGTAAATAGAGAATCTTTATCTCACTTGTTGATTTGATTTCACACCCTGGACTAGTGTCTTCATCCTATTATCCAAATGATAGAAGAGCTGGCAGCGGGGTGCCCGGCCCCAAATTAATGCATACAAATTCTCTTCACTATTTTTGCCCCTGATTTATCAGTCAAAGCATAATTGTGTAAACAAAAGAGAAAGAGGGATGACCTTCTACACCAGTTGTGTCCTTCACCATGGGAGTCGCTCTTGTGAATCCAGTTGACTTGTGACGTACAGTATTTTCTGTTTACCATTTGTTGACATTAGCATACATCTCCCAAAATATAAACACTCCTCCACGGTATGTGATTGTTGGCAGGCACCCGAGGATTCGGTTAGCCATGGTTTGTGAAAGATGGATGGGAGGAGTGTCAAATTTTTAATACCTCTGTTTAATAAAATAAAAAGCTCTAGCACATGAGTTGATCCCCGCTTCCCTCTGCGAAGGGCCTTTCTTTTACTTTTATGTTGAGTCTCCATCTTCTAACTTTATGCACAGTTGAGAGAGAATTTTTTCCATTCTGAGTTCTATGTGCATTTGTCCCGTAAGCATAAATAATTACTTCATGATGTGATATTATTTGTTCTAGTCTTCCTCATGAACTTTGAAGGCGTCCTGACATTTATGTTTTGCCCCACTCTTAAGGACTATCGAAATATCACTTTTCCATGATTTCTCTATACCTGAAACAAACGTTTACCTTTCTTTGCATTATTATTCATGATCCTTTATTTGAGTTACTCTTCATGATGCAAAGTAATTTCTATGCTTCATTATTAAAGTTTTATTTATCATGCCTATGTTTAAAGTTTTATAATCTCAGCGTGCATATGCTTTTACACTAGATTGATCAAGTTTGTGTTAGTAGCATGTCACCTCAGGAATTATCGTTTTATCGTTTACCTACTCGAGGACAAGTAGGAACTAAGCTTGGGGATGCTTGATACATCTCCAACGTATCTATAATTTTTGATGCTCCATGATCATATTATGCCAATTGCTACATGTTTTCTCCCTTATTTATAGCATATTTATACTTTTTCCGGGACTAACCTATTAACAAGATGCCAAGTGTGAGTTCCCTGTTTTCTGCTGTTTTTAGTTTCAGAAAAGTTGTTCTGGAAATATTCTCGGAATTGGATGCCACGAAAGCCAAAGTTCCTATTTTCCCCGGAAGCTTCCAGAAGTCCCGAAGAGACCCGGAGGGGGGCCCTAGGGCCTCGACACCATAGTCTCACGCAGGCTCCCCCTGGTCGCCCCAGCTATGAGTGTGTGCCCCTCGGGCGCCCACCAACGTTGCCCTTTCGCCTATATATCCCCCCCGAGGCATAAACCCCTAGGAGAATCGACCTTTTCCGCAAAATACATACGTAGCTCCGCCGCCGCCACCGACAAGTTTTGGGGGACAGATCACTGTTCTGGCACCCTGCCAGGACGGGGAAGTGCATCGAAAGCCATCTCCATCGATTCCACCGCCATCTGCATCGCCGTTACTGTCTCCTATGATGAGAAGGGAGTAGTTCTCCCCCGGGGCTGAGGGCTCTACCGGTAGCTATGTGGTTCATCTCTCTCTCATGGTGTGATCTTTATGTGATCATGAGCTTTGTAATCTAGTTGAATATGTAGATTGATCTTCATCTGTTATGCTACTCAAGTGGTTTTGTTATCTCCGTAAACACTTTGATTATGGGGCAAAGGTGATAGTGTGTGCTCCGTGTGGTTTAGCATGATATTTATATCTTGTGTTAGAAGGTGAACCTATGAAATTGTGGCGTTTGTTTACTAATTTATGGCGCTCGTAGTGACATTGGGGTGCCCTAGATAGGGAATATAGACTTGAGGAGTGTTGTTACAACCCTATGCAATGATTAGTGTTCGTTATTCGACCGGAGAGTGGTTCGGAGTAGCATTGTGAAGAAATGATATTTGTTAATTCAATTACGTGAGCATTGTTGAGAGTGTCCTCTATTGAAAGTAGGATCCCTAGGCCTTATTTCCAAGCATTGAAACACCGTTTTCCGCCTATTCTGCTACATGATTGCTCGCGGCCATTTTTATTTCAGATTGCTATTATCACTTATTATCATCCATATTACTTGCATTTTACTTTCTTCGCCAAACTAGTGCAACTATACAACTGACAATTGTATTAGGTGTGTTGGGGACACAAGATACTTCTTGTATCTTGATTGCAGTGTTGCTTGAGAGGGATATCTTTGACCTCTACCTCCCTGATTTCGATAAACCTTGGGTGATCCACCTAAGGGAAACTTGCTGCTGTTCTACAAACCTCTGCACTTGGAGGCCCAACACTGTCTACAAGAATAGAAGCGTGCGTAGACATCATTGCCCCTATTCGATGCGAGGGCATTGATCTCGATGACATTCTCCAATCATTCCCGGCCACCAAGACAACCTTTCCCTTGAGATACCATGGCCTTCCTCTTAGTGTCAGTCGCCTTCGAAAAATTTACTTCCAACCCCTTGAAGACAAAATTGCCGGAAATATTTCTCCGAGAACTAGAAAAAATGTCAACATGGCCGGACGACGTGTTCTTGTGCGGGCGGTCCTCATCACTCAAGCCATCTACCAACTCACCTCTCTCGAGCTTCCGATGATGGATCTCAAGCAGATCACCAGCCTCCTATGTGCCTCTCTTTGGCCGGTTGTGACAAGGTGACCGGAGGCAAATGCAAGGTCAATTGGGAAGCCGTATGCCGCCCCACTAAACTTGGTGGTCTTGGGGTCTTGCACCTCGAGAAGTTATCTTTCGCCTTGCGGCTTAGATGGTTATGGCTCCAATGGACGGATGACTCCAAATCTTGTATTAAACTTGGAAACCCTTTGCAACGACTATGATAAAGACCTCTTCGTGGAGGCTACGGTGGTTACTATTGGAAATGGTGGAAAGGCACTTTTTTGGAAATCCTCTTGGGTCCTCGGTCAAATTACCATAGACATTGCCCCAAAGATCTACCTCATAGCGAAAAGATGAATTGCACGGTTGTAAAGTCTCTTGAAAACAACTCTTGGGTGAGCAACCTTGACATGGTTCATCTCTCTCTCTCTCATGGTGTTATCTTTATGTGATCATGAGATTTGTAATCTAGTTGAATATGTAGATTGATCTTCATCTGTTATGCTACTCAAGTGGTTTTGTTATCTCCGTAAACACTTTGATCATGGGGCAAAGGTGATAGTGTGTGCTCCGTGTGGTTTAGCATGATATTTATATCTTGTGTTGGAAGGTGAACCTATGAAATTGTGGCAGTTGTTTACTAATTTATGGCGCTTGTAGTGACATTGGGGTGCCCTAGAGAGGGAATATAGACTTGAGGAGTGTTGTTACAGCCCTACGCAATGATTAGTGTTCGTTATTCGACCGGAGAGTGGTTCGGAGTAGCATTGTGAAGAAATGATATTTGTTAATTCAATTATGTGAGCATTGTTGAGAGTGTCCTCTATTGAAAGTAGGAGCCCTAGGCCTTATTTCCAAGCATTGAAACACCATTTTCCGCCTGTTCTGCTACATGTTTGCTTTCTTCCATTTTTATTTCAGATTGCTATTATCACTTATTATCATCCATATTACTTGCATTTTACTCTCTTCGCCGAACTAGTGCACCTATACAACTGACAATTGTATTAGGTGTGTTGGGGACACAAGAGACTTCTTGTATCTTCATTGCAGTGTTGCTTGAGAGGGATATCTTTGACCTCTACCTCCCTGAGTTTGATAAACCTTGGGTGATCCACTTAAGGGAAACTTGCTGCTGTTCTACAAACCTCTGCACTTGGAGGCCCAACACTGTCTACAAGAATAGAAGTGTGCGTAGACATCATTGCCCCTATTCGATGCGAGGGCATTGATCTCGATGACGTTCTCCAATCATTCCCGGCCACCAAGACGACCTTTCCCTTGAGATACCTTGGCCTTCCTCTTAGTGTCAGTCGCCTTCGGAAAATTTACTTCCAACCCCTTGAAGACAAAATTGCCGAAAATATTTCTCCGAAAACTAGAAAAAATGTCAACATGGCCGGACGACGTGTGCTTGTGCGGGCGGTCCTCACCACTCAAGCCATCTACCAACTCACCTCTCTCGAGCTTCCGATGATGGATCTCAAGCAGATCACCAGCCTCCTATGTGCCTCTCTTTGGCCGGTTGTGACAAGGTGATCGGAGGAAAATGCAAGGTCAATTGGGAAGCCGCATGCCGCCCC
This sequence comes from Alopecurus myosuroides, assembly GCA_028641055.1. Classification (NCBI taxonomy): domain Eukaryota; kingdom Viridiplantae; phylum Streptophyta; class Magnoliopsida; order Poales; family Poaceae; genus Alopecurus; species Alopecurus myosuroides. The sequence continues at coordinate 264,787,199 of CM054063.1, read as the reverse complement.
ACTAAACTTGGTGGTCTTGGGGTCTTGCACCGAGAAGTTCGCTTTCGCCTTGCGGCTTAGATGGTTATGGCTCCAATGGACGGATGACTCCAAATCTTGTACTAAACTTGGAAACCCTTTGCAACGACTATGATAAAGACCTCTTCGCGGAGGCTATGGTGGTTACTATTGGAAATGGTGGAAAGGCACTTTTTTGGAAATCCTCTTGGGTCCTCGGTCAAATTCCCATAGACATTGCCCCAAAGCTCTACCTCATAGCGAAAAGATGAATTGCACGGTTGTAAAGTCTCTTGAAAACAACTCTTGGGTGAGCAACCTTGACATCCAAGTCGGACTTGACCTTGAGCACATCCAACAATTTGTGACCCTTTGGAACTTGCTCTCCAACATAAACCTCACCCCGGAGTTCGTGATTCCACTCGTTGGAACCTAACTAATGACGGGAACTACTCCGCCTCCATGGCCTACATGATGCAATTTAAAGGCACTATCTCCTCCGACTCAGGCAAAGTAATTTGGAAGACTCCCCCCAAATGTAAGATCCTTGCATGGCTTGTGATACAAAATAGAATATGGAATTTGGACCGTCTCCAACAAAGGGGTTGACAAAATTGTGGCAATTTCCCCCTTTGTAACCAAACCCAAGAGTCGGAAGCCCACCTCATCTTCCAATGTCGATTCTCGACGAGGATTTGGTCGGCTATTCTCCCATGGTGCAGCTTCGAGGATATATCCCCAACAAGTTGGACCAATGATCCCAATGTTAAATCTTGGTGGTTGAACCTCGTCTCCAAGAAATATCGAGCACGTAAGGCCATGGCATCCCTAATTATGCTAGTCTGTTGGGAGATTTGGAAGGAGCGCAACGCGAGATTTTTCCGACACTTTGCCTCCCCAAAAAATGTGGTCATCTCCAAGATTAAAGATGAGGCAAAGTTTTGAAAGTTACTCGGTGCCGTCTCTTTGGGCAATGTAATTTTGGGAGAGTATGCTTTTGCAAACTCCTAGGGCTTGTCCTAGGCATTAAAACTAAAACCTCTAAAACTCTCTTCTTATCTAATGAAAATGGCTAATATTTTGCCCCTTTTCAAACAAAAAGTGTTGTTGGGATTTCGACTTTGAGAAGAAGACATGCCCCAAAAATATTTTTGGGGCATGCAGATGTTGGGTTGTTCTGAATTAAATAGCTTCACTCAAGAAAACATGCCCCCAAAAATTGTCTCTGATGAACAATTTAAGATCTCAAACTTAGTATGGATTGAATCTGACATAGCTGATTTGAGTGATTTGGTGTGCTGACCACAAAACAGGAAAAATAAGTAGAAGACTTTTTTTCACTAACAAAGATAATTACTATCCCCTTCACCAGTTATCATTTAACCGTAAAATTAATAACCAAAGCATGATGATGTCCATACTGAATTCAGATGTTTCCTACTTTCTACAATGACTAAGCTAAACTTTCGAATATGCAACCAGAAGTAGTTGATCGACAATGGAATATTAGAAATACAATCCGCCATCGAAATATATGATATGTGGTGATGCATGATTCAGCAATGGAACGTGGCTCTGGGTACCAAATCATGCAAGTACACACATAATTCATCCAAAATGATTATTCAGATCCATCTATCCAACCATTGTCACTTTGTTCGAGCTTGCCCATAGTAATTACTACAAAAAGGCAAAATAAGTGAAGGCATATGAGACCATACCTCTTGCCGGGTAAGACCTGAAGTCCGGGCGGGTGCCGGCAACGGCAGATCAGGGAGGGTGTGGCCAACTGCAGCTTGGGGAGGAACACGGCATGCAGATCCAGCGGTCGTCCATACCAACAGGTCGCGAACGGCTTGGAGCTTCAACATGGGCGGGACGTGGCGCCCGGGAGCTCCATGGCAGCGCTGCCGAACTCTCGAACGACCAGAAGGTCAGGCAACACGTACGGGGACTAGATAGCAGAGTGGAAAGGCAGGGGTGGCCGGCGGTGGGAGAAACGACGTGACAGCGGTGAGGCGATTTGTTGGGGGAGAGGGAAGGTTCGAAGGGGATAGAGACAACTCGAGGTGGAGGAGGTCGGTAGCGGCCGCCATGTGCACATTTTCTTCCGCGTCAAAAGCTCTCTTACTGATAGGTCGCTGACTGTGGGTCCCATGTCTTGAGGCAAGGAGAGGGATCAAATAGCTCTACGCATGGATTACTTAGAAGATATATATGCTCCTAACTATGTCGAATCAAGCACCCATTTCATTTCCTTGCCATTGCCAAAAGGCCCCAAAATTCAAGTAGGCAAAGCTGATGTACAAATATTAAGAACTATTTCTGCTACTTACCATGAATTGGGGAAGTGGAGGCTCGCAATAAATAGATATCACCTTCTGGTTGTCTTTGCTGCAACCGCATCAGCTGGAAATTCGTCTCGCTATTCACACGGGTGACGTTTTTTCCCTCCCCCTCGCGTCGCCCCCCTCGCGGTGCTAGGGGCGTCCCTGGTCCGCCCCCCACCAGGTGCCCGTCTGACGCTGCCGTCGCCGGCCCTGTCCGTGGCGGTGGCGGCACCACTCCTGCTGCCGAAGGTGGTCGGGAGGGGAGGTTCCCGTGCGCGGTTGGAGGTGGACAGGCTCGTGGGACGGCGGCGGTCGGGGTGGTGGAGGCTGGGCCGACGGGCTCAGGAGGCAGACTGGGGGTGGTATGCGGTTGTCCGGTGGTCGGTAGGCGGCAGGACAGGGGTTGGGGTGCCGCTGCCGGCTCTTGCAGGGTGCAACTGCGTACCCAAATGGGCTTAGTGGGCCTGATTTGGGCTTGTCGGGTCCGGAAGGCGGTGGGCTGTGGCGAAGCATCCCCGACGCTGTTGCTGGGCATGCGGGCCGGCGATGGGCGCGTGCTGCGTTGGCGCGAAGGTGGTGGTTTATAGTTCCAGTCGGCATGGTGTCGGGAGGCGCCGTCCTCTCCGACCGGTGTCTCCGCGTGGTGTGGTGGTTTGGGCGGATGATCGGTGGTATCCGGGCCCCAACTTTTGTGGGAGGTGGTGTAGGTGGTGATGGTCAGAGAGGAGTAAGCTGAGGCGGCGGCCCCAGAGCTGCAACTCGATCATGGGTTGGCATGGCGTTGGCCGTGGCGGGAGGTGTCGCGGATGTTGCGGCGTGTGGTGTTCGTGGTCGGGCCGGTCCCCGTGGGCCGGTTTTGCGGCACATCGTCGGGGGAAAGCCTTTCCCAGGTGGTCGACCGAGCCCGACGACGGCGACGCCTCTAGGCGCCGTGTCCTTCTTGAAGGCGTCATCGAGGCGGTGCTCTCACTTCTCCGCGCTGGGTTCTCCGGGCGAAACCCTAGATCCCGCGAACCGGAGGAAACCCTAGATCCCTCGCGGGATCAGACGAGGGTGGCGCTCCTGCGTCGCTTGCCTCTTGGAACCTCGCCTTGGATGTTCCACCGGCCTTGGGGAGCTGTGGGGTGTTGGTAGTTGGCAGCGGCGACTCTTTTTCATCGGCTAGGTGGTGAGCGGCCCTGGGGCCGGCGTGGATGTCGGAGCGGCGGCTCCGGATGACTTGGGTCAAGGATTGACTCCGCCGTGTTTAGTGTCGGCTTTGGTTGCTATGGATACTTGTTCGTCGACTAGTTAGGGGGCGCGGCCTTAGGTCCGGCGTGGATGTCGGAGCGGCGGCTCCGGGTTTTGTCTTGCGTTGAGCTTGCCTCCGCCATGTGTAGTGTAAGCTCTAGTTGCTTATGTGACATGGTTGACGGCTAGGTTAGGGGCATGGTCTTGGGGCTGTCGTGGTTGTCGGAGCGGCGACTCCGGGCCCCGTCTTGCGTGAGGTTGCCTCCGCCGTGGTAGTGTCGGCTTTGGTTGCTAGGGAAACATGGTCGCCGACTCGAGTTGTATCATCTTTTTAGGCCTCGTCCTGTCTGTTTGCTCCTTCTATATCAATATAGAGGTAAATCTTTTGCCTCGTTTCAAAAAAAATATCACGCGGGTAATTGCATGGCTAGCCGCACTGCTTCGAATTTCCCTCGCCGTACTGATAGGTGACATTGACAACATACCGTCCTGCTCAGCTTTCACGACGGAAAACTGGTAGTAGCCGAAGCCGGTCCCCGCGCAGCCCGAACCATATTGGCGAGTGGCCGTCGCCACGACTGCGCTCCATCCAACAGAAGCACCTTATGGTGCTCACGCGGAACTTGCTAGTAGGGACCCAACAACTGCCGTGGTGAAGTAGGCGGACTAGGCTTGAGTAGGTCGAGGCGCAAAGCGTGGTTAACCACTTGGGCGGAGGTGTTGAGGCGCATCCTTACATGAACTCAACAACAACAATTCCATGCACCGCACACATAGTATAGTAGTTCACGTCGACGTCGTGGATGGCCACGACGCGTCACTATCACTGAGGAGCCCACTATAATCCGCCATCGCGCGGCTCTTCATGGACGCGACGATGGAAAGCCCTCTCCAATGGATGCAATGGTGGGGACCACCTCCTCATCGGTCGCGAGGCGGGCAACGACGAAGGCGTGCTGCACTAGCGTAGGGAGAGGCTCGTCCACGAGAGAGAGGGGGGCGACGAATGGGACGTATTAGACTAGTGCATGGGAAAATACCTTCTCGACCTCGTCGATGGGCTGGTTGGCGGGTCTAATCAGATGAGAAGATCAAATCAATCACAACCATATCAACAAAAAATCAACCAGCTAGGTCTAGGGATATGCCACCCAAGACTTAGTACACGCACGGCAGCCAGGAAGGGATAGGAAGCCACCGGCCCCTAAGAGGGAAGCATGTGAGCGCAAGCGATGATGGTTTATTTGTATCTGGTCGACCGGGATCGGTCGGCACGGATGGGCACATGAGCATACAGCGACGGATCAAACATGAACCATCGGCGGAGCATAAGCAATGCCATGCAAGCAGCAGCGAAGCACCGCTTGTGACAGACAATGGACAAGAGGAGCCGCCACCACAGCCAGAAAAAAGACGAAGAAGGAAAAAAAGAGAGGGGAAGCAGCCAGGGCAAAAGAATAAAAACCAAAGGAACAAACCGAGTCTATCGGCCCAACCGGACACGTACAACGCATGTAGACTTCCGAACTTCCGGCACGCAAGGAAAGCCAACAAAGCGGACACGATGGAAAAAAAACTCCACCGACCCAGCAAGCGTCCCTGCCAGGTGAGGACCCAAACCGGCAGGAGCCAGGAGCAACCTCAAGGCATGAATAGCCCTACCGTTAGATCTCTTAGAGATGGCAGAGAGGCTTAGTTCTATAAGCAATCAATTGGAAAAGAAATCGGAGAAAGAAAAATGCAGCTCTCAAATAAAGATAATCATAGCGAATGTTTATTGTTTATAAAGTCATTTTGGCTCCTAGGCACATTTTTTCCGGGAAAAAGAGGTTTATAATAAGCCTAGTTCTTGCAGAAATATCTAGAAAAACATACACAAATTACACATGGGTCCCTCTGGATCCCAACTACACCGGCGAGGGAGACGAGCTGGTGGTGCGCCACTCGTGCTCCTCCACTTGATGCCTTGGATCGGAAGCAGGCCCATTGCAGCCGAGAAGTCGCTGGACAACGTAGTTCTTGCACCCTTGAATGCCGGCATCGTCGCGAAACTTGACATCACCATCTTGATCTTGAACATCAAACCCCGTGACCACCGCCGCCTATTCAGCTCCGGCGAGGCCTTGTTTGACGCGCTTCGTGGGTCCTAGGCACCTCAACTCGAAAGAAACCGACAAGGTCAATTTGACTATGGTACCTCTGAACCATGTTCATTGACCAAAGATAACCATTCCCGTTTTCTAACTGCGATCTTTCGACGCAATTTGTCGTATCTACTCGCTCTGTATCGAAATATAAGATGTTTTAGCACTTTCTAGACATAACGTATCTAGTCACGTTTTAGTGTATAGATTCATATGCATCTTACACTAAAATATGTGTAGGTACGTTTTGTCTAGAAAGTGGTAAAACATCTTACGTTTCGATACGGAGAGAGTAATTGACAACGTTTAGCCGTTTAGGTGACACGTGACAGTAGCACATCGTAGGTCGTTCAGCACGTTCGCATGTGTTTTGTCCAGTGGAGTGAATTTCTCCCGTAAGTCGATCGGGCTTTGCTGCCTAGCGGGAGATGCTACATCTACGGAAGGTTTTGTTACGGATTTTGTTTACGGACTGAGGTGTCGTAAATTGGTTGGGTGGCCAGAACGGGCCCAACCCGAGTGAAATTCAGGGGGGGGGGGGGCGAATTAAGGGGCAGCACGTCATCCCGTAAACAAATTCACGTATGTTTCCTCCGTAGGTCTAGCATTTTCGCAGTAGCGCAACTCTCTAGTCGTTCTCACGTGCGGATCGGGTAGTCAAAAAAGGAAAAAAAAAAAGAAATCGGACTCATGCGCGGAGGTCGTTGTAGTGAGGATAGGTGAATCAAAACTCGCCGATAGGAACCAGCCCGCTTCCTCGCAGTCGCACCACATCAATCATCTCCGATCCCGATCCAACTGCACAGACCGGGCAGCTCGCGTGTGATTATTCCCCACTCCATGCTATTACTAGTACACTCCTATCGTCGCTAGCTCGGACATCGGACGATTCCTCCAGTCAACGCCGCAATGGCGGCATCCCCTCTCCTCCTGCTCCGGGCCACGCCCTTCCTCCTCTTCCTCCTCCTGCCCCTGCAACCGCCGGCCCCGCCGGGCGCGCGGCCCGCGCACACCCGCGTATTCTCCGTCGCCGACTACGGCGCGGCGGGCGACGGCTCGCGCTACGACACGGCGGCCATCCAGGCCGCCATCAACGCCTGCGGGGCGGCGGGGGGCGGCCGCGTGCTCCTCCCGGCGCCCGGGGACTACCTGACGGCGACCGTCCACCTCCGCTCCGGCGTGGTGCTCGAGGTGGCCCCCGGCGCGCGCCTGCTGGGCGGGACCAGGCAGCGGGACTACCCGCCCGAGTCGCGCCGCTGGTACGTCGTGCTCGCCGAGAACACCACCGGCGCGGGCGTCACCGGCGGCGGCGAGATCAACGGCCAGGGCGGCGCCTTCGTCGTCACGCCCAACGCGCAGAAGAACATCATGATCAGCTGGAACGTCACGGGGGACTGCCGGAGCGACGAGTGCCGCCCGCGGCTCGTCGGCTTCATCGACTCCAAGGACGTCACCATCCAGGACATCACACTCAACCAGCCGGCCTACTGGTGGTGAGCACTTCTTCGTCCCTCACTCACTTCGTTTTCATCCTACTCACAGGACATACTGTCACTGGCAAAACCACTGATGAGTGAACGAATGTAGTGTACTCATGTAAATGCACTCACTTCGTTCTGAGCACTTCTTTCATTGAAGCCTGAACTCGAATGATACTAGAAGTTAATCATGTACACACCATCTGCAATCAGTTGCTGCTATTGGTTGTTATTTGTTAGAGGGTCCACTAGAGACAAATAGATGCTTTATTCTCTGCATTCTCATCCTACTCACAGAACGTACTGCCAGTCTGCCACTGGCAAAACCACTGACGAGTGAACAAATGTAGTGTACTCATTTAAATGTACTGACTACTGACTTGACTACTTCTTTCACTCTGAAGTCTGAACTCTAATGATACTAGTATGTTGTTAGACAAATAGATGCTCCATTTTCTGCATTCTTATTGAAGTATTGAGGTAGGATTAATAAAATTATGCCGGCTAGCTGTTACTTGATTGTATTCTTGTATTCTCTCCAGCCTGCACCTTATCAGGTGTGACAACTCGGTGATCCGCAACGTCTCAATATACGGGGATTTCAACACTCCTAACAATGACGGGATGGACATTGCGGATTCAAACAACACGATCATCACCGATTGCCACATAGACACTGGAGATGACGCGATCTGCCCTAAGTCTTCCACAGGGCCTGTTATCAACCTGACAGTCACAAACTGCTGGATCCGGACCAAATCCTCTGCTATCAAGTTTGGCAGTGCAAGCTTTTTCAACTTCGAGAGGCTGGTCTTTGACAACATAACCATAGTTGATTCGCATCGAGGACTTGGAATGCAGATCCGTGATGGAGGTAAGGATTCTTGCTTGCAATTGCCACTGAACCATCATATTATTAGGTGATATAATTGAACATCTTATTAAAGAAAACTAGTGTTTTGCTTACAACTTCCTGGCCCTGTGGAAGGGGCTGTGTTTTGAAAAACCTCAGGGGGACTTGTTTTTCATTCAAACTCGTGTTGTAGTTTTACTTTGCTTTGGATTAAATAAATTTTACCCCCTCCGTCCCAACTTAGTTGTCATAGATTTGTCAAAATGTGGATGTATCTAGACATATTTTAGTGTATATATACGTCCATATTTTGACAAGTCTATGACATCTAATTTGGGACGGAGGGAGTGCTTGGCAGCGATCCTATCTTGTGCATTCAAGCCTTGAAACATCCCCTGATTTTGAGTTACATAATTTTTGCAGGGAACGTTAGTGATGTGGTGTTTTCGAACATCAAAATGAGCACCAGGTACTATGACCCTTCATGGTGGGGGAGAGCTGAACCGATCTACATCACTACCTGTCCAAGGCACGCCGATTCCAAAGAAGGCACCATTTCAGATGTTCGTTTCATCAACATCTCATCGGTATCAGAAAACGGGGTTTTCCTCGCTGGATCAAAACACAGCCTGCTTCACAACCTGAAGTTCCAGAACGTTGAGCTGACCTACAAGAGATGGACAAACTATACCGGGGGCCAGTATGATTACAGGCCTGGATGCCAGAAGATGGTGAAGCACAGGACCGGTGGTATGATGCTGGAGCATATCTCTGGCCTGGAGATTGACAATGTCAAAATGAGATGGTCGAGGGGAAGCCTGAAAGGGTGGGATGTTAATCCGATGCTCTTCCGCCCGTCGACTATTGATGGGCTGTCATTCCACGACTGGCAATCATTTGATGTTCAATAGCACACCAATTGAATGTGAACAGCATCTGTACGTCTGTATGTATCTTGAATTCACACGATGAATAAGTGATGATTATTTTCTGAAATATTTCAATAAATGATCAAGCAGCAAGAGTACATTGATTTCTTCTCTTCTGCATATGGGTAAGAGTTCCTGCCATAGCTGTGTTTTGAGTTATGGGTTCAAGGCTATATAGCTGATTCATTTGAGTTAACCTCAAGCCTTTTGTTTATTTCTGTTGATCTTGGACAGACAGTCCTGAATTCCTGATGATTCCCAGAATTTCTTGGGACCAGTAAAAGAAGCTGCACATTTCATGGTACCCTAAAAATATATAAAAAACTAATCAAGTACGCATTTGCAATCAGTTGCCTTGCCATTATTGGCTGTTAACTTGTTAGGAGGCCCAGTAGAGACAAATAGATAGGAAGGATTAGCAAAGTTATGTCAGTTGTGACTTGATAGTTGATGGTATGCTTGTATTCTCTGCAGCCTGCACCTTATAAGGTGTGACAACTTGGTGATCCGCAATGTATTAATATACAGAGATTTTGATAGTCCCAACAATAACGGCATTGACATTGAAGATTCAAACAACACAATCATCACTGAATGCCACATAGACACTGGAGATGATGCGATCTGCCCTGAGTCTACCACAGGGCCTGTTATCAACTTGACAGTGACAAACTGCTGGACCCGGACCAAATCCTCTGCTATCAAGTTTGGCAGTGCAAGCACTTCAACTTCGAGAGGCTGGTCTTTGACAACATAAGTATATGTGATTCGCATCAAGGACTTGGAATGCAGATCCGTGATGGAGGTAATGATTCTCTTGAGGCAACCTCATGTTGTAGTTTTACCTTGCCTTTGGTTAAAATAAATTTTACTTGCCAGCGATCCTACATTCAGCTATTTCCGTAAGTAGTGGATTGCCTTTTTAAAAAACAGGAAATGCCAAAAGGCCCAGCTTAGTATAGAAATCTTAAACCAGTGGCATATTTGCTTTAAGCGTCTTTTGATGTGGTGTTTTAAAAAGAGTTGCATAATTTTGCAGGGAAGTGTTTTTGAACATCAAAATGAGCACCGGGTACTACGACCCTTCATGGTGGGGGAGAGCTGAAACCGATCTACATCACTACTTGTCCAAGCCACGCTGATTCCAAAGAAGGCACCATTTCAGATGTTCGTTTAATCAACATCTCATTGGTATCAGAAAATGGGGTTTTCTTGGCTGGATCGAGGCACAGCCTGCTTCGCAACCTGAAGTTCCAGAATGTCGAGCTGACCTACAAGAGATGGACAAACTATACCGGGGGCCAGTATGATTCCAGGCCTGGATCCCAGGGGATGGTGAAGCACAGGACCGGTTGTATGATGCTGGAGCATATATCTGGCCTGGAGATTGACAATGGTAAGATGAGATGGTCGAGGGGAAGCCTGAAAAGGTGGTATGTTAATCCGATGCTCTTCCGTCCATTACTGATGGACTGGCATTCCACGACCTGCAATCATTTGATGTTCAATAGTACACCAACTGAATGTGAACAGCGTCTGTATGTATGTCTGTATCTTGAATTCACATGATGAATAAGTGAGACGATTATTTTCTGAAAATTTTCACTAAAAGATCAAATAGCAACAGTATATGGATTTCTTCTGTTCTGCATATGGGTAAGAGTCCCTGCCATAGGTGCTCTGGGTTCAAGACTATATAGCTGATTCATGTGAGTTAACCTGAAGCCTTTATTTATTACTGCTGACCTTGAACAGACACAGTCCTGATGTTTTCCGGAATGTTTTAGGACCAGTAAAGAAGCTGCACATTTCATGGTACCCTAAAAATATACTTCCTCCTACAAATTAATTGTGCAACAATTAATTTGGAACGGAGGCGGTATATCCTAAGAGCCCATATTACAGTTGTCAGCGCTGAGCTCTTGTTCAAGTGCAGGCGTGCAGCTATCCACTGAAGTGGATGAAAAGTTTGGCATGCTGTGAGAGTTCAAAAACACTGATGATATTTTTTATGTTCTTCCTTCTTTTTCTATACCCTACTACCCTAGCATCATATCTTATCTATCAGAAGCAAGGTCGGATATAGGGCTATCATTAACAATGCGATCTTCTTTAATTTACAGTCAAATATGGAAATTTCTAAAATTTTGGGATAATATAATGGAAAAAGAAATTTCTTATTAGTATAGTTTTTTCATTGTGTAAATACAATCGGCTTTATTGAATGACATCACAATGGTAGTGTCCAAATGAACAAACTGACTAAAATCGAGGAAACATAGCCACACGTGGCAAGATTCAACAAATTATGTATGTATCATATTAAAATATTTTTTGATATAAATTTTCATCCTTTTTGGAGAGGGATATCTCATCTTGTTTGGTAATTATATATTTTTTGAGACAATGGCAATTATAATTAGAAAAAATGTACTACGTTCCAACCTACGGCCCAGTAAGTTCACCCGCGCCCAGTTCACTGACCAAATCCGGCCCACTTACACCACTCACTGCGACGTCCACAGTCACATCCCAGCCTCGTCTCCGCAGAGCAGCCCCCAAATCGGCGACCTCTCCCTCTCCGATCTCTAATCCTCCTCCTCGCACAGACTCACCAACCGAGCACGATGCGGGCGATCTCGTCGGCTGCGGGGGGCATGCTGCGGGCGCGGCTGAGCGCTTCGGCGCGCGTCCGCGGTGGTCACGGCGACGGCGCGGGGCGGTGGACGACGCCGGGGCACGAGGTGCGGCCCAAGGGTTACCCTATGAACCGCACGCCGCCGCCGCCGGGGGAGTCGCGCAAGTGGGAGGACTGGGAGCTTCCCTGCTACCTCACCTCCTTCCTCACCGTCGTCATCCTCGGCGTCGGGCTTAACGCCAAGCCCGATCTCACCCTCGAGACCTGGGCGCACCAGAAGGCGCTCGAGCGCCTCCAGCAGCAGGAGCTCGCCGCGTCCGCCGACGCCCTGGCCGAGTGATCCGCGCGCCCCAGGTCTCATCGAAAACCTAGGTTTGCTTCTGTTCTGCTTCCAATAAGGTGGTTGAGATGTACGAACCTGCTATGGATGGCAAACTCGGGCTAAGCACTGTAATTTTATTTCTGTTTCGTTGTGAAAATTTATCTGATGGTGGCGAAAGCCCTAAACATTTTGATATGATTTGTGTTGCCCTAAACGTTTTGTAATGCTTCGGCTTTATATCATCTGCATCATACTCTGGCCTGACAGTATAACAATTTTCCCTACTCTAGCATACTTAGGATTAATGACTTTTGTCTCTCTCTTCCCAAAATATCATGTTGCAATGCTCAATATATCACACTTAATAGCCTCAAACGTAGCTTCTTTCTAGAACTAATAAGTGGCGCTTGTTGATATGGCGTACTCTCCTTAATCACCTACTGTTGATTATGATTTTAAGCATGTCATCTTGGTACACGATTTAGTGGGTATATCAGTATAAGAGCGTAATGTGCGATGTGTTACTTGAGTAACTAAGTAATTGTCACCGAACACTTGGTTATAGAAGAAACAGAAATAAATCTAGGTTAGTAGGTATAGGTCTAATCTAGCACATGCTCTAAGCTGGACCTTCTTAGAAGTAAAATTGATATGAGGGAATTAAAATGTTGCTCGAAGGTACAAAAATAGGTATTGCACACACTTGAATTTTGATGATCCTACGAAGGATCAATGATCCCACCTTATGCTTGATATCTTGGTTGTTGCCTTGCTGGTATAATTAGTATATTGCTATTTGTAAGGTGTTGGAAAATTAAGGTAAGTCAGGACTCGAAAGGGACTGTATCTAATGTTGTTATATTTGTTTTTTGTTCATAGAGTTAGTGATTGAATTATTTTATATCAAGTAGCTTATCAAAGTCAGCATGGTACGCGAGCTCACTCTTGTGCAAACGCCTGGGCTCGATGTGATGAGACATACTCACACCATGTGAAGACTGGTTTATTCATGCTTGCTTAAAAAACATAAAAAATTCTATAGGGCAAACTACTGGATATGTATGTAGTCATCCTTATTCCGATTGATCGAGAACTCAAACAAATAAGAAGTCCTAACATGACATTTCCCACTGAATATGATCTCCCAAGGATTTTATCTCCTTATCTCCACCCTGCCCCTTTGGGAGACTTATCCTCATGCGCTACTGTCTTCCCAGCTGCCTCATATGTTTGAAAATAGTGATGCCGGCCCAAGATGCTGTACCATCTCATTTATCTTCATCCAGGAGCAATTATACAATTGAAAACAGATGAAGGTTTTTTATAATTGAGAGACAAAATAATGTTGTAAATATGTTTATTTGTCTACCTTGAAACACTTATATGGCTTTGCGCCCTTAAGATGCAGGATAGTTGAGCTACGTTGAACAACCTGCGTGGTACATATGTTTGTTGTAGAAATCAGCCTGCATTTAGGACACTGGAAAGAAGTTTTTCTTTATTTTATTAAAACCAGTGAATGGGTTTTGACCTAAGGTAGTTTGTGGAACATGTATTAATGACATATGGTTTGCGGATAAGGCTTTGTGTTGCGTAACTGATGAACTCACTGAAACCTGATGGACTGTAGTTTCAACACAGAAAAAATGTAGTAGCCTTAACCCTAATTTATTAGTTTCACATATAATTTGGATGGATATTATGTTTGTGCTCATATTTTTTTTCTCCTTTACTAACTTCTCTACAAGGATACTTAGGACCATGTTGTTTGTATAGTCTTTCTCTGAAGCTGCTTGTTATCATATGATCAAGATTTTGATATTGTGGGTTTTATCCGACATGTTAAGTAGCTAATTTGCAAGGATGTGATGTATGGGACTACTTTATTGCTTTATTACCTCCTCTATAAGGATCCTTAAGACCATGTTGTTTGTATAGTCTTATGAAGCTGCTTATTCTCTTGTGATCAAGATTTTGGTATTGGTGTATTTTATCTGACTTGCTTAAGTTGTTGAAGCATTTTTCATGATCATGAGAAGTGGTATTCAATAGGACTTCCTATCATATATTCTCATCAATATCAGAAGTATTGTGAATGATACTAATATCTTGCTGGGTGGCCTCAGTATTATAGGAGTAATCAGTAACATTGCATGCGTAATGTGTTTGAGCTATAATTAGGTAAAAAGGCCAAACAAAATATTCCGAGGGATGAACAGTGCATTGTTGTACGTTGTCTGCTAGGAATGTTTACCTCAAAATCATGTAGACTTGAATTGTCTACCCATGTGTTGAAGCCTTGAAGCAGCTCTTGGGTAGCAGATTGTCTAAGACTTTGTATTCTAGCTCACAAAACATAGGAAGAAGTTTATGTCTTGTTTATAATTGTTGACCATATACAGTTGAAGTCCAGTCTATATGCATGTACTAGCTTCCCTCCGTTCCGAAATGTAAGCCTTTTTAGCAAGCTAGTTTAGTTTGCTAAAAAGGCTTACATTGTGGAACAGAGGTAGTAGATACCAATACTGTCACTGCAGCTTTGATTGCAAATATTGCTTGCTTTGATGAAATATAACATGTACTTTCCATGCTTGAATTTTTTTTTTGTGTTGGCATTAAAATGTGAAGCTATTCTGGATTGTCCTTTTTTTTTTTACTTTTTCTGAACATAGCAGGAAACTGATTGTTTTAGCTGTATTGATAGGGACAGCAAATATCCGTGTTGAACTAGGTTTTCTATATTTTGTAAGCTACTAACGCGGAAAATAGAGAATGGACAGCCAGGGCACACTGGCACAGCTTTAGGCTGGTTCATGTTTCCTTACATTTAGGATTTAACCCTCCATCCTAGCGTAGAATATACTACAACGGTGCTAGTTTTGTCAGTCAGGTCCCCCTTTGCGTGCGTGTGCTACAATTTTGCCGCTCCAGACTTGAATCCTTTTGTGCAGCTTGTTCATTACTCAGGTTTAGATCTGTTTTGCTTTGTTGCTTTCTTCGTCTTTTAGCCATGAAATAGATCTTCTTACAACCTTTTGAGCCTAGGAATTGTACAAATCTGGCAAACCAATCTTGATATGCCAACTTTCGCGTGGATCCAAAGACATTGCTTGTCCTCCATGCGCTTTCGAACACACCTGTCAGTTCTTTACTCGACTCCTCTTCTGTATGTCTCACTTTACCGGCTTCTCAAAGCTGGGCATATCATATCAGCAATTTATTCCAGTTGATTGCCCAATTTTTTTTATTCCAGTTATTATCCCCCAGTACTTTTTACTCCCCCCTGATCAAAATATAAGATTAATAAGATTTTTTAGCGTTTTCTAACAAAGCATATCTAGACACGTTATAGTGTATACATACATATGCATCTTACACTGTTTTAGCGTATATGTACATATACATGTTACACGAAAACATATCTAATACATATTGTTTAGAAAACGGGAAGACATCTTACATTTTCATACGGAGGGGCTCTCAATGGTTTTACGATAAAGCTGAGAAGCAGTACATATTCTTGTCCGATTGGGATGGGACGATTATTGTCACATCACCAGAACTTTTGCTTTTGGTGGTTGTGTGGGCCGGTATGTTGGACGCTCGCAGACGCGGAAGTACTTGTAACAGTGGTAGCGTTGGCTGGCGAGACTGTTAACGTGTTAGGCCATGGCCAACGCGTCGCCTCAAGCTAATGCCTCACAGGCCAACTAGGCTCGGATTGTCAGGGGTGTGGCCTCGCAGTGTGTCAGTAGCTCTTCTGCAGGAGGCGGGCGCTCTAGGAAAAGCGTGGTTTTGCAAGAGAGATGCATGTACTGGGAGTGACGGACGTTCTGTATTTTTCTGTCAGGGGAGGGGCTGCCAAAATGATGCTTCCGTTGGGAGAAAAAGACCAACAAGATTGCTTGGAGCGCCTTTTTTCCATGGGGCAGTAGATAAGGGTGGCTTCCGTTGCTCATGCCCTTAATGACCTGATCCTAGCCAGCTAGTAGTACCGTCCTTTCTTGCCATGCCCCACTTGTGACAGAAATATGTTTATTGCGTCGGACTGTTGTTGGTCTCTCCTTTTCTTCTGGTCTGAATCTTGTGCTTGGCAGCTGGCGATGAAAAAAAATGCTTGCAAGTCCTCCACCAATTAAGCTTTAGTGGGAGCTTAATCTGACACTGAATGCGCCATTCGGAGATGAATTTTTCGTTCATTTCCGTGCCCAATTGCCGTCCCTTGACGCACCATCGCACGGAAGAAACGAGACTGATTTGTTCATCTACTAGGTAGAGCACCACGGCAGTGAGTGTCGGTGGCGGTAACATGTCCCTGCTAAGGGCATCTCCAGTCGTGTCGCCCCCGGGGCCCAAAACACCGCCGTGGCGCCAAAAGGCGCTAATCTGGAACCTGGGGGGCAGCATTCCCAGTCGTCCCCAGCCCAAAGTTCGGCCCAAAATAACTCGAAAAATAAAATCCGACGCACTTTTATTGATTCGACGAAAGTTCATACAATTCGACTGAAATTTAAACTAAAAAACTGTAAAACTACGTCTACTGCAGGCCTAGGCTCGCCGCGATCACCTGGCTATAGTCGCAGTCGTCCCGTCGTCGTCGTCGTCGTTCGAGCCGCCGCCGTCCCGCCTGCTCGTTCCTTGGTCGGGATCGCGGCAGTCGGGTTGCTCGGTCCCGCGCCGGAGTCGCCCCACCTGCTCACTACAAGGGCTCGCTGCAGCTCGGCTTCTTCGTCGCTGTCGGGGTCGAGCACGACGTAGGGTATCTCCCTCGTCTGCGGAGGGAGAGGAATGCGGCGGCGGGCCGCATTGGCGGGAGCTTCCTGCTCGCGCTGCGCCTTCCGCTGCTCGGCCTCGGCGAGGAGGCGGCGCTGGAGCTCCAGCTCCTCCGCGGTGCTGTCGCGCAGACTCCAGTCGGCGGCGACTGGCTGGAGGGTGTTACGCGACATCTCCTCCGCGGCCTTCAAGTCCGGCCACTCATCGTCCTCGTCCACCTCCGTCTTCGGGCGGACGACGCGCTCGAAGTCCGCGTCCTGCCGTTGGCGCGGCCCGCCGATGCGCAGGGCGCCGCCGCTGCGCCTGGGGGCAGAGGCGCGGGAGTTGAGTATGGGAGGGGTCAGAGAGAGGGATTGAGCGCCGGAGGAGTTCGAGGTGGCCGACGACAAGCCGCCCATCCGCCGTGGTTCCCACGAGGGGTGCGGGCGGGGCGGCATCTGCAACCGGGGCTCGTTGCCGGCGTCGATGTAGTCCAGCACCCACTCGAGAGTGCGGTGCTGGCCTCCCCACCAACGCTTGCGCCCCGAACTGTTGGCGCGGCCCTCGATAGGGTCGTTGTTGCCTTCGGCGGCGAGGTCCACGTCGTGGCGGCGCTGGAGCTCCTGCCACCAGAAAGCGTCCTAGCCGTGCGGCCTCGTCCGCCGGCAGTCCTCGGGGGACTTCCGCGATAGCCTGCCGAAATTCTGCGTCGGTGGAAGGGATTGGGGGCACGGGAACCCCGCCGACGCTGAGGTGACAGTGAGGTTGCCCGCCGGCGGAGCTCGGGAGGCGCATGTCGGGCGGGCACGGATAGCCCGCCCGATACAGCGACCACGTTTCGTTCCTGCGAAGGTGGCGGCGGCGCCAGCCGTTGGCGGCGGCGGCATCGTCGTAGTTCGCCATCGTAGGGGAGAAAGCACGGGGAGAGGAGAGCGTCGAGGAGGAAGGACGGGGAGAGCGGCCAGGAGGAAGAATATGGAATGCGGCGAGCGGCGGGGTTTTTTGTAGCCTGCCGGGCATTTACTGCGCCGTGTGCCCTCGCTGCCGCCCGCCACGCCATTACTCCGGCAGCCATTGAACGGGCGCATGCACTGGGCGGCCGCCACGCCATAAACGCCGGCAGCCTTTTGACCGACGCGGGAGCCGAGAAGATGATCACGAGGGTTTCTGTTCCCGCGTTTTTTCGACGCGTCACTAACAGAGCTGGCCCGCGTGGGCTGCAC
Source organism: Alopecurus myosuroides (assembly GCA_028641055.1). Lineage (NCBI taxonomy): Eukaryota > Viridiplantae > Streptophyta > Magnoliopsida > Poales > Poaceae > Alopecurus > Alopecurus myosuroides. The sequence continues at coordinate 264,769,303 of CM054063.1, read as the reverse complement.
CGCATTTTCGCCCTCCCAAGCCGAACCCAGCGGGTTGGGTTTCGCCTGGGTGCCGCGCCGCGAATTAGCGCCGAAATGTCGCTATTTGGGCTTCTGGGGGGACGGCTGGTGCGAAAACGGTGCTATTCGCCGCCTGAAGGCTAAAAAGGCCGCCTGGGTACATATGGCAATGGGGCCCCGAAACCCGCAAACCCGGCGGGTACCCGCCTTAAATGGGGAGGGTTTGGTAAAATGGTCGACCCGCCAGGTCTAATGGGGCGGGTATGGGGGTGGCCAACCCATACCCGCATACCCGCTCTAACTCCTAATCATATCCCTAATAATTCTATGCCCAACCACACGTCCATGAGCTATGAACCACAAACCTCACACATCACAAGGACGCGTTGGAATCTGGAACCCCGGAGACAACACACGTACACACGTGTCTATTTCCACCAACCTCGTCCCAATATTCCATTGTTTTATTCCCCACATGTGTCGGTGTCGTTCCTTAAATGGGTACCCGTTGGGGCCCCGAACCCGACCGGGTCGTGGGTATGGTAAGAAATGAGAACCGACAAGTTAAATGGGGCGGGTATGGAGGGCGCCGACCCGGCCCGAACCCGGTGGGTGCCATTCGGACGCCTGGGGGCGCTGGAACGACCGGAGATGCGCTAAGAGCAGTCGCAATCTGTGTACGTCACGGAGCTGTCCAGGACGAGCCAAAAGGATCCTTCGTTTTGAAGCTGTAATGCTCGCTGCAGATCTTGTAATCCAATAAAGCTTGTCCGAGACAACCACGAGCCTTACCTTCCCAGGAACATTCCATTTCCACCGTCCGTCGAAGTGGCCCGGCACCATTTTTTTTTTTGAACAAAGGAGCGCCCCCGCAGGGACTGAACCGTCTATTATCATCGCTGGATGTACAAGATTTTACAAGGAACCCCATAAAAGTAACAGAATACACATAGGTCCCTGGCATTTGTAAAGAGAACCCTGACTAAAAATTGGAAAAAGCAATCCAGTCCTCTTTCTTCTCCAGCGTGGAGCAGGGAGAGCAGCGTGCTGCAGCCATGGACAGCGACGGGGACTGTACCACTTGCCCCTGCCCTGGCGAAAACCTCAGCGACGCAACCCTTCAAGGGCCTCCCAAGGGAGGTTGATATCTTGCCTGCTTTCTTCTGCGGCAACGAAGGCCACTTCTTGGCCATGGAAATCAGCTGGATCGCTGATGAGTTGCTCCAAGAATCGGTTCTGTAACTCCAGCGCCACTCCCAATCAACAGCAGCATAGCCTTCTCTTCCCTCCCAAATCGACACCGACGAGGAGAGAAGAGCAAGAATCAGCTGCCAATAATCAGGAGCAGCAAAGGCCCGCTCACCTCGCCGCAGAGAAATCATCTCGCCATCAACCCCAAAACTCCTGCCAAGGATCGGAGGAGGCAAGCAAGATATGTGGCGACGAAAGCAGACCTGCAGAGATCCCTCCGAAGTGACCGCAAAGACGACGAAGTAGCCGCACCCCTCCTCACCACCATGGCCAGCAAGGGTATCAACCTCTTCCTTCTTCACTCCAGATCCAGAGGGAAAGATACGGCGGACGAACTTATTGAATCGGTTTTGCTCACCAATAGTCTTGAGAGGAAGCCTCCACCGCTCCAATCTGCAAGAAAAAGGGGAGCAGACCCCCGCGTCGCCGCGACACGCCGGAGTCCAATCGGAGAGAAGGAAGAACGCCATAGCGGCAAAACTAAGCACACGGGCGAAATCTAAACTACACCTACTATATACACACCTTGCGACGTCATCGATTCGACCCCGAACGGCCTCGCCGTCGGGAGGAATCGACAGACGCGCCGGCGAGGGTTGAGGACGGGGGTGGGAGTCGACTCTCAAAGCGGCGGGCGGTATCCCCTCGCCCCGACACCATGACACTGCTCAATCTCACATGGCAGGTACGCTCGTAGAGGTCCTCGGCAGACAAGGACTGCTGTATTTTACAGTACTCCAGAGATTAACCCTTTAATTACAGCTCCGAGCATGCGTCCGCAGAACGCTAACCACCCTCCGTAGGTAGATGCTGTTGCCTTGGATCACCTTGGGATGTACGGTTACACTCTCCAAATATTCAGTAGTGCGTATGATTGTCCAAAACCTGCACCGGATCAGTATGTCTTCCTCAACACTTGATCAGTATGTCTTCCTCAACATAAGTACACAACTATAAAATCCCCCAAAAAAGGAAAACAAAGATGTGACAGGGTTTTTTATTAGACGGTGAATCCTTTTTCTACTAACAATATATTTTAAAATTAGCATTGTGACAGTCGAGAACAAAATCCTCTTAAAATCCTTTTAATCTCTAGATACATCTATATGTAGACAAATGCAAGTCATCTATTGTTGAACGGAGGGAGTATATTGTATATTTAGTACACCGATTATTATCTATTCTATTTACTCATTATGCCTAAAATAGTCCATCATGTATACTAGAAACCTCCACTAGCCTCGGACCTCTTTGTCACGATATTTAAAGAAACTAACCTAGATACAAACACGAGTACATTTATTTTCAATCTATCAGAGCGTTACAAATCAATACTACTGCGAAGACGTGCAATTTTGTTTCCTTTTATGTTTCTCTAATGTAGTAGAAAAATTCAGTTCACCCAATATTTTTAAGAGACAGTCCTCGTAAAGCGAAACAGCTAACACCACTTTGTTTGCAACAAATGCCTAAAATTTAGTGCCTCAAATGAAAAAAATATGTGTATCTTAATATTTAATCGTATACTTGGTTAATTTTCCAAACTATAATAAAGAAAAGCATAGTGATTAAGATCACAAGGCGTGAGAACGGGTTCCAAATGCAAAAAAACTAAAAGTGTTTAGTATAAAATCTTATTATATTTACTAATTGGATACTTCCTAAGAGATACCACGTTAATTAGAAAATTTATAAAATTCGGGTCATCGGATTAATATATGATATGTCCTAGTTATCAGATTAAATGTGAGATATAGTCTTTCATCACCCACACACACGTGAGTCGTCCTCTATGTTAACTTTTGTAGAAGATAAGGGAGAACAATAGATACAAGGAAATACGTATAGGATCGGAGTACTAAGCCATATCCTATACGTATAGACATTACGTCTCTAACATCCCCTTAATCTAAACCTTGCAAAAAAAGGTTGAGATTACGGCGGAATTCCTCAAGTTTCTTTATACATAAGATTTTGGTAAAACCATCGGCCAACCGATCCTTACTAGAGATAAATCTAACATCAAATTTCTTACTAGCAACTTGCTCACGGACAAAATAAAAGTCTATATAATTTAATTGGGCTTAGTTGGGTTTGATGGATAAAGCCCATATAAATTTCACAATCTCTCACGAAGTGTTATTAGCACATCTCATAATCTCAGTTCCAAAACATTGTTTATATACCGGTGCTTAGTGGAGACAGTTAAGTTGAACTTCCACTTAGAACATTTTGCTCCACTGGTTCACAACTTAGATGGTAGACTGCGCCTTAAACTACAAGTCTGCTGTGATACCAGATTCACACAATGTCTGGACCGATAGTAGGTTGCCGCAAGGCTTCCCCGCGGGTGGAGCGTATACGTTATACTCCGAAGTCTTTTCATGAGTTTATTAGAGAGCACCAAATTCTCATAGACTGCATATTTAACAGTCAGGCACATATAGGTGGATTTCTCAGGAGATGTTCTGCAGAACACATCTCTGCTTATATAAATAAGTCACTTGCAACACATTAAGACAAATGTCAACCTACCATACAGATTAGGAGATTACTGCATCTTCACGAAGTGAGATAAAATATAAGGATACTCTCCTCTTAGCCGACCAACAGCTTGTCTCCCACTTCTAATTCATGGGATCTCCGATCACATAGAGTGGGTTACCACTATGGACAACTCATACTGTGGTCTCAAACCCATCTCCCTCGATGCGTTATCTATCACATTACGTGATAAACGCTTTGTGAAGTGATATGCCAAGTTTATAGATGTTTGGATATAATCCAATGCAATAATTCCGGAGTTTTTCAATTTCCTGACAGATTTTAATCTCCTCTTCACATGTCTTGATGACTTCGCATTATCCTTAGAACAGTTCACTTTGGTGATCATATTTTTATTATCGCAGTTCATTAGGATTGCGGGTATTGGTTTTTTTAACCACATGCAAGTCCATCAAGAGCTCACGAAGCCACTCTGCTTCAACAGTGGTTGTGTCTAATGTTGCGAGTTCTTCTTTCATAGTTGACCTCGTTAAGATGTTCTGCTTGCAAGACTTTCAGGAAACAACGCCACCACCAAGTGTAAAAATATAAACACTAGTGGACTTAAGCTCACCAGCATCAGATATCTAATTAGAATCACTATATCCTTCCAGAACCCTCGGGTTTTTGGTATAGTGAATTCCATAGCTCGCAGTGTCTTTTAAATAGCGCATAACTCTCTCAAACGCACGCCAATGATAATCTCCCAGATTGGAAACAAACCGGCTCAAATTTCTCACAACAAAAGAGATGTCAGACCTCGTGGCACTCGCCAAATACATAAGAGATCTTATAATCCGAGAGTACCTCAGTTGATCTCTAGCAATCCGTCAATTCTTTCGAAGCAATACACTAGCATCATATGGAGTTGGAGAAGGCTTGCAGTCACTATACCCGAAGTGACTCAAGACCTTTTCCACATAGTAAGACTGAAGCGGTGTGATCCCAACATTATCATCTCTCAACAGCTTGATGTTCAAGATAACATCAGATACTCCTAGATCCTTCATCTTCAAACAATGAGATAAAAAATCCTTAACTTCTTTGATTAAATCAAGATTGGTCCCAAAGATCAATATGTCATCGACATACAGCCATAGAATAACTCCCTCGCTCCCCACCATGGCGATAGTACACACACTTGTCAGTTTCGTTTAGAACAAAGCCTTCAGCAGTCAAAGTCCTTTCGAACTTCTCATGACATAGCTTAGGTGCCTACTTGAGGTCGTATAATGAATTCAATAACTTGCACACATTTCCTTCCTGATGAGGCACTACGAAACCATCTGGCTGCTCCATGTAAATTTTCTGGTCGAACTCTCCATTAAGGAAAGCCCTCTTAACGTCCATTTGAACGAGAAGACCGTGCGGGCCAGCCAGTGAAAGTAGCACACAAATAGTGGTCAATCTAGCCACAAATGAATAAGTATGAAAGAAGTACTCACCTTCTTTCTAGTTATAACCCTTGACCACAAGGCTTGCCTTGTATTTCTCAATTGTATCATCAGGCCTAACCTTTTTATTGAACACCCACTTACATCCTACAGATTTGCACTCATAAGGACGATCAGTGATTTCCCAGGTTATGTTAGCCAAGATGGAATCCATCTCGCAACGGATAGCCTCCTTCCAGTAGTCAGCCTCAAGAGATGCATAGACTTCTAAAATGGTTCGGGTTGTGTCATCCACGAGGTACACAATGAAATCATTACCAAAGTACTTTCCAATCATCTGTCTCCTGCTCCTTATAGGAACTTCATTGTCATCATCCACGGGATTCTCAAAGTGTTATGTCGGAATGGTGGGTTCAGAAATCTCAGCTAATTCCTGAGTAGGCGAAACAGGTTTCTCCTGATTTGATGAGTTAGGTATATCCTTCATAGGAAATATGTTCTCAAAGAAAGTCGCATCATTCTACTCCATAATCGTACCAACATGCATGTCGGATACCTCATATTTTACTATCAAAATCTACAGGCAATGCTATTAAAAGCATAGCCCAAAAGAACACAATCTACGGCTTTTGGTCCAATCTTGCGCTTCTTGGGAATTGGTATATTGACTTTCGCCAAACAAACCCAAGTACGTAGGTAAGATAGTTTCAACCTTTTCCTTACCCATTCCTCAAATGGAGTAATGATTTTATTTTTTGTGGGAACTCGGTTTAGGACATGACATGATTTCATTAGCGCCTCCCTCAACCATGCCTTGAAGAGTGCTTTGATGTCATCAAACATCACACCATAACAGGGTGACTATAAAAGTGTCGTTGGGTGTTCGTAAAGTATTAGTTGAGGCTCATGGATCAAGAGTGGGATTTGTCCATCCAAATGACAGAGAGATATACTCTAGGCCCTCTTGGTGATATCACATCGACACCGCTTGCAAGCACGTGACCTTTAGGTCACAAAGATGTCATATCACGGAACGAGTAAAAGAGTACTTGTCGGTAACGAGATTGAACTAGGTATGGTTGATACCAATGATCGGATCTCAGACAAGTAAAATATCGCGAGACAAAAGATAATTGGTTACGGCGTTTATTGTCGGTAACATGAGTCATTACGGATCTCCAGATCCCGCTGTTGACTATTGATCGGAGAGGTGTCTCGATCATGTCTACATTATTCATGAACCGTAAGGTGACACACTTAAGGTTTTATGACTCTATTAAGTGGATATAGAATATCGGAGAAAAGTATGGACAACACCGAAATTGTTTCGGAAAATATTGAAATAGTCACCGGAATTGTTTCGGGGAATATTGAACTAGTTCAAGGTGGTATATGTTAATGTTTGATTAACAAATAGTTCAAGGGGGGTAAGTGTTAATTTTTTTAATAGGATTAACAAATATTAAAATAAAGAAATGAAATTGTTATATTTATTTATTAAAGAAAACCCTTGAGTGTGAATTGGGTTGAGTGGAGACTCCACCCACATGATGAGGGGAGAGGTGGATGCACCAAAATTTCGTGGCTGCCTCCCCCTCCTATATAAAGAGGGGTTGGACCTCCCTCTCCCCACACAACTTGTTGTCATATCTCTCTCCCTCCTCCCGCTGCTCAACCTCTGTTTATCCGCTTGGTGAAGCCATGGCCGTCTAATTTCTCCATCACACCACACCGTCGTGTTGTTGGAGTTTCTGGTGGATCCTCTACTTCCGTATTCCGCTGCCCCGCTGGATCGAGCGAATATAGGTCATCATCGAGCTGTACGTATAACCGAGTGCGGAAGCGCTGCCGGATTGCAGCGTTCTTCTTCGCGATCTTGAGATTGATGTGAGTTCGCCTACATCAACAACGAGATTCGATCTCGTCAATCTTTGTGTTTTTGAGGGTATGTTCTCCTTAAGACTCTCTCTCTATTCCCGTTGCTCTCATCTCCTAGATTAGATCTTGGCCCTTCGGGTATCTCTCGCGTAGGAATTTTTTTTGTTTTCTATGCAACGAACCCTTCAATTGAATTGATGCACTAGACAATTATCCAAAAAATCCAAACTGATGGAAAGGGCTAGGAAATGAATTATATTCTTGACACACAAAATAATATCAAATGAAAAGAGTGTAGATTGATATGATATGGTCGTCGCGCCTTGATCTCCATGGTGCGCTTCAAAAACATCACTAGGTCCTCGATGCCTCCACATGTAAAGGTTAATCTCAACAATTCATAACCGCACATTTACCATATCATATCCTTTGCCCCCTACAACATAAAGTTAGACGTGTCTACTTTATCTTTATGCAAGTTTTACGTGAATCATGGGGCTATCATAAAAGAACCGTTTCTTACCTATGAGCCTATAGCCACCACATCGATCAACTAGTTTTTTGTTACATATCCCTTTCAAGCCTTCCATTGTAAATTCCATGAAATTTATTGTAAGATAAACGAACACTATCATAGCTGCATATGTGGTACAGGCCACACGTCGGTTGCAGCGGCGGTCTTGCGTACGAGTACACACAAGGTTGGCTTCGGGCCGATATCATAAAAAAATGCCAACATCATGAACAAGTACACGCGAGGGAGTAACAACTACAAGATCGATGCCTTCAATCAACATGAGTTCTAACTGTACTTCTATATCTACTCATAGACTGGCTTTGATACGGCTGAAAGGGTTTCGTAGCAGAAAACATTTTTTTCCTAACAACGATAACCGAAAACAACCATAATCTATTACTATGCTGATATAAAATAACACAGAACGAATGATGATCATACCCTTGAAGACCAAAAGCGGGGATTACCCTCCCGCACAGGGTTGATGATGAAGACGACAAAGCCGACCTCAAGGTCGAGTGGTCGTACCGCGACTAATGCAACAACTCGCAACACCTCGTGAGATTACACACGTACGGTGTATACGACGACTCTCAGTCTCCGGCCTAGCGAAGGTTGCACAAGTAGAGAGATGTACCGAAAACTAGTAGCAGGGAGGTGTGCTTATAGTAGATAATTCCCAACTCCTAGAGCAACTCCAAAGAGAACCACGTTGAGAGAAGAGAGAAAAGAGAGAATTGAATTGATGGGAAAAAAAGGGAGGGGTGCCCTTTTATAAATGGGAAAGGGGAGACTTTCCCCTTGGCTTAGCCATGTGGGACTAATCCCACATGATTGGCTAGCCAAGGAGGTGCAGTCGCACCCCCCACATGAGCCCCATTCCGCCCAAGTGAGCTGCCCTATTCTTTCTCCCACTTTTCCACTAATGAGCCTCTTTTCCCCGGAAGGCCCACTAGTGGAATAAATGCATTTAAAAATAAAAATAAAATGATATTTAATTATTAATTACACAATAATAATAAACATACATTTCTTATTTATTTCGAGTCTCAGAAACCCTTTCGCCACCCTCTGATCGTCATCGGGCATTTCTCCCTTAACTCCGATACTCATTCGGAACTCTCCGATCTTTATTGGATAAATACCAAAACAATTTCGGCTCTCTTTATTATTTTCTTTGGTACTAAGATCACCCTTAAAAATTGTCTACTCTTAATCGAAACACCTCTCCGACCAATGACCAATACATCGATCTTTGCGTCGCTAAACCTTAAACGTAAAGTCTCCATGCCTATTGGCTTAGTGCTATTATGTTTGTCTAAAACTTGATCGTCCAGTATCTTATACCCTATTCAGTTTCCTTACCGACATTATTTTTTTACTGGTTCATGTGTTGTTACATCTCTGTGACCTAGTCACATGCTTGCAAGCTAATTGATGCAACTCCACCGAGTGGACCCAGAAGTATCTATCCGTCATTAGGATTGGCAATTCCCGCTCTTGATGGTATGCCTCAAAATATCCTTTTCATTACCCAAGATTCAGCTTTATAATCACCCTGTTACGGTGCGACGTTTGATGCAATCAAAGTAACTTTCATGATAGCAATTAAATACCATCTCGCGTTCAAAGGCTATGGTACTACGTTTTCGTTACCATACGTTGAACTTAAATGACTTGGACTCGTCATGATAAAACATAATGGGTGTTAGCACATCACGTCATTCACCAATGACATGACTCCATTGTCAATGGCATAAATAACCATGATCATCAGTTGCCCAACGGACTAGTATAACTAGAAGCTACTAGGGACCTAGTTTTGTTTACATACCAAACGTTCATTAATGTTTCCGCTTAATACAGTTATAGTAGGGTATAAAACATTATGAACAAATGAGTTATGAATAATAAAATCACTTTATTAAATTGTCTCTAGGGCATAACTCCTTCACCAACGCGTGACGTTGATCGAGGAGCCGCCACTTCTCCGGGACGCCCACGTCCCAACGCATGGCGTAGACCGAGGAGCTGCCACTTCCCACGACGCCCACGATCCCTATAAAATCCCCTCTCATCAGAGAGTGGATCATCTCTGCCCCTGATACGTCATAACCGTATCCTTAATTTCTGACGTTCCATGTTGTTTTTATGCCATATGCTACATGTTTTCCTTACACTTTATGTCATTTTTATTGATTTCCTGGGACTAACCTATTGACAAGATGCCACAAAGCTATTTCCTTTTTTCTGCTGTTTTTAGTTTCAGAAAAGTTGTTCTGGAAATATTCTCGGAATTGGACGATTCAAAAGCCAGAAGTCTTTGAAGTCCCGGAGGGTCGAGGAAGTCAGAAGGAGACCCGGAGTGGGGCCTCAGAGCCCCCACACCATGCCTCGACACGGGTGGACCCCTGGCCGCGCCCGGGGGTGGTGTGGGCCCCTCGGGCGTCCACCGCCATCGCCCTTTCGCCTATATATGCCCCCCGATGCATAAACCATAGAATAATCGGCCTTTTCCACCAAAAACATCCGTAGCTCCGCCGCCGCCACCGCCAAGTTTTGGGGGACATAAATCTCTGTTTCGGCACCCTGTCGGACGGGGAAGTGCCCCCGGAGCCATCTCCATTGACTCAACCGCCATCTTCATCGCCGTTGTTGTCTGCTATGATGAGGAGGGAGTAGTTCTTCCCCGGGGCTGAGGGATCTACCGGTAGCTATGTGTTTCATCTCTCTCTCTCATGGTGTGATCTTTATGTGATCATGAGCTTTGTAATCTAGTTGAATAAGTAGATGTTACTCTTCATCTGTTATGCTACTCAAGTTGTTTTGTTATGAGATCTCCATAGACACTTTGATCACGGTGTAAAGGTGACATTGTGTGCACCGTGTGGTTTAGCATGATATTTATATCTTGTGTTGGATGACCTATGAAATTGTGGTGTTTGTCTAGTACCTTCTAGGCTCTCATAGTGACAACGTGGGGTTAACTAGACATGGGAATGCGATTTTGAGGAGTGCTTTTTGCAGCCCTACACAATGAATTGGTGTTTTTTATTCAACCGGAGAGTGGTTCGGAGTAGTGTAGTGAAGAGAGATATTTATACATTCAATTATTTTATCATTGTTGAGAGTGTCCACTAGTGAAAGTATGATCACTAGGCCTTGTTTCTAAGCATTGAAATGCCGTTTACAACATGTTCTGCTATATGTTTGCTTGCTGCCATTTTTATTTCAGATTTCTATTATCACTTATAATCATCCATACTACTTGTATTTTACTCTCTCTCTCTTCGCCGAACTAGTGCACCTATACAACTGACAATTGTATTAGGTGTGTTGGGGACACAAGAGACTTCTTGTATCGTAATTGCAGGGTTGCTGGAGTGGGATACCTTTGACCTCTTCCTCCCTGAGTTCGATAAACCTTGAGTAATCCACTTAAGTGAAACTTGATGTTGTTCTACAAACCTCTGCACTTAGAGACCCAACACTGTGTAAAAGAATAGAACCGTGCGTAGACATCGACCCCTTCCCCCCATCCCTCATCATCCAAATCTTAGCGGTGGCCAAACTCCAAGAGGCTGCAGCGGCGGTAGTGGACGGCGTGGAGGGCGAGAGAGGCCGTGGTGGTCGCGCTGGCCGTGGCAGCGCAGCTGATGATGAAGGACTTGCCCTCCTAGAGTTCTTCTTCCACCTCTTCGATCCATCGGGCAACCTCCTGAGGCTTCCCGATTGAATCGCCGCCCTGCTCGCAGGTAACGAGCTGCAGTATTTCACACTGCAGTTGGAAGAGTGTCCCCACCGCGTTGATGCCATCGTAATTAGGCATGTCGGCGATCTGTTCCTCGGGAAAGCTAGGCGGCGTTCATCCACATGCATTAGTTCCAGCATGGCTGGATGCGCACCTTATGTCACGATGGGGGCAAGTTGTGCATCAAAATGTTCGACGACACCATGCTCCAACATGAGTGCTGCCATAACGGCGAGACCGAGAGCAGCGCGGCCAGGACAACGACGACGAGGAGTAGTAGTTAGGGCGGCCATTGTAATTTTCTTCAAAAATTTCAATAAAAATGGAACCTTTTGCATATAGATGTTGTTCTAGGTTTGATTGGGCCGCTGATTGAGAGTCGGGGTTTGGCCGGACACAAGTCTCGAAAGTTGTCCATGATGTGCAAACTGGTCCCAGTTCTTATAAAATAGGGCCAGGTGGTCCTAGAAGTTGCTACTAAGTGCAAATTGGTCCCAAATAGCTCTGGTGCAGACGTGTGGCATAATATTTTTGCGGAAACGCCACAATCAATTTTCATATAGCACATACAACTTTACATGTGCTGACAGATGTGGGTCCCACATGTCAGTCGGGACGGAAAAATGTCAAAATTGTTGCAGGCGCTGGGATCGATCCCGCGACCTCTATGCTCGTTAAGGGACACGCTGCACTACAGCTCACAAGCATGTTTGTCAAACTAGTAGGCTGACATTTTTCATTTTTATACTGATATAATCAAATTGACTGACAAATAGAAGTGGCTCCCGCATGTTAGTCGGGACAAAAAATGCCAAAATAATTGCTGGCGCTGGGGCTTGAACCCGCAGCCTAAAACCAATTTAATATGAGCGCATGCAGGCATGTGGTAGCTACTGATCCATACACGCTTTCGTGTTGAGTCATACATTGATGGCTTTTTAGATATATATCGTCTATCATGTTGGTTTAAATTGTCTCACCCGATTAACCTGTGTTATTTTAAATGCAACGAGAATAATTCTATATATAAGGGCTTCTTTGGATTGCAGGATTTTAGAAACTTAGGAATATGAAAAATGCAGGATTGAGATGTCGTACACTTCAATTCCTATAGGATTTTAAAACACAGGAATTTTCTAAACGATGCCTTTGGATGGTACATAGGAAGTAAACACATAAACTTTGCAGGAATAAGGAAAGATAGTAGAGAGAGATAAGTTCGCTGAGATCTGATGAATGAAACATTGACGTTTACTAGACACCGTCCCCTCATCATTACGGTTTTAACTGCTCCGGTGGCGCATCTTCGCCCCGTGAGATAGGATCCGTTCTGCCCTGGTTACATCCCGGATTTCCCCTCATCCCTACTCGTTGAGTTCTATTCCCGCAGATCAGATCGGCTCGCGGCGTCTAGAGCCTCGTTCATGAAAGCTGAGGCTTGGGACGAATCTGCTCATGGTGGAAAAGTCTCATGCTAGCTCGGCCGGCGTGGCTGCTGGAGACAGGGTGGAGATTGATGACATGTTGAAACACTTGGAGCTCCGGGACGATGAGTTGGATGAAATTGTGATTGATGCAGAGGAGGCGACAGAGTACAAGAAGGCGGCCCGTTGGCTTGCTATTGGCAAGGTGCATACTACGAGAACCTTCAGCGCGGAGGCGTTGTTCGGGAAGATGAAGGCGATCTGGAACCTGTCCCGCGGACCGATTTGTCGGGAAGCAGGGGAAAACTTGTTCATCTTCCAGATTCATTGCCTCGGAGACTGGAAAAAAGTGGTACATTAGGACCATGGACTTTTCGTGGTTCGGCAGTGCTTATCGAGGACTACGATGGCCTGGAGGATCCAGCAAAGGTGATTTTCGGAGGTATGCATGTGTGGGCACAAATTCATGGTATTCCTGAGCTGTATAGGAAGACCGAAGTCGTTGATGATCTGGCTAAGCATGTTGGCAAGCCTAAGGAGGTCCAGATGAGTTCTAAATTGTTCTATGAGGGCAACTATGTACGAACCTGGGTGCGGATTGACGTTGCCAAGACCCTAAAGAGGGTTGTTTCACTCTCGGTGGCCGGAGAAGGGAGGAAGATGTTGGTTGTAAAGTATGAGCAGGTTCCATATTTTTGCAAGCATCGTGGTCTCATTGGCCATGATCATGAAAAGTGTGGTGATGGTGTGTGGGAAACAACATAATTGCAGTATGGTACATGGATGCTCGCAACTCGGCGCGCAAGTCTTCCTTCGTCTGAACCTCAACGTTTTATCCCTTGTGCGCCAACTCGTGGCGGCTGGACGGGACGAGGCGGGACAATGAACATGGCCAGGAAACGGTCCTCCGAGGATGCTGAACTCGATGACAAAGAGGAGATAGAGGACACGGAATCAAGCCCACTGAAAGTTCCGCCACCGGTTATTTCTCAAAATGATGGCGAGCGCACTGGGGCCAGGAAGAACCTTGATTTGAACGCTCTTTAAAAGGTAGCTGATATGGAGGTTAATACGCCAAGTGAAGATGGGACTATGCCTCCGGCACCGCCTCCACCTCCGGCTTATGTTAATCGACGAGATCGTTCAAAACAAAGGAAAACAAACCCTAATGTAAATGACTTGGCAACATCGGCGATCTCCGACGAGGAGGACCGCCGGGCCCAATGACAACATTAGGGTGGAACGATCGAGGGTTAGGGCCACCGTCGACCGTTCAAGAGCTGGTCTGTCTAGTACAGACTTACAAGCCCATCCTAGTCTTTATTTGTGAGACTAGACAGAGTAAAGAAAGAGTTTAGAATCTGTATTTCAGAATTGGAATGAAGGGATGTTTCCATGTTAAAGGGGGAGGAAAAAGGGGTGGCCTTGCCCTCTACTGGCTGGAGGATATTAAGGTGGACCTTCTTTCGTTTAGCAACATACATATTTGCGTTCATGTAAGCGGGGTAATTTTGACCAGATGTGGCTAGGCACCTTTTGTCTACGGAGAACCGAAACTAAGTAATCGTCATCTAATGTGGACAATGCTAAGGAGTATAAAGCATCATTTTGATAAGCTATGGTTAATGTTCGGCGACTTCAATGAGGCAATGTGGCAGGAGGAGCATTTATCCCTCACAAAAAGATCGGAGAGGCTGATGTTAGATTTCAGGGAAGTGCTCTCACATTGTGATCTTCATGATCTGGGCTTCGTGGGAACGCCATGGACTTTTGACAACAAACAAAGAGGCGACCGCAACGTAAAAGTCAGGTTGGATCGTGCGGTGGTGTCACATGCTTGGTCCACAATATTTCCTAACCATCGTCTGCGACACCTAGTTTCATCAAGGTCAGACCACTGCCTGATCCTACTTTCAGCAGAAGGTGTGTCAAGGTGTAGACCGGAATGCCCAATCCCCCGTAGAATCACGGGACATGATCTATGAGATATAAATCGTCACTGCGGGGTGTCATGACAAGCTTACATAGCTGGAAGAGTAAGCACTCCAGGTCCATACCTAGAGAGATGGAGAAAAAAGGGAGCAATTGGATGCTTTAGTCCATGTGACAGATGAATCTAGTTTGGAAAAGAAATCACAACGGACAAAAGAGATGGATGAGCTACTTTATAGAGAAGAGATCATGTGGATGCAACGGTCCCGTATTGCCTGGCTTCGTGAAGGCGACAAGAATACGAAGTATTTTCATCGCAGAGCATCGTGGAGGAGAAAGAAAAACTCCATCCGCAAGCTGAAACGTACAGATGGTTCCTGGACATCAGACACTAGGGAGATGGAGGAGATGGTAAATGATTTTTTCCAAAGCCTGTACACACGTGATGAAAACATTAAGTCGGATATCATCACAGATTTGGTTAATCAATGTGTCGATGAGAACATGAATAATACACTGTGTGCAGCCTTTACTAGAGAGGGAAATAAGAGATGCCTTATTCCAAATTGGCCCATTAAGAGCGCCCAGACCTGATGGTTTTCCGGCGTGGTTTATAGAGTGTAATTGGGGCATTATGCATGAGGAGGTTGTACATGCCGTGCAGCGTTTTTTTGAGGATGGGATCTTGCCCGAGGAGGTGAATGATACAGTCATAGTATCGATTCCCAAAAATAATGATCGGGAAGAATTAAAGGACTTTCACCCTATTAGTTTGTGAAATGTGGGTTTCAAAGTGGTATCAAAATGCTTAGTCAACCGACTACGGCCTATTCTTCAGGAGATCATATCACCAACTCAGAGTGCATTTATTCCGGGAAGACTAATCACGGATAATGCCTTAATAGCTTTCGAGTGCATACACTCTATACAGACGGGATCAGCAGCACGTAGAAAATTTTGCACATATAAACTGGATATGGCTAAAGCATATGACCGGGTGGATTGGAAGTTTTTAGAAGGGATGCTAGCGAAACTAGGCTTTCGTAGCAAATGGATACGGTGGGTGATGGTTTGTGTTACCAATGTACGCTACTCAATTCGCTTTAACGGACACATGTTGGACCCTTTCACTCCTTCTCGCGGAATCCGCCAAGGTGATCCTCTTTCGCCGTACCTTTTCCTGTTTGTTGCTGATGGTCTATCTAGCCTTATCAGGAAGGAGACTGAGAATAATAGTCTACGTGAGTTTCACATATGTAAAAGATCCCCGGGGATCTCTCATCTATTATTTGCAGACGATAGCCTCCTTTTCTTTGAGGCCTCAGTTGAGCAGGCACATATTATTAAAACCATCCTTGACCGATATGAGCTGAGCACATGGCAATTGGTGAGCTTGGGGAAATGCTCGATTATGTATGGCGATCATGCCCTCTTGATATGCAAGCCAAATTGAAATATATACTGAGATATGAGACTCCCTGTTTTGAGGAAAGATATTTGGGGCTGCCGGTACCAGAGGGAAGGCTGAAAAGTGGGAAATTTTAAACCACGAAGGAGAAATTCCTAAAGCATGCTAATGACTGGTCTAAAAAATATTTGTCATCCGGGGCAAAAGAAGTTCTCATCAAGGTTGTCCTCCAATCGCTATCCACTTACGCAATGGGAGTATTCAGGTTTCCAGCAGGTCTAGTTGATGATTTGGAAAGAATAGTTCGTAACTTTTGGTGGGGAGACGAAACCAATAGACGGCGAATGCATTGGATGGCATGGGACATACTAGCCCGTCCAAAATCTCAAGGAGGAGTGGGGTTTCGTGATCTAAAGATTTTCAATCAGGCCTTACTAGCACGTCAGGCATGGCGTCTGTTCCAATATCCAGACAATTTATGTGCACGGTTATTAAAGGCTCGGTATTATCCATCGGGTGATCTCCTTGACACTGCATTTATCCAGAACCAGTCACAAACCTGGAAAGGGATTGTGCATGGCTTAGAGCTTCTGAAAAAAGGAATTATATGGAGGATTGGCTCAGGCTCAAGTGTTAGATTATTTCGGGATAAATGGCTCCCACGGCCTGATGCGCCGAAGTTAGATGGAAGGCGTAGCAACGCTCCGCGACGCTGGGTATCGAAATTCATAAATCCGGTTTCAAGAAGCTGGGATGAAGGGGTGATCCGAGAGTGTTGTCTGCCGCGTGATGTTGATGCTATCCTCTCAATAAAGCTTCCAACTAGGCCATGTGATGATTTTATAGCCCGGTCTTCCGAGTCTAATGTGCTATTCAGCATCAGATCGGCGTATCGACTTGGCCTCCAGCCTACAATTGAGAGACTGAGCGGTGGCCAAACAAGCGCTGAACCGGCAGGAGATAGAAGTGTATGGAACCTAGTTTGGAAGGCACATGTTCCCGAAAAGTTGCGGATTTTTTCATGGAAGGCGGCTACAGAAACACTGGCAGTTCGGCAAGAATTACACCGGCGTATTTGTTCAGCCGCTCCCATATGCTCGGTCCGTGGAATGGAGAGAGAAGATGCTCATCATGCACTAGTTCGCTGCACCCTTGCAAGAGCGTTACAGGAGGAACTGAGGAAACTATGGCCTTTACCACCTGAAGAGGAGTTTTATATAGAGGGCAGAGAATGGCTGTTACATCTGCTTGGCAATGCCTCTAGCAGCACTCGAGATAAAACAATCTTCTTCTTTTGGCGAGTTTGGCATCATCGGAATAATGTGGTACATGGAGACGGCAAAGCCTCAATTGCAGCTTCAGTGCCATCCTTGGTGACTTCTCAAAGTCATGCGGGTCCATCTATTCCGTCTAAATGGACAACACCTAGAGAAGGTAGGCTCAAAGCCAACGTTGATGCAGGCTGGGACTCCATGTCCAAAAAAGCTGGCATGGGCATTATTTTATGCAACCATAGGGGGAAGGATGTTCTCACCGAATGGAAGTTCATTCCGTATTGTGCAAGTGCTGAAGAAGCATAAGTCCTGGCCTGCCTTGAGGGGCTAAAACATCTGATAGAACTCAGGCAATGGCCGGCAAGTCTAGAATCGGACTGCCTTCGAGCAGTTCAGCCAATAACAAGTTTAGCACAAGAACGATCGGCGAGCCGGACCTTGTAAAATGAAGCTCGGGAGCTACTGAAGATTTATCAACATATTGAGATTAATAAGGTGGATCACGTGAGCAATGGCGTAGCGCATGTTTTAGCGCAATTAGGCAAATCTAGTGTGAGTAGTGTGACTGCTTTGGTGTTGGAAACCCCAAGAGGAGGGTGTGATGAGCAAGCGGCAAGAAATTTCCTCAATTAAGAACCAAGGTTATCAATCCAGTAGGAGAAAGAGAATCTCGTGAAGGTTGATGCCACTGACGGTGGTGATGGCGCCTCACCGGTGTCAGTAACAACGTGGAAGCTGCACACAACACAACCAAAATACTTTGTCCCAACGGTACAGTGAGGTTGTCAATCTCACCGGTCTTGCTGAAAACAAAGATTAGACGTATAGTGTGGAAAATGATGTATACTTACAGTAAGTAAAGAGAGCAGGAAATTGTTTTGATTTGTTTAACAGTGTGGGAAATGGACCGGGGTTCATAGGTTCACTAGTGGTGTCTCTCCATAAAGATAACATGCTGGGTGAACAAATTACAGCTGGGCAATTGACAAATAGAGGTTGCACCGTAATGCACATTATAACATGATGACTATTATAATATTTAGTGCGGGCATTACAACAAAATACATAGACCGAAATCCATCTGCATCTATGACTAATAATCCACCCTCAGGTTATCATCCGAACCCCTTTCGGTATTAAGTTGAAACCAACAGATAACTGCATTAAACAATGTGTGTAATATAAGCAATGCTTGTACACGCGGGCACTCACACGGCTGTTTTCTCCCTAGTGGCAACAATACATACTCCCCCGTCACGTTTCTGTCACTCGAGCACAAGCGAAAAGGAGACATGAACCCACTATCTAGTATAAATACTCCCTCTTGGAGTCACTAGCAACTACTTGGCCAGAGCAACCACTAGCAACGGAAAGCATGCAAGATCACAAATAACATATGCAATAAAGACTATAATCAACTTGGCATAAGTTCAATATTCACCGGATCCCAGTAAACACATCATATAGAATTACATAAGATCAATCTCGATCATGATAGGCAGCTCACGAGATCTAAACATGGAGGCATATGAGGAGAAGACAACCATCTAGCTACTGCTATGGACCCGTAGTCCAGGGATGAACTACTCACGCATCACTCCGGAGGCAGGCATGGTGATGTAGAAGCCTCCGGTGATGATTTCCTCTCCGGCAGGTTGCCGGGAGACAGCTCCAGAACCCCCCTGATCTAGGATTGACGACGACGGCGGCTGCGAAACTTTTCGGGAATTTTGTATCAGATTCTTAGGGTTTTCTATCCGTCGGGAATAAATAGGCGAAAGGGCAAAGGCGGTGGAGGCCAGGGGCCCCCACACCCATAGTTGGCGCGACCAGGGGGAGGACGCGCCACCCTATGGTGTGCCCCCTGGTGCCCGTCTTTGACTCTCCTTCGGTGTTCTTGATGCTTCCGGGGAAAATAGGCACTTCGGGCTTTGTGGGGTCCAATTCCAAGAATGTTTCCAGAAAAACTTTTCTAAAACCAAAAACAGCAGAAAACAGAGAACTGACACTTGGCATCTTGTTAGTCCCCAAAAAGGTATAAAAATGCTATAAATAAGGGAGAAAACATATAGCAATTGGCATAATATGATCATGGAGAATAAAAAATTATAGATACGTTGGAGACGTATCAAGCATACCCAAGCTTAGTTCCTACTCGTCCTCGAGTAGGTAAACAATAAAACAATAATTTTCGAGGTGACATGCTACTATCATAAACTTGATCATTATAATGTAAAAGCATACGTACGCTGAGATCATAGAACTTCAAACACGGACATGATAAATAGAACTTTAAGAATAAAGTATAGCAATCACTTTGCATCATGAAGAGTATCTTAAATAAAGTATCATGGATAATAATGGAAAGAAAGATAAACGTTTGTTTCAGGTATAAAGAAAGCATGGCAAAGTGGTATTTCGCTAGTCCTTAAGAGTGGGACAAAACATAAATGCCAGGACACTTTCAGAGTTCATGAGGAAGACTAGAACAAATAATTTAAGAACAAATAATATCACATCATGAAGTAATTATTGATGTTTATGGGACAAATGCACATAGAACTCAGAATGGAAAAAATGCTCTCTTAACTGTGCATAAAGTTAGAAGATGGAGACTCAACATAAAAGTAAAAGAAATACTCTTCTCGGAGGGAAGCAGGGATCACTTATGTGCTAGAGTTTTTTATTTTATTAAACAAATGTATTAAAAGTTTGATACCGTGGAGGAGTGTCTATTTTTTTAGGAGAGGTGTATGCTTATGTCAACGAATGGTAAACAAACAATACAATACTGAGTGATCACAAGGTTTATGCTTATGTCAACGAATGGTAAACAAACCACATATTGATTCTTTACTATGACAAGAACAACTCATCAATCTTTTAAAACATATTAAACGCTCTCAGCTATTTAAGCCTATTCATGCTACTCAATAATCACAAGATTTTAAAACTAAAATAACATTTAGCATGCATGAAAAAGTTCTAGCCACAGTTATACAAGATTCTACTAGTACTGTTATAAATTCTACATCAAGTAACAGTTTTCTTTTCCGAACAAACACCATATAAGATATGTTTTAACAAAAATACTCTTTATGATACAACAAGCAAACATGAGAGTACTCATATAATACTACTAAAACTAATAGCTCTGATAAGAGATGCATGCAAAACAGGAGGTAAATAAATGCAGCAACCAGACGGAGACTAAAAATACAACGTATTCTCATGAAAAAGCGGAGCGTTTCACTCTCCAATAAAAGAATGCTGAGATCCAACCAAGCTTATTGTAAAAATAAAAATAAACTGAAAGTAAAAATAAAAGACGCTCCAAGTAAAGCACATAAGGTGTGACCGAATAAAAATATAGTTTCACTAGAAGTGACGTGATAATTTGTTGATGAATAAGGGGATGCCTTGGGCATCCCCAAGCTTAGACGCTTGAGTCTTCTTGAAATTTGCTGGGATGTACCACCGGGGCATCCCAATCTTAGGCTTTTCACTCTTCTTGAGCAAATCATATCATCCTCTTCTCTTGACCCTTGAAAACTTTCTTCACACCAAAATTATCACAATCTTCATTAGCAACGTTAGTGCAATCGAAATAATAAATTTACATGGTTCATTTTCAACACAAGCCTAACACTCAAAAACACATTAGCTATTGTCATAACTTATTTTAAATCTTTTTTCTCAAAAGAACACCAAAAGAAAGAGATTAAGATGCAAATGCAATTATTGCAGAAATCTGTCAGCACATGCGAGACCCATATCTGTCAGCACATGCAAAGTTGTCTATGCTATACAAAAATTGGTAGGAATGTTTCCGCAAAAATATTATGCCACATGTCAGCGCCTGGGCTATCTGGGACCAATTTGCATCTAGTAGCAACTTTTAGGATCACCTGGCCCCAATTTATAAAAACGGATTAGTTTGCACATCGTGGACAACTTTTGAGATGTCTGCTGTATTTATCTCTTTTGACAGTGGCCTTGTATTGAGAACACATAGAGAGTAGGTATAGGTGGAGATGGTTTAGAATTGTTCCTAACCTGTGCGTGACATTTGTATCTGTACGCACATCATTAAACGTCTACGGGGTGGAGCGCCCATCATGGCCTATAGGAGCAGTAGGCGTCGGGAAACGAAGTCTGGAGTTGCAATGCAACCTCAGCCTACTTTGATTCTGTCACGTCACTAGGAACCGACGGCGGCTTCAGCCGGCACTAGTAGGAAAACGCTTACCAGTGACGAACAAAAACGAGCTACCGCTGGCGAACAAGTGTTCGCCAGCAGTACACCGCCAATGGTAAGGGGTTACCGCTGGCGAACAAGTCCTGTTCGCCAGCGCTATCTAGTTACCGCTGGCGAACACCAGTCTTATTCGCCAGCGGTCAGTCTGAAATTTTGAAATTTCGTAAGTAAATTTTTTCGTATTATTTTTTTTCAAATTTTCAAAACATTTGAATTTGGGGAACCTCTAACCACGCTGTAGAATTTTTTCCTTTTTTTTCTTTTTTTTTCAACTTTGAATGCCCACTTCCCGCTCGGTCACCCATCCTCCCACTACTCTAGCCCGAGCACGCTTAACTTTTTAGTTCCATCCCACTACTCTACCTATGACTCACTCAGTCTTTCTTGTTAGTATAGTACTATCAAATCTCTTAACTATTGCACCATATGTACAAATCCATAATTCCAAATTCGATAAATGATATGTCTAAATTGATCAGAAGAATACGAGGAATCCAAATATGACATCCTTATTATCTTTTCTCGAATTTTTTTTTATTTTTTTTGAATTTTTGAATTTATTTAATTAAATTGATTATGTAGGAAAATTTAGTCTGTCTCAAATAACTTTTTTTCCTTTTGAAATTTTACGATTCTGAAAAAACCTCACAGGCCGAAGACCGGAGAGGTTGGATCTGGAATTTGCTCATGTTTCTTTTGATATATTGAACGCGTTTTTTCGACGTCGTATGCAAAAGTTATGGCCGTTTTACGATTTATTTTTGAATTTTGCATAAAAGGTCAAATGGAGTATTTCAAATTTTCTATATCAACTAGACAGTGCACTCTACCCACATATTAAAGGAATTTATATTTTGAATATTTTATCATTTTCGTTTCTGCTTTAGAAAACTAAAAAAGGCGGTCCAAGGGGGGGTGTGTGTGGAGCGAAATTTTTCAAAACTTACCGCTGGCGAACCAAAATAGTGGTTGGACAGCGGTATAGTTAGCGCTGGCGAACCTGCATGTTGCCCAACGGTAACCATACCGCTGGCGAACGACCTCCCTGTTCGCCAACGCTAAGTTACGTTACCGCTGGCGAACGAAGTGCCATGTTCGCCAGCGGTATTTGCTGCCGCCCGTAGCCGTGCGCAGCCCCACGCCCACTGTTACCGCTGGCGAACGAAGTGCCATGTTCGCCAACGGTACCTAACTTAGCGCTGGCCAACAGGGGGCGCGTTCGCCAACGGTAGTAGCACTGGCGCACATGTATTCTTGTTGGCCAGCGGTAACCTGGTGGCTATAGGCTGTTTCCTACTAGTGCGGTCACCGACGAACGGGATACGGTGTCCGGTCACCGCTCCTCAGTTTCAAAATGCATTTTTCTTGCCATAGAAAAAATAGACATAGCTTTGTTATATTCTTTTTTTTGGACAAAAATTTGTTATTTTGTAAGCTCTTTACTTGCTTTGACAGCTACTCTTCAAACAAAATGCACGGAATGTTTTAAAGAATTATTTTGAACCACTCGATTTTTTTTATCGTAAAGGCTAAGCACATCTAACCAACTTAAGTCGTTTTAAATTAATTAGTGGCTAAGATAAAAAAAAGTTTGTCCATAGGATGTCTCAAATACATCTAATTAAAACATGGGGAGTATATGTAGAAGCTATTGCCCTTGTCTTTATCTCCCATCTCCTTCGTCCTCGCCTGTCGCCATCTGACTAAGCCGATAGGTAAGACCTGCTCGTGGGCATGTGGCGGCGGCTGTCGTCTCCTCACGCAGTAGAGAACTTCGACCTAGCACGACGTATGACATCGTGCCTCACCGGAGCTCAAAAACTAGGACGGCAACCCCAGAACTCTTTGGTGGTGACATGGTTTGCGGTGGCCGCGATGCAACATGGTAGCTGCCTATGGATCTCGGCCGCGTTGTAAGGTTGTGACCCGATCTGAGACATGATATTGTGATTTCTCACTTGACCACCAAACAAAGGTTTTGCGATCTATATAACTGCGAAACATGTATTACGACCTAAATAACCGAGAGACATGTATTGTGATCTAAATAACCGAGAAACAAACCGCCCAATATACGTAAATGTGAAAAATTAGCAACCTATACTTGACCACCTGGATCACGGACTTGAGATTCATTCTGCCGTGCCACTTTTACATGTCATTATATACAAGTAAAACGAAACATACTCCTCAATTAAATTGTCCTTCTCACATGGCTACATATTGATGTTTCCGCTGATTCTCGAATTTGGTGAATGCCACTTTTCCATCTTGGTGACTCACATGTCACCAATGGCGAGGACAATCGAAAGGAGTAATCCTATGTCGAGTGTGCACAATTAGTTAAGACTAGTCATATTAGAGAGTATCATATATTGGTATCATGCATATGATACTAGTGTATGAAACTAACCTATAATGCATAGTATCATATACACATTTCATTTATTGCTTTGTAGAATCTTACTCCCTCCGTCCTGGTGTATAGGGCATAATTTGCTAATCTCTGGGACCAAGGTAATTGTTGATCGGGACGAATTAACTTGTTATTAAAATATCTTGTTTTATGTGCTATGATACAGTAACATAGGTAGATATCACTACATTTCTTTATCTTCATTAATTATTGTGTCACGTCATATTTTTGCCAACATGTCATGCCCTAGATACACCCACTATGGCGGAAAAACACATTCTTGCATCTCCACTACAATTAAACAAGCAAACTTGCGTGGGAAAATTAAATCTTGAACGTCCATCTACGCGCATCGCATGGTTGATAATCATTTGTTCTCCCCACCCTCAATTTCCGTCCGCCTCTCCCATAATTCTGTTAAAATAAAAAAAAATCTCCACAAATTACGCCACACCTACGCGCGATCAGTTCCCTCGCCCACCTACGGAGAGGGCTCCCCAACGGCATGCGGGCATAGCACTGCCGCCTTCCTGGACGGCGCCCTCTCCTCAACGCACCGCGCCGTCAAGTGCGCGTCCGTTCGCCGCCGGATGCCGACACCCTCCCTCCCCGCTGCATGAGCCAACGCTTCAAAGACTACCCGCTGCCGCCCTGCGCGAGCCCGCCGCCCACGTGACACCCACACAAGTCCGTGCCCGCCGCAGCCCGCCCCGCCTACTGTCGAGATTCCACCGGATTGAGATACAGAGAGCGAGGACGAGGTCGTGGACTCGTGGGGCGCCTCTGCGCACCTGCATCCGGCATCCCAACTGGAGAACGGTCGTCGTGGCGACTGGCGAGGGTGGAGGAAAAGGGCGACGGCAACGGTTGCGACTTGCGTCCTGTAGGTTGGGACAAGGGCGGTCGTGTTCCCTGACGTTCCCTGTGTTGTGGCCATCGTGTCTGGGGGTGGAGCAAAGGAAGGCGTCGGTAGGAGCGATTTGGGCGGAGCGACGACAAGCTGCTTCAGGTGCTATTTCGAGAAGATGAGGGCAGGTGCTGGGCGGTGAGAAGAAAGGAGCGGCCATGGGTGGAGAAGAGTTAATACATCAGCTCTCCAATGGAGATTTCGTGTTGCTGCTGCTATATATACATATGTTTTTACGGTCTTTCTCTGGCTTCATTATTTTAGTGCACATTAGGAAAACAAGACATGGAACTGTACTACTTCATGCATCGGTAATTCAGCCAATGCAGAACATTATTCTCACACAAGATGAGATCGTTTTATCATATTATAGATGTTCATTAGAACAGCACCCACATATTTCACTTCTTTGATTAGATTTTTTTTCTTCCTACGATGAACTAAAATAACTTTTTGATTTGTAGGTGTTGTTTGAACTTAGAAGCACGGCTTATGTTTTTTTTTGTTGCATGAGCATATCCATCGCAGGCCTCGCGCGAGCCTGCCTGGCGCTGTCGTCGTCTTGCACACCAGGTCGCCGCGCAGCACCCGCCCCTGCACGCGAGCATCCCTCCGTACAGCCAGGGAGGATGCTGACTCTGCACGCGAGCATGCCTCCATCACAATTCCTTTAGCATGCATGCATCTAAGAAAGAGGATGCCAAGATTGCTATTTCCTTTCATTTTCTTATGAATTGTCTGCAACAAGTAGAAATTGTGACTTTGGGGGCAACCCACCTCAGTCTTATCTGTTGGCATCAGATGCGACTTCTCTTTGACACAGATGACGAAGGCATGACCATTAATTGAGTTTTTATAGGGGTAGATGTATAGATGCTCAACTTTGCATCGTCTGAAACTTTCGTCATGAATCATTGCATACTTTTATTTGTGCGTGCATCAAGAAATAATGGTAGTTTGTTTCGGCAAACTGCCTGCATTTTTCATGTTATTGGGGATGACCGAAATTTGCATTTTTTGTGCGCAGAAATGTGGAGTAAGTATTGATAATATTTGGACATATAATCATTCAAAATACTTCAACAAGTATGCAAAATTTACTGAATTGCAATTTTCCCTAGCTAGATCTAGAAATAAAAGCGATGTATTTTCTGTCATACCCATAATTTGTTGTTCAATATTTATGTCATGTAATAAGCAGTATAGACAGGGACATCTGTTAAGAATGTTGGAGCGCTTGGAGCATGTGTAGAGGCATGGCATATGTCGCATGGTGTTGCTGCTGTAAGAAGGATTGCTGCTTGTGTGTCTTTGTGTTCACCAATTCTTCATGACTGGTTGCCATAAAAGATCAGCACTCTAGAGGTAAATTCCAACATATATACTCTACACGAACATTATGCACGAACTTTCTCAATTCTAAATACTTGTTCTTCAATATTATTTCGCGCACATCAAGTGAAGTCGAGTATATTATTTTTAGAGTTGAGTATTGTTATGTATCTCAATGAATTTTCTCAGATTTTACTTCTTGGATAAACTATCTACGAATTTCATGTATTGGCATAGCTAGCTTTTCATCTACTGCTCTCATCTGTTAGAAATAGTTGTTTTCAGTGTTTTGTTTGTTGTAAAGAAGACCAGAGTTTATGTAAGCTGGATTTCTTTTTCATCATACGCACATGTGTAGTCTTTAATTAACCGTTCTTTTTTTATTTTCTATAATTGTTGTTGTGTTTATATATGAAAGTGAAGGGAAGGTGGTTTAGAAGTGAGATGACACTTTTTTCTACGAAGAGATCATAGGATGGCACAATCGAGAATACTATGACAGGTCATATGTCAATTTTATTATAGAAAGTATGTCAAATATAAATTTTATTGCCAATAATATTGTAAACACAAGTTAAGACGTGCGTGCACGTGCACACTTACTAGTAGCGAAAAAGACGAAAAATACTTGAA
Organism: Alopecurus myosuroides; assembly: GCA_028641055.1. NCBI lineage: Eukaryota > Viridiplantae > Streptophyta > Magnoliopsida > Poales > Poaceae > Alopecurus > Alopecurus myosuroides. The sequence continues at coordinate 264,742,384 of CM054063.1, read as the reverse complement.
AAGAAAAGACTCGTGGGAGAAGAAAAAACCGGCAACAGAAAGTTGTTGGTTAACCTCACCGGTGAGTGAGGCGACTATATCGGAACGCCTCGAAAGGCACGTCGATTGATGATGAGAGCAACGCCAGCAGCCCCAAACCCACCACCCCCACGCGCTGCACGCCTGTGACACTCTCGCCGCAACATCAGCCAGCCCAGCACGCAGCAGTGGCCGCCGTCTCCTTCTCCCGCGCCGGCCTCCCCCAACAAACATTCCGCGCCGCGCGCTGTCGGGGTTGCCGCGCCGCTGATCCCAGCCCTTGCCCTGCACACCCTCGTGAAGCGCCAGGTTCCTCTCGGCATTAAACTCCGCGCCGCCATTAGAAAAAAGAAGCGAAGAGGAGGGAAAACCGCTCGGATTGGTTTGAGTTTCCCTCCTCCCGGCTCCCGCTCGCGTCGCAGGAACCGAGGCGGCGACGGCCGGAAGGAAACCCCCGGGTGAGCACCTCTCTGCTCTTCTTCGCCTTCCTGCCTCCACAGAAACCGCCCCCAAATCTGTCGGTTGCGCAGTGGAGATTTTCCCGTGCTCGAGCGTTGGATTCTAGATTTGGTGGTTGCTTTCCTATTTACCGCATTGGCTTTTCTTTTCTAGTCTCATGTCGATGAACCTGTAGCATGGTGCGCTCATCCGGAGCACTTCGGACTGAAAGAAACCATAGCCGTATAGCTAGCTATAGACTTCATAGTAGTATCTTGTGATCCGCATTTGCTGATTGAGGCTACCGAGCTGGCCACTTCTCTTGATACGCTGGTAGCCTTGTCTCTTTCTTGTCCTTGCGCTTGTTCCTGTCAGTTATCTGATGAACTGTGTATCTTGAGTGTGAATTTTGGTTGGTCATATTGGTGCATCCTATGATTCGCGTTTGTGGAATTCAGTTAGTCAGCTACATCTGATAAAAATGAATGCTCTGACCATTGAGCTTATTTGTGGTGAATTACCGTGGCCAACCACAGGAATCGGTGTACTGCACTTTCCTATTTACTTGCTTTGCGTGGTGATTGGTAAATTCTGGGTCTGGGAACTACTAGGAAGCAAGTACTACACTAGTGCCCAGTTTACATTTGGTACAGCTTTGTCAGATCTCCCTGTAGTCCAACTTTGGTACAGCTCGTGTCCCTGGCTCTTTCGTCCAACTGGGAGTTGGGACCTCCTTCTCGAATGCAATCCAGTCCAACGGCGGTACATCTACAACCTCACCGTGTCCCACTGCCATGTGCCTCCCCAACTACCTCCCTCCTGCTCAAGTGAATTGCACAAGCAGACATATTATTTGTACCAAATTCTCTTGTTGCAGCATTAATTTTGTTAGTTAGATGTCTCTTTGGTGTATGTTTTGCCTAGCTGTCCAGATCTTGAGGCTTTCTGGAGAGCAGATGTTTGATACAGTGTCCTGTCGCCTGTTTTACTATATGAACATTTGCTTCGTCGTATATACTAGTCAGGATAGTCATTGTGTGCTACAGTGGATGCCTTAGTGCAAGCTGCACTTTAAGTTGACTACTGTGGAAGTTACTTGTCTGCTCTGAAATCCTACTGCACCTTCAGTTAGTTGGTACTAACTTTGTTGATATTTTGTCTAGGTGTCAAGTTTCTAATACACTCGACGATACTGAAAATGGGTGCTAGAGAGAATGGGGAAGAAAGAAATGACCATTCAACTGATGTGGAAATGGAAAGAGCTAGTAAACAAGGAAAGGCAGCTGAATCAGACTATGAAGCAGCTAGAGATTCCTTTTCATCCCAAGGTGAGGCTAACAGTAATGAAGATACTAAAGTGAAAAGAGTCTCAAGGGTTCCGAAGAAGCTAGCAAAGAAAGAGTCAAAACCGAATGGCCCACGTCCGACCAGAAGTAACTCCGCTCGTCCAGTCAACACTAAGCTGCAATATACTTCACCAAATAATACCCAGAACAAGTCACTGAAGCCAAACAAAGCAGCTAATGTTGTTACAACTATTGAAGTTCAAAAGCCAGAAACTGTCGAAGTTCCGTCTTGTCCTCCATCTGATATTTTGGAGGAAACAAATGATAAAGCTATTGAGCGTACAATCACCGATCATATTTCCATAGTGGGCACAGCTGCTGAAGATGAGGCCACTGAGGGCAGAGCCACTGAAAATAAGGTCATTGCCGTTATAGAGACTGATGATAAGGCCATTAACGGTACAACGACTGATGATAAGTCCATTGAGGGTACAGCAACTGATGATAAGTCCATTGAGGGTATAGCGACTGATGACAAATCCATTGAGGGTATAGCGACTGATGATAAGGGCATTGCTGACATAAAGACTGTTGATAAGGAAGTCATTGAAGAGGCAAAAGAGATTGATATCTTGGATGAAGCTCCAACTTGTGATCAGAGTACTGGTACTGATGACGACTTTGTTGATACTGAACAAGATGTACTTGATGATGAAAAGTCAGTTGCATATGAAAAGAATGAGGAATTAGAATCAAAAATTGAAAAGCTGGAGCAAGAGCTACGTGAAGTTGCTGCCCTCGAGGTTTCTCTTTACTCGATTGTGCCAGAGCATGGCTGTTCATCACATAAGTTGCATACACCAGCTAGGCGTCTGTCTAGGTTATATATTCATGCATCAAAGTTTTGGTCCGCAGAAAAGAAAGCTTCTGTCGCAAAAAACTCTGTTTCTGGGCTTGTGCTTGTTGCAAAGTCTTGCGGTACTGATGTTTCAAGGTAAACTGCAGCTATTGTTTTTTTTTTTTTACTTTAATTCTGCATATGGCCATCAGCATTAGCTCCTTTTGATTTTGTGAGAATCTAACTTTGATGTAGGTTGACATTCTGGCTATCAAACATAGTTGTCCTAAGAGAGATCATTGCACAAGGAGTTTCATGCCAATCAACTCCAGTTATGAAGGCTTTCAGCACAGATAGCACAAAAGTGCTTGCCAAGAATTCTTCACCAATGAGATGGAAAAGCAGCTCCAGTGGCAAGCATGCTGGACATACTATCACACAGTTACCAGATGATTGGCAGGAAACTGCTACTGTATTGGCTGCATTGGAGAAGATTGAGTCTTGGATTTTTTCTCGGATTGTCGAATCTGTGTGGTGGCAGGTAAAGGGTTCACCTTATACTATGTTCGCCAAACTTTCAGGACCATGATCTGATCTTGCTTCCTGTAAAATATGATTTGTAAACAAAGTTTCCAATTCAGTCATGCTTCCAGTATCCTGAATTGTATTTCTCTCCCCAGGCACTGACACCCCGTATGCAAACTCCTATTGAAGATTCATCCACTGCAAAGGCTGGGAAGTTGTTAGGCCCTGCTTTGGTTGATAAGCATCAAGGTATCTTTTCTATTAATCTCTGGAAGACTGCATTATGTGATGCCTTCAGCAGAATATGTCCTCTTCGGGCTAGTGGACATGAGTGTGGATGCTTACCTGTACTAGCAAAACTGGTACGCTTTAAGATTTCTCTCATCATCTGAAAGGATTGACATTTTCCTGAACTGTATTCATGAGTTGTTATGTTATTCTCAGGTGATGGAGCAATGCGTAGCCCGTTTAGATGTCGCTTTATTTAACGCCATCCTTCGTGAATCAGAGAATGAGATACCATCTGATCCAATATCTGATCCGATCCTTGACTCAAGGGTTTTGCCAATTCAAGCTGGCCAGTTAAGCTTTGGATCAGGCGCACAGCTGAAGAATTCGGTATGTACCATAACTGTAAAGCAAGTAGATTGTCTCGAAAATAAAAGTCTATATCCTTAGACTTATTCCACTTTATTCTGGGTTAATGCTTGCAATTTCATGATGCAAACTCAAATAAGGCCTTTTCGCCCTTTCTACGATTTTACTCACTCCTTGCAAACTAAATCTTTGTTGAATGTTCATGCAAACAAAACCTACTGTTTATGCATGAAAATACCTTGCCAGATCGGAAGCTGGTCCAGATGGTTGACGGATACGTTTGGCATGGATGGTGATGAGTCTGAAAGGGATGGTCAAGATTCAAGAAGAGATGGTGATGAAAGAAGATGTGAAGGTGAATTAAATTCCTTTAAGCTGCTCAATGAGCTGAGTGATCTTCTGATGCTCCCGAAGGACATGCTTCTCGACAACTCCATCAGGAAAGAGGTATTTCCTCGTGAATAGCTCCTTCTTCACTCCCATGTTCTAAACCACATTCTTGTAAACTGTTACCATTCTCCATTTCTTTACCAATAAAAGCCATACTGTAGTTGATGTTTTGAAAATTTATGTTAGGTCTGCCCGTCAATTGGCATTCCAGTAGTAACAAGAATACTCTGCAACTTCACCCCTGACGAGTTCTGCCCCGATCCTGTTCCTATCCTAGTTCTAGAGGAGCTGAATTCTGAGGTATATTCTGTTGCTGGCGAATATTTTCTTCTGTTGTTCAAGATGCGATGTATCAAGAAACTTAAACACCATTCTGATTCTTGTCATCAATTCTGTGCAGAGCTTGCTGGAACGCTCCACAGAGAACATGTGATCAGTACATTCCCATGCATTGCTGCTCCTGTCGTGTACCGCGCCCCTTCGTTGGAGGATGTAGCAGAGAAAGTGGCAGACACCAGCGTGCACGCAGAGGTGGACCGAAGGGCCTCGATGGTCCAGAGGAGAGGGTACACCAGCGACGACGATCTAGATGACCTGGGCTCTCCCTTGATGTCCCTCTACGACCGGAGCTCGCCACCATCGCCTTGTGACGGGGTCGCGTATTTCAGTGCTCGACAGGAAGGCTCCATGGCAAACGTAAGATACGAGCTCCTGAGGGAAGTATGGTCGGAGCGTCATGATTGATCAAGCAACCTGCAAGACCTCTTCGGCTGTTGCTTTGTTGAAAAAGGGTAGTAGGACCTGAGTGTTACGGGTGCGCAGAAATTGCTTTGCGTCTGCGCAGAACAATCAAGGGGGGTGACTCGTGGCCTGTGTAATTTGCTCTGGCCCCTCAGATTTCGGCACTGCTAAATTCTAGCTTTCATTCATTCTGTATAATCGTTCCTCGGCGACTCAATTCATTTGTTAGGGTTTTATGTGGCATGTATAGTGGAAAACTGGAAGAGAGCGGTTTCTCTTCTATGATGATCTGTTCTGTACTGGCTGTGAAATGATGCAAAGTTGGAAAGAAGTATGACCCTGGGCAACCGTACCACAGTCGTGTCTTGAGCATGATTGTGCCTTTCTCTTCACCGACAGTTTGGACCTTTGGTCAGGGAGGAGCGTGAGCTGTTTCCACTTTTCTATTCTGCAACGTGGTTGTCCAGCAAACTAGAACGACGTACCCGTATCACTGAAGACAACAGTTCCCCTAGTTCGTTTCTGAAGGATTAAAAACACCGGCAGGAGTGCTGTGGAAGGGTGGATGATGACAGACGGGTCGTATACTGAGAAGCGCTGCCGTTTAATATATTTGGAGTGTTGGTGGTCGCTTGCCTCTTGGGACTCGCCTTGGATGCTCCATCGGCCAGAGGGTTCTGTTAGGTGTTGGTGGTCGTCGGCGGTGATTCTTCGCCTTCGGCTAGGTGGTGCGTGGCCCTGGGACCGGTGTGGATGTCGGAGCGTCGGCTCCGGGCTTCTTCTTGTGTTGAGGTTTTTCTCCGCCGTGTTAGTGTCGACTATGATTGCTAGGGCAACATGATCGTCGGTTCGTTTTGGAGAACGGCTTGGGGCCGGCGTGGATGTCGGAGCGGCGGCTCCGTACTTCTCCCTGCGTTGATGTTTTCCTCCGCCCTGTTCAATGTCGACTATGGTTGCTAGGGTGACATGCTCGGCTCGGTTAGGTGTGTGGCCGTGGGGCCAGCGTGGATGTCGGAGCGGCGGCTTCGGGTGTCGTCTTGCGTTGAGGCCGCCTCCACCATGTTTAGTGTTGGCTATGGTTACTAGGGTGACATGGTCGGCACTCGAGTTGTGTCTTTTCTTTTTCTTTTGCAGGGATCGTCGTTCCTATTTGCTTTTACTTTATCAACATAAAAGACAATTTTTTTGCCTCGTTTTAGTAAATAAATAAATATTTAGGAGTGTATTCTAAGTAACTTGAGGGGATTATCCTGTATCCGAATGTCGAATAATCCATTCACTACTAAGGGCATCTCCAGCCGTGTCGCCCTCCCAGGGCCCAAAACGCCGCTGTTTTGGTGGCGCCGCGGCGCCAAACAGCGCTAATCTGGAACCTGGGGGCGCACGGTTCCCAGTCGCACTCCAGCCCAAGTCTCGGCCCAAATTAATTCAAATTCATATATTCGACGCAAATTCATAGATTCGACGACATTCTGACCGAAATTTAACAAAAAAAATAAAAAAAAACATAGATGCCCTAACTACGTCTACTGTAGGCCGAGGCTCGCCGCGATCGCCTGGCTATAGTCGTAGTCGTCCCCTCCGTCGTCGTCGTCGTCCGAGCCGTCGGCGTCCCACCTGCTCGTGCCTGCGCCGGGGTCGCCGCAATGCGGGTCGCTCGGGCCTGCGCCGGCGTCACCCCACCTGCTCACCGCCAGGGCGCGTTGGAACTCCGTTTCGTCCTCGCTGTCGGGGTCGAGGACGACGTAGGGGACCTCCTTCGGCTGCGGAGGGGGAGGGACGCATTGGCAGCGGCTTCCTGCTCGCGCTGCGCCTTCAGCTGCTCCGCCTCGGCGAGGAGCCGGCGCTGGAGCTCCTGCTCCTCCTCGGTGCTGTCGCGCAGGCTCGAGTCGGTGGCGACGTCGTCGGGGACCGGCTGGAGGGTGTTCAGCGAGAGCTCCTCGGCGGCCTTCATGTCAGGCCACTCGTCCTCGTCGCCCTCCGCCGCCTCCGTCTTCGGGCGCACGACGCGCTCGAAGTCTGCGGCGGGTCGCTGGCGCGGCTCGCCGATGCGCAGGGCGCCGCCGCTGCGCCTGGGGATAGGGCGCCCGGAGTTGAGGAGGGGAGGGGTGAGGGAAAGAGAAGCCGCGCCGGAGGAAGAGGAGGTGGCCGACGAGGATCCGACCATCGGCCGCGGTGCCCACGAGGGGTGCGGGCGGGGCAGCATCTGCAGCCGGGGCTCGTTGCCGGCGTCGATGTAGTCGAGCACCCACTCGAGCGTGCGGTGCTGGCCTCCTCACCACCGCTTGCGGCCGATGCCGTTGGCGCGGCCCTCGATAGGGCCGTTGTTGCCTTCGGCGGCGACGTCCTCGTCGTGGCGGCGTTGAAGGTGCTGCCACCAGAAGGCGTCGTTGCCGTGCGCCCTCCAGCGCAGCTGCGCGGCCACGTCCGGCGCTAGCCCTCGACGGGCCTCGTTGATGGCTTGCGTGAACTCCGCGTCGGTGGAGGGGATGAGGGGCACGGGGATCCCACCCGCGCTGAGCTGCCACCGTGGTTGCCCGGCGGCGGCGCTTGGGACGCGCATATCGGGCGGGCACGGATACCCCGCCCGATACAGCTCCCAGGCCTCGTGCTTGCGGAGGTGGCGGCGGCGGCTTCGCCGTAGCTCGACATCTCCGGCGAGGAGGGAAGAATGGGGAGAGCGGCGAGCGGTGAGGGGACTTTTGTAGCCCTGGCGGGGCATTTACTGCGCCGCGTACCGTCGCTGCCGCCTGCCACGCCATTACTCCGGCAGCCTTTGAACGGGCGCATGCACTGGCCGCCCGCCACGCCATAAATGTCGGCAACCTTTGACCGACGCGGGAGTCGAGAAGAAGCTCACGGGCGGGGGTTCCTGTTCCCGCGGTTTTCCCACGCGTCGCTGACAGCGCTGGCTCGCGTGGGCTGCCCCGTCTTTTCGCCCCCCCAAGCAGAACCCAGAGGGCTGGGTTTCGCCTGGTGCGGCGGAGCGAAATAGCACTGAAACGGCGCTATTTCGGCTTTTGGGGGGCGGCTGGTGCAAAAACGGCGCTTTTTGGGTCACACCGGTGCTAAAAAGGCCGCTTTGGGGGGCTCCAGGGAGGGGGGAGGGGGGGGGGGGGTCGACTGAAGATGCCCTAAGTTTTGGAGAGGTAATCCTTAGATATCCGCACCAACCAAGCTTATTTTTGTTTAGATTAGAAACTCTTACCCATACTAGTGTATTGGAGTGAAAAAAGATATCTCTGACGATTTATGGGGATTGGATGAAAGCAAGAATTGCACCAAAACCCCTCCCACCGACAATACCCTTGAGAATGGAAATACTTCCCCGTCCCAAATCTTACTAAACAAGACCTTAGAGTACAACGCACTTCTGTTGGCCAGACAACAACGATAATACGTGGCTGGTCTCGGGTACTATCATTGCTCCTGGGTAGTCATGCAAAAATGAAACAAATTTATATTGAATTGATATTTACCCGTGCAATGTTTTTTCTATGCTCGGTTTGTGGCATATGCAAACAAGACAAACTATTTTTTTTTTCTCGCATTTAAAGTTATTCAATGGAGATGAAAAACTACTATATAGGCGGTACAATCGGTGTCCGATGGCAATCCATAATAACACGATGTACACATGAGTATAAACTGTTGGAGCTGATACCTAATAATTTGAGGATTAAATGTGCAAGTAATAGCAAATTCGGCAATAAGAGCTTGGGAAGTAAGACTAGATAGAATAACCACTTGACAAAGCATTACATCATATCAATGCCCAAATCTTAGAGCAATATACCTGGAAGAATCGCCTCTTTGATGCGTTTTGCTTACACGATGTATTTATGAGCTGCAACCAGAAAAAAAAACTTAGCCAATAGAAGAAAATAACAATCTGCAAGCTGGTCACAATGGGCAGAAACTTAGCAGTAACATCACACACTCCAATACAACTTTGCTTATGTGACACGTATTTAATAAAGAGAGAGGTGCTTGTGGTAACTAGTTAAGTTACCGGAACATCATACGCTCCAAGAAACAATGAGTCTATAGCCTAATATAAATGCATCGTTGCATGACACTATATACATGTTACTCTCCATTGTGGAGGTAGGAACATAGTCTAGGAAAGTGTGTATGTTACTAGCGTATGTTACTCCCCATTGTGACCAGCCTTAGGCGTATTATACCAATGCAAATAAAGGGCCCACAACATAGAATATAAATCTGATCTGATAGTCATTTTATTAAACCAAATCATACGGTTTCAGTATAGAGGGAAACTCATACTTGGTTCTAGGCATATGGAAATTAATTAAATGTATCACCTACTACATTCTAAGATAATCACCGATCACACTAGTGTGTCATCTAAAAATGTTCCTTCACATGTGCAATACAATTTTACAAAAAAAATTAAGACCTCATGCTTCTCATTAGAATGCTTATAAAACAGTGACCCACTTTTGAGTCTTAATTGCACATCTCACTATTCACGATATCTTTCGATACTCCGATAAATCGGATGATTTATTGTTTACCGGTGTCTGACTGATAAGATAAATCGGCAGATATGCCGATAAATCGGTCGATATGCTGATAAATCGACCGATTTACCCCTTACATTGGGCCGACCGATATCCCGAACATTGCCACATCTTGCAGGGAAAAAACATCACGACATGTTGTAACATCCCAACAAATTGAAATGTTTTAAAAGAAAAAATCACTAAAAAAATGAAACTTTTGATGTTTGTCAAAATAAATTCTTCCAAGAAAATCAAATATAGAAGATGATACAAAATCTTCAAAAGTATTATTCTGATAATCATTCAATTCATCAACTACTTGTCAAATATTTGAAGGTTTGATTTTAAAAATAATTATATTGGGCATATTATAACCCTAATTTATTTTGAAAAAAATGTTTGAAAATGGTTAAGAAAGCTTTATTTCATAAAATGATTTTTCCTAAATTAATTTAAATGTAAATGAAATTTTGTATTTTATTTAAGACTAACTTAATATATGTGTATATTAATTTAATAGAGGCAAGAAGGTAAATTATAAAACCCTATTTTACAAAATACCTAAGGGTGCCATATAGGATTATTTTAGTATTTTGAAATATATTTTTGAGTAAAAATGTTGCAAAACGTGCAAGTTCTTAATGAGCTATTCACTGGTATTTGCATCAAACTTTTCCAAATTGAATTGAATCATTTGTGTTTCAAAACTTTGAGTTCAAATATTATGATAAAGAAGAAACGGATAAGGAACAAAAAAAAAAGGAAGAGTAGCCAATTGGGTTGAAGTCCAGCAGACCCGCAAATGCCAACCCAACTTGGCCGAAACCCAACCCAACGAGTAATCAGCCGGCGTCTGGCCTTTCCGTCCCTCTCTAAGACGTAGTGGCTCCCACATGTCGGTTATCCCTAACCTCCCGTCGCCTCATTCCCTTGCGTGTCCCTGGCCACGATCCCTCGATCTCCTCTCTCCCTGCACCTCCGGCCACCCCAACCCCATCTATAAAGCCACAACCTATCCTCTCCATTCATCTTTCCCTCTTCTCCAAATCACACCGCGAGGCTGCTGAATTGCCTCATCGGAGTTCATTATGGCTGCCCCCCGTATTTCTTTGATTCCGGCAAAAACCGCTGCCCATTATTGGTCTCCTATCTTACCTCACCCCATCGCATCTTCTCATGCCCGGTTTCAGTTTTTTTCACGCGGCCTTTGGTTTACCGTGAGATCAAGCAAAAGGCCATCAACGCCTACACTGCTTGTCTGCCGCTCACTGTCTATCCAGGCATGAAACATGACGCTGCTACCACCATCGCGTCCTCCTCGACGCGTCATGATTCTTCGACTACATCACGAAGGCTAGAACCGTCTCGAGCGATGGGAACAACGACATAAGTAGTACTGAAAGGCCTGTCATGACCAGAGGATGTAGCAGCATAGGTTCGCGTGGATCCGGGTGTGGTTAGGAAGACTACTACTGAAAGGTCTCGTCTCGGTATTCTTTCGTCCATAGCACACTTGGGTGTTACGGAAGGTGAAATGACCGGGTCTTGTGGGAAGTGTGTACGCACTCTCGAGTAATAAACTAAGATATTAGCCGTGTCCCATTCAAGGTTAATTTGAGCGACTTGGAGATTGATCCAGTTTGAAGATCTCCTCATCCCAATTTCATAATAAAATTTGGAGAGTTGGACAAAGACGTGGTCCATTTCTGTCACCTAGTGGGATCAAAATAATTAGTAGATATGAACATTGGTGGAAAGGACTGTCATCGTTCAACGGTATAGTTCATGACTACCAAGATTCCACGGTATAGTCCATACAAACATGTGGGTACATGTATTATTATATTTTAAAGAAATATGAAAAAACTATTTGCTTTCAACAAATTCATCCTAAACCCCACATAGCCAAATGAGCATGTAAAAGATATAAATTTATATCTGGTTTTAATGTCATTTTCTAATACATTAGACCCTTAGTGGGTGTAATGTTTAATGATCTAGGTTATCCCGATGATGATTAAAGACGGGAAAGGCATAACCATGACTCTGAGATGAGAATCAGGCCAAGAAGAGACCTACGCCGAGGAGCTAAAGTTACATATTTCCTCCAGGGTAATTTTCAAATTATTGTCTAAACTTAAACTACATGGTGATACAATGCGATTAAATCTGGAACTGGACTTCCCATGTCCACGGACTTTGGACCTCAAATTAACTGGATTTAGTTGGGCTGGGCTTCGTTGGATGTGGACATACTCTGGACATCAGGTTCAATTGCCTTGGATACCTTTGGATCTCGTACGTGGGGTAGTCCAATATCCACTGGATGTGTGCTGTATCGTAATCATCCTCCGCTCCACCGCTGGCAGCACGCCCAGCCTCGTAGCTCGTCAGCGACCCCGGCCTCGCAACTCTCCGGCGACCCCAGCCCCGCAGATCTCCGGCGACCATAGGCCCGAAGCTCCCGGCGACCCCAGCCCCGCACCTCGCCGGAGACCCAGACCCGCAGCTGGCCGGAGACACGAGACCCGCAGATCTCCGGTGACCACAGACCCACAGCTCGCCGGAGACCCCAGACCCTCAGCTCTCCGGTGACCCCAGCCCCGCAGCTCGCCGGCGACCACAGACCCACAGCTTGCCGGCGGCCCCAGACTCGCGGCTCTCCGCCGACCCCAACCCCGCAGCTCTCCGGCGACCATAGACCCACAGCTCGCCGGCGACCGCAGACCCGCAGCTCACTGTCGTAGCTCATGTACATCCATGCGAACGAACTACTGCTCTAATCTCCTAAAAATTTACTTAGCACAATTCTGAAGTTGATCTATTGATTATGTACGTATGAGCCCGTGTTAATCTGGAAGGTTTGAGGTCCATTTGGATCTTGGATATCCAATATTATTTCTGGTTGGATTTGGATGGACTTGGACATCGAGCAACTGATCGTGGATTGGAGCCGGACCATACGACGTGAGGGTGGATTACAAATGGACTTTGGTGTTTTGGATTTGGACGTTCATCCAGTCCCAGATTTAAATGCGATTAGTGGGCACATGGATGATGAATTATCGTTCTTTTATATTGAACTTTTTTACTTCTCCACAATTAGAAGTTGTTCTTTCGATATATGATCATAACCACCATGGTTTATTTATTACAGCAAGGAAAATTTATCACCTAAAAATGCAAATAAAAATTAGGATGCATCAATAATTATAATGTCATTATCCCGTTGGTTGTGAAATTTTATTTACACTAAAATTGAAATATATATTGCAAAGGAAGGGATCATAGTTTTTCCTTTTTTGAGGACCACCTCTTAATAAAACTTTGATTAAATCAAATTCTTCCATATAGGAAAAAAGGTATGAAGGAACTAAATCACATGTCTTCACAGATTCATGTGTAACACTAAGATGAATTGAAAATATGTGGAGTTATCTCTCTATGTGTGTTTCTGGAAATATCATGAAAACGATCTTTTAAGACAGTAGATATATCTGGAACGATAGGATTAACTATGTTAGTCATAAGAAAATATAAGAGATAGTAGTAAGGAACTAAATAAAATTCGCAGAATATACAATATATCTAGAAGAGCTTTGTGCTCAAATTGCTGCATTTCTTATCTGCAGGTCAAATTCTATCATATATCTATGGAAAAATATGCCTTTCATGTTTCTGGTGTTCAAGAACTATCTCTTGTCACATGCATACTTTGATTTTTTGATAGAGGTCATTTTTGACATTTTGGAAGAACTAGAAACACGATCCATGCTTTTGGCCTAAAGTTAATTACAGTGAGAAGTAGGCACACTCTTCCCTATTTTTCAATGTCAGGTGCGTGCGTGTGAGTGTATGTTTGTAGGAACATATCTTTTGTAAAATAACATGAGAAACGTGTGACCTCACGAGTAAATAATGACAATGTGCACAGAATTAATTTATTACATGCATATGATATTTGGATCCCAAGATCTATAGTTATCAATATTTTGAAATTTTAAAAGGCATACTTACAAGTCCTAGAAATATATATAAATCCACTCTAGCATTTACTTCTTCCATCCAAGTTTATAAGACTTCTCAAATTGTAAGACTAACTTTGCCCTTGAATTTGACTAATATGAATATTCTATACGCATATTTTTCTATGGCCATTTAATGGCATAACACTCATATATTTACGTCAAAGTTATTGTCAAAGACATACTCATATTTTGAGGAGACCTTACAAACATAGACAAATAATCATGTCGCCCCCGACACAACATGCTCCAACACTTAGACCGGTAACCGGTTACACACATCCAAAAGCTAATTGTTATACCTACAAAAATCTATGATGGTATGATATGATATGGGTTTATTATGTTCCAAATGCGACTTTGGACATTTGGAACATAAATTTGGTCACTCTAAAATAAATCTTTTTACGATAGCAAGATATGCTTATGAAAACCAAAACACGATACTTTGCCCCACCCGATGAAGCTAAAAATTTGATAGAATGCAAATGGGTTTATAGAATCAAGAACAAGTGTATGGTACAAGGATATACTAGTGGTAAAACGCTTCAGATATTGGTATGATATAGATTATGAGGACACATTTATTCATGTCAATTAAACTGCTGCTATTTGTTGTGTCAGACCCATTGTTGGTACAGAATGCATTCTTACACGGTGTTTTGGACGGTCCATATGGGGGCAACAGAAAGGTTTTTAATATATAAATGCACCATTCCATGTGTGCAAACTTGACAAAGCTCTATTGTTTTGCAAAAGTTTAAAAGTGGAAAATCTTGGTTTGAGACCTTCAAAGTCGCATACATTATGCTTATTTTTATAACAAATTTCAACATATCATAACTCTTATTATTTATGTTGATGAAATAATTATCACAAGTTTTTTCCAAGAGGTCATTATAGTTTTATCAAAAAATTGAGTTCTGACTTTGCTCATAAGGATTTCGGATTTTTGCACTTCTTCCTAGGGACTGAAGTAAAAAAATGATAGGAATGGAATAACCAGGGTTGAAATGCACGGTTCTAAACCTTCATCTATACCTATTTGCGGTAATGGAAAATTATCAGCATGTAATGGATAATTATTGGGGCAAGAAGATAGTACATTATTAAGTACTATAAGTGCACTTTCGCACTTGACTTACAAGACCTGACATTTCCTTTTCTATGAGCATGACACATAGATATCTACATGCTCGTGCTGAAACACAGTTGACAACTACCAATCTTATATTATGATCTATGTGTCAACACATTTCGAATGTTGGTCTGAATTTGAGCAGATCATCATCGCCTACCTTCACGAGTGCCTTTTTGATGTGGGCTGGGATTGTTGTCTAGATAATGTAAGGTTGTGCAGGGTTTAAATATTTTTTTGGATAATATTCTAATCCGCTATCAAGCAGTGATGGCAACAATCTTATATGTATGCCAAATCGTCGTGAATACAAGCTCAGGGTCTTTGAGAAAGCGACTATTTCTGCACTAGGATGACTCGGAGTTGACTATCAAAATCTAGTACCTACAATGCTTCATTTTTTCCTTCAAGCAATGTCTACAAAATAGGATAAACTTGTTTTGTGTCCCAAGATCAACTGTAATGGTTGTCAGGCAACACAATTTATTAGTACAGAATGAACACAAAAGTATAAAAAACAAACAAAAATTCAATAGCACCAAAAAGCATTGGTGCGTGGGAAAACTAATGTACTCCCTCCGTCCGGAATTAAATGTCACAAAGTTTGATAAAAGTGGATGTATCTAGACATAATTTAATGTTAGATACATCCACTTTTGTCAAACTTTATGACATTTAGTTCCGGACGGAGGGAGTACAAAATAAATCTAAATGCATGTTTTTTTTTGTATTTTTGAAATATTTAATAACCTGATGGGGGGATAGTAACCCGGTAGGCCCACTTCAAGATATAATCCGGCCCGAGGTGTGCTGAGCGATACCCGGCTAGGGGTAAAGAGATTACCGGAAGGCCCAAAGGCTTGTGAGATTCGTAACCCGGATTGTGGGCTGCGATAAGGAAAGTTAGGGTTTGTATGTGGAGTTCGAGTAGGACTCAAGATGTGCCTTGAAGGGCAAGTTAGGGGTGCGCGGGTGCTTTATAAACCGGCCCCTAGGTTTAGTTTGCCAGAGATTCAAGTCATAGTTGTAACACCTGTTATCGAGTATCCAGCATAATTCATATTGAGATCCGGCGAGTTATTTTCCGGTTCTTAGATCGCTTTTCGCCATGTCTTCCTTCGAGCTAAACCATCTCCCGAATATCTGTGTCGACTTGCCCCAAGATCAGTTACCCCCGGTAACATCTGCCGTGATTATCCCACGACAGTTGGCGCCCACCGTGGGGCCTGCGTCCAAAGGTGTTTACATCACGGGAGAAGCTCGGAAGAGCATGAAGAACCTCATCGTCGGAGAAATCTACGTCAACAGCAAAGGAGAGAAGATGGTAGACGATTCTGGCTGGGGGCCAGAGTCGGATCACCTCGAAACCGGATCCATCGTGACAGTCGGCAGCGTCAACGTCTTCGTCGGTGTGGTATGTACTTCCAGTTCGAATTGTGATAATATTGGATCTGATTCTGTGTCAGGAGAAGACATGTATGTCCGATCGGAAAAAGAAGAGTCGATTGGAACAACGGGTCAGATAGAGAGGGAGGATGATACCGAGTCTATACGGGATTTGTCGGAGGATCGATATGAAAGGGAAAACAGCGAGGAAGAACAGTACGAATCTACACCGGGCATCATGCGCCGGGTTGCAGTCTATGCGGCTCCCGCGACCAATCTCAATCAAGAAAACGCGGCCGCGGCGCCAGCCGGGGCGGCTCAGGCAGCGGCCCAGCAGCAAGGTGCAGTTGACCCGGTCTTGGTCCAGGTCGATGGAGAGTCGGCATCTGTCACCAGTCGCCCAGCAGACGAGGAGCGACACGCAAATATGTTTGGGTTCCAAGCAAACCGGACACCGGGGGCGGGCCCTTCAAACCCGCGTCACCCGGCTCTGTTTGATAATAATTTGATTTTGGACCCCACAGTCTTGGCCACAGTTATTACCCCAGAAAACGCGGCAGAGCGTGTAAGAGACCTGGACGTGGCTCGTCGTGCATTGGAGCAGCAAAGAAGGCAAGTGGAAGCAGAAAGGCAGGGGATGGTCGCGCGGCAGCGCGAATTGGATGACCGAGAGACCCGGCTCCGGGAGGAAACGACAAGGATGCACCAAAGGCACCGAACTATGCTGCCGGCAACAGGAGGGGTTATTAACCCGACTGCCCTGGTGTTCACGCCTCAAGATCAGCCGATTCCACCGACGAACCAAGGGACCATACCGCGACCGTCAACGGGAGCACATCCGGTAAACGCGCCAGCCGGGTTACCCTTGCCACAGACGGGGACGACAGCCGGCAATACCATGCCGCCACCACCATCACGATTCCGCACACCAGCAGGTCATTACAACAATCCCATGGACAACGTGTACGCAGCAACGCTCGCATTAAACCAGATTCCTGTGGGAGACTCGCCTCATGCGGAAGGAACCCGACGAGCAATCGATCTGCTACACACCGCGGTAGCACAGCAAGCCAATTATCCGGATCATAGAAGCGGAATGCATGGGACGCCGTACGCCAGTCAGCAACAGGGCAATGTCCAAGCAAGTGCGGCACGACGAAGGGAAGAGCAGCAGCAAATGCCGCCTCCACCGCGTATCCAGACAGTACCAGTAGTATCAGCAGCGCAGGCGGTGGTGGACAGTTCCAGGGCCAGAAGAGCCGGGGCCGGATCAGCTGGGCACGAATTGCCGGTGGCGCCGCACCTCGAGGCACCCCCAGCCGGGTCACGCGCCTCCCGAGTAAGACCACCCCCAACCACCCTGGCGGGACCCAAGTGCCTCTCGGACGATATCAGAGCAGAACCTTACCCGGAGAAGTTCAAAGAACCGGGGAAAGTAGTAAATTATGAGCCAACAATGGATCCAGAAACGTGGCTGAGCAGCTACGAGATGGCGATGTCAATTCGCAACGCATCCGAGAACCTCCAAGCCAAATTCATGTACTTAATGATGTCAGAAGGAGCAGAAAAGTTATGGTTCACCAATTTACCGGAAAAGTCGATCAAATCGTGGGAGGAGTTAAAGACCGCGTTTATCAAGCACTTTCATGGAACATGCAGAAAGTTATTTACTATTGATGATTTAGAAAGATGCGTTCAGAAGAAAGGAGAGTCAGCACGCAGCTGGGTGCGCCGGGTTATGGAGATACTCCACTCGTCTACAGATATCCAGCCTAAGGACGCGCTACAAGCTATGGCAAAAACATGTAAGTATGTTCCTTTAGTGCAAAAGCTAACTCGCATGAAATCTAGTAGGAACGCAGCGGAGGTTACGATGGGAGAGCTAATGGATGCGTGCAACAAACACGCGGCAACGGATACCACAGAGGAGGAAGTTGATGACAAGAAAGCAAAAGCAAACACAAGCAGCAGTGGGAAAACCGGCAATGTATCGGCGCCAAACAATAATGGAAACAGCCAGAACAAACGACCGTTTGAAGGGAATTCCGAGTTTGTAGCCAACACGGAGGCCGGGTCTTCAAGACCTAGATCCGAAGGAAATTTTAATACTGGAAATCACAATGGGGGACACTACCAAGGACCACCAAGACCAAGCAACAGTTGGGACATATTTAGGATGGCATGCCCGAAGCATAGCAGGAACGGCAAGCCGGCCAATCATTCACTGGAGCAATGTGCCGACTTACAAAGGTGGAAGAACGAGGAAGTGAACAGAGCCATGCGAGGTGCAGGCCGAGGAGGAGGCCCGGGCCTAGGTGGAAATTTGGGCAATGGGCCGCCCCCAGCTGGCAACCCGCCAGCTGGAAATCAAGGTAACAATCAAGGAGGAGCGGGAGGTTTTCAAGATAACCCCAAACAGCTGGGTCAGTATCATGTGCACACTACGGGAGGCTCTAACAAGGATAAGAAGATACTGAAACAAGCAGTTAATTCGGTCTCCTCCGCTGTTCCAAGATATCTGAGGTGGTCAGAACAAGAGGTAACATGGAGCAGGAAGGATCACCCGGACAGAGTTGACCACCCGGGAGTCTTAGCTTTGGTAGTGGCACCACAGGTCAACGGCTACGAACTGAAAAAAGTCTTGATGGATGGAGGAAGCAGTATCAATATCCTGTACTGGGAAACTTTTCTGCGTATGGGCTTAAAGGAATCGCAGCTGCAAAAGAGTACAACAGTTTTTCACGGGATAGTGCCGGGTCACTCGGCATGCCCTGAAGGAAAGGTGGCACTGGAAGTAGCTTTTGGAGAGTCAAAGGACAACTACCGAGTCGAGTGGCTTACCTTCGAGGTAGTAAAGTTGCGCAGTCCTTATCATGCATTGTTTGGAAGGCCGGCTTATGCCAAGTTCATGGCGAGACCGTGTTATGTGTACCTACAGCTGAAAATCCCGGGTCCCAAGAAGACCATTACAATACACGGAAATCGAGATATAGCAGCTGAATGTGATGAGGGAGACGCGGCAATGGCCGAGCAAGCCTGCAGGAAGGAAGAGCTCAAACATTACCGTTCTCAGGTAGACCTAGAAGAGAGGACAACGTCAAAAAAGCCAACTCCTGAGGGGGACAAAGCAAAAGTTAGGGCAGAACAAAACCCTAAGATGGTAGGCTTCATCAGGAGCGATACTTTCAAAACTCCTAGCAGGGAAGAAGAAGACGTACCGCCATCCGCAGCTGATCACGTTTCAAGGACGATATACCCGGATTGGCTAGCAAATCCGGTACTCATTATGAAAGGGCATAGCAAGTGGAGAATGTGCATTGGCCGTACCAACGCAAGGCCGACTCTCGAGAATAACTAAAGCAGTGTAATGGGCGGCAGGTTTCATACGCACTCTTTTCCTATCCAGGGTACCTAAGGGGACTGGAAGGTTTTTAATGAGGCGGCCTGCTGATTCAAAGAAGAAATTTTTATCAATAAAAGAAGATGGTCTCGAGTCGTATCATGGTCTTTGCTTCAGTTACAAGTAAGTAATGCTTGTTATTATCAATACGTCAATATCATCAAAATACGTCACGTGCATATAGGTCTTCGGGGATTGGTGTGCTTAAATAAGTAATCACAAACCCGGAGACCCGGCCTCGATGCCTATGAGTTATGAGGGCTGATTACTCGAAAAAACGGGTACGGCTGCAATCTTATAACCGGACAAAGGAGCCAAATTTCTTGATTATTCTTACTTAAGCTCGATGTGACTCGCGCTAAAGTGGCATGATCTGTTCACTTACGATTACAATCAAACTATGCAGCCCAATGGGACTTGCTTGACCCTGTTTTTCGTATAGATGTAACAGCATGGTATCCACGCGAAAGCCGGCTTACAGTACAAGATAATCAAAAGGGTCATCTAAACCACAAGTCCATGCAGAGTATAAGGCTCAAGTAGCCGGAAACTCAACAAGTATTAAGCATGACTTCAGTATTTATGTGAATAGCTATCGGTTTCCAGCCTGGTAAAGAGCAGTTTGTCATCTGAGAAAGGCCACGCCCCCCTAGCTCGTACTTTGGGTCATGGGGACTGGGGACTTCGAGACAGAAACAAACTGCTTAACTACTACAGCTCGTAAACCTTAGTTTCCGAGCCTTGGGGACTTAAAGAAAAGTCCGTCTATCAAAACCTATGATACTCGGTTAGCCGAGTCTCAAAAGGGAATCAAAAGCAAGAATTCAAAGTATCGAGAATAAGCTTACATTTAGCACAAGGATCGAGATTATCAAAAGCCGGGAGAGGCAAGGAGTTATCACAAGTTAAACAAGCGCAAAGTCATAACATCAGTATCAATGTTGCACAGGCGCATCGCTAAACATCATATCAGTCTCGAGAAACGCAAAACACTAGGTATCATCCTACTCGGCATCCCGGGGGTGATTCTCCGGGTCTTCGTCTTGGACTTGCTCCTTGGCTTTGCCAGCAGTTTTACTCGGACTCTTCATGTCAGGACGGACAGGCGGAGGAACGGCTGGTGTTGAGGTAGACGGCTTTACGCCTAGTTCGGCCTCTCTCTTCGCAGCCTCTTCTTTCCTCCTGGCCAGGTCAGTCGACCACTTTTCCAGCATATCAAAAGGAGGGGGTGCCTCCACCAGAATAACCTTGCCCTCAGAGTCATATGAGCTCATAATTGTGTTTAGATCCATTTTATCTGCCAAAGTTGTGGCCGAGTGACGTACCGAAGATTGTATAGCTTTGAAGTCCTGGGGTTTAAACTTAGACCCGTCAGCCTTGAATTCCGGGAACCCGGATACTACCTTGGCCGGGTCAAGCTTAGGAAAATAAGCCTTCGCCAGCGTCAAAGCCCGGGTCATCCCAATCCGGCAAGACGAACGCTTCAATATTTCAATCCATCCAGGCGCTGTGGACAAGGCCTGCATGAGATTTTCTTCGCCCGGGTATACCTCCGAAGGCCACTTTATAGCATCCAGCAAAAGTTTCGTGCCGACAAAAAATGTCCGGAGCACAGTCTTCAGAGTTTTAGCCTGAGTAACGGTGTTCTCCTCCGGAGCAGCAAGGTTAGCACCTGCAATCGAAGCACACAAAAGCATATCAGTAATATTGGTTATTACAGTGGCAAGATAGAGATACGCAAGTTAATCGCAAATAGCAAACTTACTTAGCAAGATACGGTAAGTGTCCGTAATCTGATTCGACAGGTTATTCAGCGAGGATTGGGCAGCATTGTATTTGTTCTTGTATTTGGAGACATCTTTTTTCAAAGTCTTTATCTCCGCTTCAAGGGTTTCCCTGCGCTTTGTTTCCGCAAGCAAGAGCTGCTCAGTTTTAAGTAATGTTTCATCCGACTGAGTTATCTCCGCCTGCAAAGAATGAGTGCAACTGTAAGCCGGATATCGCGAGAATATTTCCTTCTGAGAAAATGATTACAGAAGATTATTATGCGAAGTACCGAGAATAATTACAGAAAATTATGCTCGGAACTTGGGGACTGGATGTATAGTAAGAAGTGTCAAGTAAGATTACCTGTTGTGCTGCAGCCATACGCTCTAGGACATTTCCTTCCGAAGCTTTCATGGCGAGAAGAGCGCTCATTAGCTGGTTAAAATCAGCGTTATCCGAGTTAGATGACTCGGGTACCTGGAAAGTGGGAAAAGGAGCTTTTCTTGTAACAGGAGTTGGCACCCGGGTCATCCGAATGTCGGAGTCTGGTCCCCCTCCCGCGCTCGAAGCTGCCCCCTTCTCCTTCTCGCCTGCGGGCGAAGCGATTGGATACCCGGCGTCATGCCTAGCTGGCTCCGGTGGCGACGCTTGCTCGTCGCCATCCGTGGTGAAGGCATCATCAGCCGGCTCGTTCTCGACCCGGACCTTAGCCTCGGTGTCCTCCTGGTCGCTACTAACAACCGTGGCTCTGAAGAAGGTGCGAAGGCACAATTAATCTTTGGTTATGAAAAAAGGCGATAAAAGCTCGGTATAATATCAGGAAAAGGCGCTTACCCGGTGTTCACCGGGAAGTCCGAAGGAAAGCCGCTGCTAGATCCGGAAGATACTGAAAAATGCCAAGCAAGGTTTGAGATTATGTTGCGAAGGAATGTCCGGAAAGGGTTTTTATTTACGATATAAATACCAGAGTGTCGAGCCGGGGGCGATGAAGCGCCCGGGTTAAGGCCCTCGTTGCCTGGATGGTTCCGGGTTACTCGGCGCCTAGTCGCGGGTGGCTCCTTCATTTATGATCAAAAGGGGTGAAGGTGGGGTTAGCCCCGAAACGACGTTATGGGAACAAAAATTAAAGTGCAAGGGAATGAAATAAAAACCTGGAGGGCGATCCTCTGGGATTTCCTTTTGGATCCAGCTTTGGTGGCCGGCTCCGGCTCGTCCTCCTCGCTGGCGGACCCTTCCCAGCCATCTGTCTCTTCTTCCTCGTCTTGGTCCTCTCGTTCTGAAAGGTATTGAAGATATAACATAAGGAAAAAGAGGAGACAGGATATAATGTGTGCAAGGGGGTTAAGTATGCACCTTCGTCCGAATTAACGGCGTCATCTTCATCCTCCGCGTCTCCAGAATTGGGAGGGGTATCGACTGTCCAAAAGTCATTATCGGCCTGAGGTGAAGATGCCAGGGTGATGGTTAATATTGAGTCATGAAAAGCGGATAAAGGTAAGCTTGTTAAAATCCAAAATCAAGAGGTAGAAAGCTTACAGCGGGGGCGGGGTTCTCGAGTGTAAAAGGTTCTAACCCGGCTATGTTCCGGATTACCTCGAGCTTCTCTGTTAAAAAACCCTTGATCGTCTTGTTCATGTCATTAGGGGCAAAGGTGCTGGTGGAGTATCGGATCGGGTCCGTGGTTTGACCCGAATATTCACACATCAGCTTCTCACGAATGGAGTTTGGCTGGATGCGGAAGTTAACCCAGGTCTTCACCAAGTTTAGCCCGATGAGGCCTCGGGCTGATAAGATGGAGATCTTAGCCAACGAAGGCAGGATCGCCTCCCTGTCCGAGTCAGATGCGAAGGCATTGAAAGATTCGGAAATGTCAAGCTGACCCTCCGAGTAACCCGGCAACTTCTTCTCGCCGGGTGGGGAGGTGTCCTGGCAGTAGAAGTATGAGAGCTGCCAGTGCTTTACATGAGAATTGAGAGTGAGGGGAGGCATCAAGGAATTCTTGCGGCGCTGGATAGAAACCCCGCCGCAAGTAAGGAGTGCGCCGTCGCCGCTTTCGCGGCACGGCTTGCACTGAAAGAGTTCAACAAAGAGAGCCAGACTTGGCGGAGTGCACAAGTAAGACTCGGAAAGAACGATAAAGTGGGTGATGTTCAGAACGGAGTTTGGGCCTATATCGAAAATACGGAGGTTGTAGTGATCTAGGACGTCGCGAAAGAAAGGGTGACCCGGGGGCCTGAAGCCTCGGGTCACGTGTTCGACGAAACATATTACCTCATCCGTTGCTGGAGAAGGCCGGGTTTCGTTGCCTGGTACTCTCCAGTGGATAGATTCCTGGGGAGGAAGGATTCCAAGCTCGACCAACTCCTCCAGCTTGGCCTTGGTAACGGAGGATCTCCCCCAATTGGCTGAAATGGAGTTAGTGGATTTAGTTTTAGCCGGCTGTTTTCCCTGCCTCTTGGGTGCCATGGGGTTGACCTGTTAAAACATCAAAGGGAAGGAGGTGAGAAGCGAAAACTCGGAAATTAATGAATAGTCAGTTACCGGTAACTTAAAAATAATCCGGGTATTGCCTTGCCGGATCAAGTGTGATCTGTCCGGGTATCGCATGTTGTTACGGAAGTTGTGAAGTTTTTCCGTAAAGTAAGTGTCGGGGGAAGGTAGAAGGATACCCTTATGTCTATTATCAGCAAGTGAGCCGGAGAAGTGAGATTTTCTGGATGATAAGGACAAGGGCGGAAGTTTTTGGTGGCCCGAGCCCAGATGGGAAATCCAATTTCTGTATTTAAGGTCAATCTAATGATACTTAGTGGTAGGGGAGTAAGATAAGCTGCGCATCCTATCTATGGGAGTGGTTGTGGTAAACACTAGTAAGTCAATTCGGCAGGGCCCGAGAAATTGCATGCGACTCGATTCAGATCTGATCTAAGGAAAAGCTAAGAGATTGCAAGGTTGGGCTGGAGGATATCAAGAGCTTACCGGAGGAGGTTGAAGTAGGGATTTGCGGAGACAGATGGCGCAAGATTGATGCCCTTTCGCGATTTCCGGCCGGTGAATCGGGGGCTTGGTGGTGGATTTGGGAGCTGGAGTGGGTTGCACGGTGGCGGAGCGCAAGCGACGGCGGATGGGCTCCGGCGATGTGCGTAGGGCTTCCGTGGTGGCACTCCGCGAACTCGAGCTTGAGGAGAAGAGGAGTGGGGGAAATGAGCCGTTAGGGTTGAGTTTGCTCCTTGGGGTCTATTTATAATAGCCCGGGTGGAAAAGCCTAACCTAACGGGCGAAACCCGGGATGTGCGGAGTAATGGTTGGCTATTTTGAAATTTGAAAGACGCGCCTTATGCATAGATCGATATAATCCAGAGTAAAAGGAAGGGGAAATTTCTTTCCTAGTATCAGCGACAGTTATCGAGGAAGATGTGAAATCATCGAGTTTCCTATTAAGACTCAGGTCTGGAAGATTGAGGGAGAGCCTTTGAGGGGAAGCCGGGTTGCTACCTGATCCCCTTGGTGCTAATCCCAGCCGTTTGTCAGCATATTGTATCTTGATCTTTATGTGTTCTTGTATCCAATATTTCTGCAGAGAATAGCCAGCACTTCGAAGAGTAAATCTTGGAAGCCCAGGCTATTCTGGGGACTACTGATGGGGGGATAGTAACCCGGTAGGCCCACTTCAAGATATAATCCGGCCCGAGGTGTGCTGAGCGATACCCGGCTAGGGGTAAAGAGATTACCGGAAGGCCCAAAGGCTTGTGAGATTCGTAACCCGGATTGTGGGCTGCGATAAGGAAAGTTAGGGTTTGTATGTGGAGTTCGAGTAGGACTCAAGATGTGCCTTGAAGGGCAAGTTAGGGGTGCGCGGGTGCTTTATAAACCGGCCCCTAGGTTTAGTTTGCCAGAGATTCAAGTCATAGTTGTAACACCTGTTATCGAGTATCCAGCATAATTCATATTGAGATCCGGCGAGTTATTTTCCGGTTCTTAGATCGCTTTTCGCCATGTCTTCCTTCGAGCTAAACCATCTCCCGAATACCTGTGTCGACTTGCCCCAAGATCAGTTACCCCCGGTAACATCTGCCGTGATTATCCCACGACATAACCAAAATT
Source organism: Alopecurus myosuroides (assembly GCA_028641055.1). Classification (NCBI taxonomy): domain Eukaryota; kingdom Viridiplantae; phylum Streptophyta; class Magnoliopsida; order Poales; family Poaceae; genus Alopecurus; species Alopecurus myosuroides. Next base: position 264,717,208 of record CM054063.1, on the reverse strand, counting down.
GTAAAATGTAGCGCAATAATGTAAAAGGAATTTCTTATGATAAAAAATTAATCATGGTTCATGGGTGTACTTGAACTATCTCTCGGAAACATGGTGGCACGAATAGAGTACTTACAAACATGATAAAATGTATTTTCTATGTAGAATTATCATATGGATGGGAATCATGTCCTTATGTAGATTTGATGCAACATATCTCTTTAATACTCATCCGAGGAAGTGAGAGTGTTGCATTAAAAACGATGACATGATGTTGGGTTATACTTGAACTAACAAGCACCACCTTTCTATCACTAGGAAAATGTAACAACGTCATGTCCAAATATACCTAGAGGGGTGAACACTAGAGGTAAAAATAATAGTAGGTGATAAGGATGACAATTTTATCCATGTATCAGGATATCCATGGATATTTGCCCCGGTGGGTAAGGGTTTGGAGGGCAAGTTTGCCCAAGAATTTCATGGGGCGGATACCCGCTACCTCATGGGGTGGTCACGGTTAAAGGTTTTGCTCCATGGATATCCAATGGGTACCTGGTTGACATGTGACACCCACATGTAAGAGAGACACGTGTTTTTTGACCTAGGCCTGGCTCTCCCTATCCTTGTACTTTATGTTTGAAATATTGTTGTTTTGATATTTTGATGCTATGTCCATATAATGATGTCATATATTGTTGTCTAAATCAGGAAATATGCTGCTAAAATATCGTTGTAGTGTTGAATGTTGTTATAGTTTTAGTGTTTCGCTAAAATACTACTTCTGTGCTATTGTATTGCTAATATTATTGATGTAATGACATTGGCATGCTGAAATATTGTTATTTTCATTTACATAGTGCGTAAAATCGTGAATATCCATGGATATCCGGGTATCCGGCAGGTTTGGATACGAGGCGACATCCATGCCCATGGATAATGTCGTGGACATGCCATAGCGAGGCTGATGGACTTGGATCTGGATCTGGAATTGGTATATTCGTCCAAACCCGCCCCATTTTTATCCTTAAGTAAGTCCATATTTTCTATCATTATCTAGTTATTACTACATGTCAGATATATATCGATTAGGGGTATACCCGGCATTGTCCTAAAGAGCGGGATTACCAGGGTGGCCTTTTGGTGATGGATTACAGTCCATTAGCCGGCCCAGTAAGCTGACGTGCAGAAGAGGATTCTAGAAGAACCCGAACCATCGCCCAAAGTGGTGCGGCTTGGAGTAGAAGGAGGATTCATGCTTTCCAAGTTAGATACTTTCCGTAGTCTTCTAGATTTCCTTTCTGTAAGCCCTAACCCGGCTATCTATATAAAGTCGTACGGGAGAGAAGAACAGGAGAAGACAATTAGCTAGAAGCCAACTCGCCGAGACGTTGATCCTCGTTGAGTTAGCAAAACCCTACTCACATTGTAGTTTGTATACTTGAAGGCTTCAGCCCTGATTTAGTGAGATTGCAGGAGTAGGAATGCCGCCTAGTTGCGACGTACCGAACGTGGGTAAATTTGGTATTCCTGGTTGTCATACTACCACGTCCCCCCACGTCTCTACCAGTAGTCTCATGGCACCCCCGTCTATGAACTCTACTACGATGTCTCGACTGTTGGCGACCACCATGGGGCCAGCGATGTTAGGCGTTATGTTTCGATCGGAGATACTCGGTGGAATCGGCAGTACCATAACTGTCGGAAGCTTGGAATTCGAGAACGACGTCGAGCGCTTTCTCGACAATGGATCGTACATGCCAGCACGGAATCATCTGGTAAGTTCCTGCGTTTTACCGATTGGATCTGCAAACATTTTTATCGGATTAACCGCAGAAGCAATGGGATTCTGTGGTGGAAGTAGATTTATCCCACCCACCTAATACCCAGTTGAAGAAAACGATGATACTGTATTTTGCTCAGATCGCCAAAACCCCGCTGAAATTGCCGCCTCTTCGGAGATGCCTGCAATAAGATCTCACTTTATTGGCATGGTGCAGTCCGTGGTCGCTGAAAACACGGATGAAAGTAATCCCGTGGATGAGGCGGATAAAAACAATCCCACTGTTGAAGTGGAAGATCCGACACCCGTCAATGAGACGACGAACTCGGAAACCGACTCTGTGCTAGCCGCCCCAGAGGCAAGATTGGAGTCGGAACCCGGATCTGAGGATTTAGATTCCGAGGACGAAGATGAAGACGCTTTCGAAAGAAAGGTCAAATCTATGCAAGGGGGCTTCCATGAAGTGCTTATGGAAAAACCGGCTGAAAAAACGGATGCCGTAGATGATGAAGACCCCAAAACACCTCCGCCAGACGAGGAAAGAGAGGACGGTGAAACTAGCCCAACTTACCCTAATGTCAAGAAATTGACAGAAGATGAACCTGGGAAAAAAACTCCCTCTTCCAAGAAGAAAAATAAGACTGCCAAGAAACTCCAGTACAAAATCCAGAAGAAGAAATTGATAGACATTGCTAATCAAAACCTGGAAGTGGGAGGAGGAAGCGGAGTCAAGCCCGCGGAGAAGAAAACGAAGGAAATCCCTGTTCCACTAATGTCAGAACAGGACGAACTTGAGTTAATTCAAACCCCAGTGGGACGTGACGAACCCCCTTAAGTGCTGGAAGCCAGGAAACAAGCTCTACAGCGGCATCAACAACATCTATTCAGAACTCGGGAAAACCTCTTAAAAACCCAGGCTGACATTAAGTTGCAGCAGGAAGAAATAGGGGAGTGCGAAAGAAGGAATAGATCTGGCATCAAACCTACACGGTTACCCGGAATCGCAAGACCGTAATTATTGCCACCAAAAGAACGGTTCCAAAACCCTTCTTGGCAAAAGCAAGTAAACGACACCGATGCCAAGGGCGAACGTGTATACAAAACAACAGCCAAAAACGCGGAAGCCGCATTCGCCATCCTCAATGATGATCTGTACTCCAACGACGAAAAGCTTCAAGGGGTGTATGCTTTCTTAGGAAAAGCATTGCAACATCAACAGCGAGGGCAGGCAAGATCAGGGAAGTTGCATGACGATTCGGCCCTATGCAAAACTGCCACATGCGCCGCTGGAGCACCTGGACCTCATGAACCTGAAGATTCAGGCAATTCTAAGGAGAAGAATGGAGATCCGAGAAAGGACAAGAAAATTCCAGATCATAATGCAGCGTCCAGAACAGGATCCCATCTGCCGTAAGGCGGAAATAATCCCCGTGATCGGGAAGAACAAAACCGGAAATACGGCAAAGCAATGCCGCCTCCGAGATGCCCAGCTGAAAAATCCGGAAGATACGACACTCTCACAGGCGTGAGAGATCCCGTACTCCTCCTAGGAACAAAGAAAGGCCAAGGAGTAGAACTCCACCTTATTCCAAAGGACATGACAACGGACAAAATACGGATAATCCCGGAAAAGCGCACTCGTGCAACAATGGTCCAGAAAGAAGCAGATCCCCTTCTGTCCATTCAGCCGGCAGATATTCTGTTCACGCCGATAAGGTGGAAAGAGATGATCTATTCTTTGGACCTAAGTGCTTCACTGACAGGATCCGGAGAATAACTCTACATTCTGGCTTTACCAAAGTTGGTCCAACAAACCACAAGTATACCGGCAGTACAAACACTGATACCTGGCTTTCAGACTACTATACTACCGTTCAGATTAACAAAGGGACAGATCTAGAGGCGGTAAAAATTCATCCCCCTAATGTTGCTGGATGGAGCCAGAGATTGGATCAACGGGCTTCCGTCAAGAACCGTGGATTGCTGGGATGATATGGCTAGAGTATTTACTCATCATTTTTGGGGAACATACAAACACCCCAAGAGCATCAACCAGCTAAACCGTTGCATCAAGTTTGAAGACGAGATGTATATTGACTTTATCTCAAGATGGACATCAATGAAAAACAGCTGCTCTGGAGTAAGTGATGTAAAGGCAATGCATGCTTTCATCAATGGCTTAAAACCCGGCCTTGAACCGTTCATGGTTGGTTCGGAGCACAAAGATCTCGGATCTATGCTTACCACCGCCAATGAGCATGCAGCGGACGAAGACGACATCAGAGCGAGAGGTGGAAATATTGATGCTTTGGCTCAGGCCAAAAAGACGCCTCGTTCTGAGAATAAAGATACTCCAGAAGCACAGTCAAAGCCCAAAGAAGTTAACTTAGCCTTTGTAAAGGATAATGGCAGCAAATGGAAAGGAAGAAGCACAGAACCTATCTCCTACTCAAAGGAAGAGTGGGAAAAGATTATGTCGGAAAACTGTGTCCACCATTCGCAATTTGGGAAACCTATCCATACCAATGCGCAATGCCGGCTTAATAAGCATATGAAAGGCACTGCAGGATCCGGGAACAAGGGGAAGAACTCCAATAGGAAATTCTCCAAGAAAAAGCCAGAAGCTAAAAAAGAAGACAGTGAATCGGACACTGATGAAAAAATCCAGGAACAACAGCGAAAAGGCGAGCCGAAATTCCTGAGAGTTGATGAAGAATGTAACCTAACTTTCCTGGCAACTCCTTCAGCAAAACAGGAGAAACGAACACTTCGAGAAGTAAACGCGGGTTGTTCCACCAACTCCTAAGTTCTTGAAGTATTCAAACACGCCAATTACTTGGGAGCAGTCTGATCATCCCGGAAATATCCCAGAACCCGACACACAAGCTCTAATCGCAAGCCCTATTGTTCAAAACACTAGGCTGAAAAGAGTGTTGATGGATGAAGGACCTAGTATCAACATTATGTACCTAAATACACTGACACATCTGCGAATCTCTGAGACCCATCTCAATCACAGAAACATACGTTTCCACGATATTGTTCCTGGCAGACAAGCACATTCCCTAGGAGAAATTTCCCTAGACGTAACCTTCGGAGAAAAATAGCACTTCCGACAGGAAAAAATCTCGTTCGAGGTGGTGCCATTCGAAAGTGTATACCATGCAATACTCAGACGTCCAGCTTTCGCCAAATTCATGGCAAGATCTTGTTATATTTATAACAAGCTGAAGATGCCAGGGCTAAAAGGAGGAGTAATCAATATATCAGGGGACTTCAAATTGGCAAATGAGCTGGATAAAGGAAACGCCCTTTGCGCCGAACAAGTGATAGAAAAGGAGGAATTGAAAGAGCTGGCAAAAGAAGTATCGCCGACAGAAATGCCGACAGGAAAAGAAAGCCGGAAGATAGTTTCAAAGCTTCAGAAAATACAAGACAGGTAATCCTAGATCCCAAAGATCTGACAAAGTTTGTTGTAGTAGGGACTGGGATGACCGAGAAATAGGAAAGCGCGCTCATCAAGTTCCTCCATGAGAACTGAGATATTTTTGCCTGGTGCCCTGCGGACATGTCGGGTGTACCCAGGGAACTTGCTGAGCATCAACTCAAGGTGATTCTAGGATCTAAACCCGTCAAACAAGGTCTCCGTCAATTTGACGGAAGAAGACGGAAGGCTATTGGCAAGGAAATTATCTGACTTTTAGCAGATGATTTTATCCGGGAAGTTATATATACTGACTGGTCTGCAAACCCAGTATTAGTTACGAAGAAAGACATTATTGTTCTTAGGATGTGTATCGATTACACCGGCTTGAACAAATTGTGTCCAAAAGATAGGTTCGTGTTACCGCGAATCGATCAAATAATAGATGTCACTGCTGGCTCTGAGCTTTTATGCTTTTTGGATGCTTATTCCGGGTATCATCAAATACGCATGAAGGAGGAGGATCAAATTAAAACTTCCTTCATAACCCCGTATGGAACATACTATTACATAACCATGCCTTTTGGCCTGAAGAACGTAGGTGCAACATAGCAGCGTTGCATGGAACATTGTTTGTATAGTCAGATTGACAAAAACGTACATGTTTACGTGGATGATATTGCCGTCGTTTCCAAGGAAAAGGATATACTCCTTGAAGATCTACGAGAAACTTTCGAAAATTTGCGGACTTATAAAATGAAGTTGAATCCATTAAAGTGCGTATTCGGAGTTCCCTCGGGAAAACTTCTGGGTTTTATCGTTTCTCACAGAGAAATAGAAGTAAACCCGGAAAAGATCAAGGCAATCTTGAACATCTCAAAGCCTACGTGCTTAAAAGATGTACAAAGATTGACGGGTTCTGCAGCCGCAGTCAACAGGTTTATAAGCCGGCTAGGAGACAAAGCTCTACCATTATATAAATTGTTGAAGAAATCCGACAAATTTGAATGGACAGAAGAGACGGACAAAGCATTAACCCATTTAAAGGAAACCTTGATGAAAGCTCCAATTTTGGCATCACCAAAAGACGAAGAACCCATGTTACTGTATCTTACAGCGACAAATATGGTTATTAGCGCAGTGATAGTTGTGGAAAGGCGGAAAGACGAGCAAAGCATACTAGATCAATACCCAGTGTATTATGTCATCGAAGTATTCTCCGAGTCAAAATAAAGGTATCCACATTATCAAAAGCTGGCATATGGCGTGTTTTTCGCATCTAGAAAACTCCGCCATTATTTCCAAGGACATTCCATAACAGTGGTATGTAAAGCACCACTAGGGGATATTATTAACAATGCGGACGCAACAGGCGGAGTAGTCAAATGGGGCATTGAGCTAGCTGCGTTCGACATTAAGTACCAACCCCTGGAATGGCAATAACACCCCGGGCGTTGGCAGATTTTGTCGCTGATTGGACAGAAGGAATGGAAAATACACCAATGCCGGAGTCGGAATACTGGGTCATGCATTTTGACGGATCCAAGATGAAGGAAGACGCTGGAGCTGGTGTAGTGCTAAAATCCCCAAAGGGTGATACTATGGAGTATTTATTACAAATACACTTCAACGCCAGTAATAACATGGCAGGATACGAAGCTTTGCTTCATGGCTTGCATATTGCAAAAGAAATATGTATCAAACGCATACTATGCTATGGTGACTCGGATTTGGTACAACATCATCTAAATAAAACATGGGACGCCAAAAGCCCCATCATGGCCGAATATCGGAGAACGGTGGATGAATTCGCCATTTGCTTCCTAGGATTTGAAGTATTTCATATCAAAAGGGATGAAAACTGGAACGCGGATGCATTATCCCGCATGGGCTCGGAAAGAGTGAAAACCCTACCACCGGGTGTGTTTGTCCAGCATTTGCATGAACCATCGATCAAAGGTGGAGATGTTGATTATCCCCTCCTTTCCGAGTCAATCGAAGTCCTGCTCGTTAACCCAGATTGGAAAACCCTATATTTTAACTTCTTAGTTGATCAGAAGTTCCCGGATGGAGCATACGAGGTCTTGCAAAGATAGATACAACGTCGATGCAAAGGATACACGGTAATTAATGGTTGCCTGTATAAGTGCAGCACTGTTGGAATTTTTCAGCAATGTATTTTGCCAGAAGAAGGACGAGAAATCTTGCAAGAAATCCACGCAGGAGACTGCGGACATCATGCCGAATCGAAAAGCATAGTCAAAAAAGCATTTCGTGCAGGGTTTTTCTAGCTAACAACCAAGACAGACGCCGAACACATAGTAAACACATGTGCTCAATGTCAGTATTACGCCAAGCAGACGAATATGCCAACCCAAGCACTCAAAACTATCCCCATTACATGGCCATTTGCGGTCTGGAGGCTAGATATGATGGGACCATTCAAAAATGCAAGAGGGGGACTCACACATCTACTTGTTGCAGTAGATAAGTATACCAAGTGGGTGGAGGCGAAACCCATAAAAAAACTTGACGGTGTGACTGCCAGAAATTTCATCATTGACGTAGTCATGAGATACGGCGTTCCACACAGCATAATCACGGACAACAGGGCAAATTTCTCTATTGGAGAGTTGGCAAAATATTGCCGACAAACAGGAATACGCCTAGATCTTGCATCTGTGGCACACCCACAATCCATTGGATAGGTTGAAAGAATGAATAGCTCAATCCTGAAGGGAATACGCCCAAGACTCAGAATCTCCTCTTCACAGAGCAGCTGGAGCATGGGTAGAGGAATTACCTTCCATTCTTTGAAGTATTCGAACGACACCAAATAGATCAACAGGGAAAACCCCGTTTTTCCTGGTTTATAGCGCAGAAGCAGTGCTTCAAACGGACATGCTCCATGATAGCCCAAGAGTGCAGGCTTACGATGACTCGCATGCCGAAAACGCACGACAGGATGTCGTCGATCTTTTAGAGGAAGAACGAGACCTTGTGCTTCAAAGATCCGCCATTTATCAGCAAGGATTGCGACACTACCATAGTCGGAAAATCAGACACCGTTTTTTCAAAGAAGGTGACTTAGTGCTAAGATTGGTGCAGGAAAGGAAGCACAAGTTAGCCCAGTCCGGGAGGGACCATTTGTCATTGGCAAGACTATGAAAAATGGATCTTACTATCTTGTAGATATTCAGGATACGGAGGATGATCCCAAAAGACCGAATCGCAAACGAAAGATAAAGATAGATGTCGAACTAGTTGAGACAAAGAGACCCTGTAGCATCCAACAATTACGTTATTTATACACTTAGTTCAATTTCTATGTAAACATCTTTGAGATCATGAAATAAAGTTATTGGAATTCATGCATTTATGTTTTACATATTTATCTTAGTACAAAGCATAAGTCCGTCTTATCTATTTCCCAATGATCTTTCAAAATACTCAGTGTTAACCCAAATTGTGTCTGCGTGCTCGGAGTTATAAAGCTGAATGTTTTGCAACGTAAGGAGGCTTAAGGAAACCTAGATTGTGCATGCGTGCCTAAGTTTCTTACAAATTCAAAATTCCTTACTTTTCCCTAAGTATTATCTGATTGTTTCTATGTTGGGTCACTGAAATTAGTAAGTAAAAATTCCTTAGTACAATCCATGTTACGGAGTTTCGACTGATCGGTTGAACCTAGTCACTTGGCGTGAATATTAAGTACTATTGAGCCATTTCAAACACTAATGACAGTTAAAACATATAAACCAGAGAACTTAGAAGGCAAAGGAATTAAAACCTGGAAAAACTTGCAAAGATTTATAAATTAACTGCAAAAGCGGGATAACTTGTTTATACAAAAGATATATATCATTACAATAATGTTACATTTGAGAGAATGGTAATGCTTCTATTTTTCCTGCCATCTACCCAGGATTCAAGCGGCTTCTTCGGGATCCGAGTCTTCATCCTTGCTGTTGGAATCCTCAGGAGTTGTCGGAACTTCCTCCTCGAGGTAGAAGGTGGAGATGTTCACCATCTGTGCTATCTTGGTAGCATGGCCTTTGACAGAGTTGAAGATGCTGGCCCGCTGTGCGTCCGTGTACCCTTGAGGGATACCTGACGTCACGTGCCAAGACATGGCGGTGGTATAATGCATACACATGAGCCCAAGGGCCATGCACGCACCACCACGAGCCGCGGAGCGAAACCAGGATTCTTTGCGGTTCTCCACCTCCTCGATCGCCTCCGGAAGTTTGCTAACTTCCGAGAATTCTCCTGCTTTGTCGGGAATGTACTTATTGATAAGTAGGATCCCCGCAGATTTCAGCACGGTGAAGATCTTCTCGAAAGCCAGGATTCTTTCGATCCGGGTAAGTGAGGGGCTACCTTCTGTTTAAACCAACAAAAGAAAGTTAGGAAAAACAGAAAAGGGAAAAGGAAAAATGCCGGTAAAATTGTAAAAAACTTACCGAGAATCCTGTCCATCTCCGTGCCTTCTTCGAGGCGCTGGTTCAGGGCATTCTCTAGATCCATGATGGTGGCCTTGTCCTTCTCGGCTTGGCTCAAAGCCATGGACTCGGCAATCCCGATAGCCCGTTGGCTGGCCTCCAGGTCCTTTTGGAGCTTCACATTAATCTTATGAAGTTCCATGTTTACCTTGCGGAGGTTCTCGGCATTGCCGGCATCTTCAGCTATTTGTTTGGCTTTCGCCAAAGAAGCTGAAAAGCAAGAAAAATGAAGAGTTAAAACTCGGAAAATGACTTAGAAAAAATCTTAACAAAAGAAGTGATAAATTTACCTGCTGATTCATCCAGCTTTTGCTGAACGGAGGCCAGCTCCGAGTCCTTCTCTTCAAAAATGTTAATGAGATTTTTCACCTCCTTATTCTTGATTGTAAGTTTGCTGAAAACTTCCATGTTGATGTTTTCAGCAGTTTGCTGAAACATGGAAAAGAGACACAACGCTTAAGTCAAAAAAAAACAAGGTCATGATAAAAGCATTAAGTAAAAATATACATTTGGCACAATGCTTGGGGGCAAGAGATATTACCTGGCTCATTCTTTGGAGACTCGTCAAATTCTCATTGAATTCCTTTGCATACTCGGCAAAGAGAATTCCGACGTGGCAAAGGTCGTGTTGGATAATCTGCCGAGGCGAGAACACAAAGTTATTCCTAACAATAAGTCCGTCTTGCGGCCAAGGACGGATTAAAGGAGCTGGAGAAAAGAACTTTGTCGCCCATGGATGAATATATCCATGTTCGTCAAAGTATTCTTCTTGTTTTACCTTGAATTGCGGGTCATAGTTGGGCACGGGGTCTTCCTTTGGAATATTGGAAGGACCTCCAACTTACGGCTCCACCTCCCTTTCCCTCACATCCGTCTCCGGTGCAATAGGCTAGCTGGTCTGCAAGGGATTATCTTCCCTTGCAGCCAGGTTTTCTTCTTCAGCTGTAGCCGGAGTGTCGGGTGCAGCAGCAGGAGAAGGCTGCGTTCCTCTCGTGGCAACAGATTTTAGTTTCTTCCGGCCTTTTGGATTCAAAGTTTTTGGAGCCAGGCTAGAAAGGAAAAATCCGAGAAATAAGAATTCCGAGAAAGAAAAGAAATTCCTGCGACAAAAAGCAGAGAAAAGAAAAATCCGGATGATTTACCTGGAAGTTGCGACAGGAACTCCGTCAAGGTCAATCACCTCCTGAGTAGCGAAAGGCTTCTTGCGCTTCCGTCCGCCTGTAAAGTTAGCACGCATTGCTTCCAACTCGGTATTGGTGGCAAGATCCTCCTCAGGAAGATCGACAAGCTGTCAAAAAAGACAAAGTCTGGGTTAGAAAAAACATCCGAGAAAAGAGAAACTCGGAACCAATGCCCAAAATGTTAGAATCATACCTTTGGAGTCGGGTTTGCTGCCGTATACATTGGCCGACTTTCCTCATACTGGTCACGAGTTGCGACCAGCTGGTTGACGCGTTTCTTCAAGTCCTTTTTCGTCAAAGACTTGTTCGACGCCCTCATAGCGTCTTCGGGTCCCGTGTATTCACATATTAGTCGGGGACCGCGGTGAGCCAGAGGCTGGATCCGACTTTCAAGCCAGCATAGAACCATGTCGGTGCCAGTGAGAGGGGGAGAGGAGGAGAAGAGTTTAGCGATGCGCCTTGATCCTCATTAGATCTTCCGGCCGGGTCTGGACTGCGTCCACTGCCCAATTGTCTTGGGGAGTGGCCGCGTAATTAACGAATGGTGGAATTTCCGTCCCCTTTCCAGGAAACGGGACATCTTCATGATAAAAGAAGGAACCCGTCAAGAATTTGTCGGATTTCGAGGTTTTTATTTTGGGGAACCAATCTTCCCTAAACCTACTCAAGGTGAAGGAGATGGTCCCGCAGGTGGGGAGAGCACCCTCAGAAGGGTTGCGCTTCACTCCGAAACAATACTGCCAAAAATCTAACCTAGGCTCTATCCCTAGATACCCTTCGAAGAGGGCTTGGAACCCCGCAAGATACATAATAGAGTTGGGAGAAAGATTGTGTGGCTGGATGTTGTAGTGGTTGAGGACTTGAAGGAAAAAGGCGGAAGGTGGGAAACCCATACCTCTGTTGATGTGAGAGGTAAGGAGAATCCTTTCTACGGCTTTTGGCAAAGGCTAAGAGTCATCCTTTTCATACCGCCACTTGCCCTTCCGCACAAGTCCCTCCTTCCACATTGTCGGAAGAAGGCATGGAACCACATTGCAGTGGCTCCAATTCCCGGAGTTTTCCTCCGCGTCCTCCTTAGCTCCGGCGGCGCTGGAGGCAGCGAGCTCCTCACCGCCGCGAATGGTGGTTTCTTCCGCCGGCTTGGTGACAAGGGGCGGAGTAGGCGCGGTAGACGACGACACGTTTTCGGCCGTGGGAGGTAGATCCCCACAGGCCAAATCGTCGGCGTTTCCCTCCGACACGCTCACGGTGGCGCGGCCGGGGGAGTCCAACTGCGGGTCAAGATCATTGATGATGTTGTCGATGTACAGGGCGGCGGAGCTCACTTTCGTGGCACGGGGTGATCCTTCGTTGGCCATTTTCGAGCGGCGCGGTCTCGAGCCGGATCCTCCGATAGTTTTTCCGGAGAAGGAGGAAGCACTCGTTCTCTGCTCACTCGCTCGAGCTCGGGCTAGCATGGCTATGGCGCTGGGGGCTTGAGGAAGAAGAGGAATCAGAAGGGGAAAACCGGAGGGCCTGAGGCGGCTATTTATAGCCGGAAATGCGTTAAGTTTGGTTACAACGGCTATTTTAGCCGTTAGATCCTTGACGCATGTCACGCCCGGAAATTCCGGGAAACGAGGGGACGGGGTGATAATGGCTATCTCCTCGTTTCCCGCGAGAATCTGTGAGAGATACGTTTCAGGGTTTTTGACTGAACCCAAACGTCCGTGATGTCAGCACGATTTTATCGCTGACGTCATGAGCTTCCTTCTCCACGAAGACTCGTGGAAGAAAAAGCCATATTCTGGTAAGATCCGAATTTCGTGTTACGAATAATTTGGGAAAAATAAGAATCAAGACAAAGCGCCAACATTTCTCGGAAAAGAATGCAAATTGACGAAAGGTGGCAGAATGAAATCTCAATCCTTCTTGGGGTCTACTGTCGGATATATACCGATTAGGGGTATATCCGGCATTGTCCTAAAGAGCCGGATTACCATGGTGGCCTTTTGGTGATGGATTACAGTCCATTAGCCCAATAAGCTGACGTGCAGAAAGCCGGATTCTAGAAGAACCCTAACCACGGCCCAAAGTGGTGCGGCTTGGAGTAGAAGGAGGATTCCTGCTTTCCAAGTTAGATACTTTCCGTAGTCTTCTAGGTTTCCTTTCTGTAAGCCCTAACCCGGCTATCTATATAAATCTGGACGGGAGAGAAGAACAAGAGAAGACAATTAGCTAGAAGCCAACTCGCCGAGACGTTGATCCTCGTCGAGTTAGCGAAACCCTACTCAGATTGTACTTTATATACTTCAAGGCTTCAGCCCTGATTTAGTGAGATTGCAGGAGTAGGAACGCCGCCTAGTTGCGACGTACCGAATCTGCGTAAATTTGGTGTTCCTGTTTGTCATACTACCACGTCCCCCCACGTCTCTACCTGTAGTCTCATGGCACCCCCGTCTATGAACTCTACTACGATGTCTCGACACTACGAGTCTATAAAAATTAGTGATGAAAGTGTTGTTCGGAACGGTGCTATTTTTTGGGGATAGTGGGCACACGGTAGATACTGAATAAGGAAACAGGTGAATTTTTTCCTTTTGAAAAGAATCATACACTAAATCTAGATCTCCATGGAAAAGGAGCTTATTATTCTCAAGAACTCTTTCAACGATAGGAAATGGTGGGTGACCAAGACGAAAATGACACATCGAGGAAGAAATTTTACTAGGCCCTGCATTCAACGAGACAACTTTTCCTATCTGCATATAAAGAGGAGGTGTGCGCTCTCCCTTCTTAGTGATAGAGACAAAACGAAGGACCTTCGTCGAAGGTAGTCACCAAATATTGTAGGCCCCTCAAACTATATAGTCATGATCTTCTCGATATTATGTGCAAGTTTTTCAACTATGTTTTGATTGCGATATCCCTCTTGCAACCTCGTGGATTTTCATTCACAAAGGTAAATACTAAATCCCTATCGAATCAACATTGGATAATCCATCATTGAGTTTTTCACGGTGAATATGTTGAAAGGGTGTTTGGAAATAAATTACCTTTCTACGTACATGTTGATGAGATGTGTAGTAGTCAAGAAAGCTCTGTTCCAAAATTTCAATGGAATGGAGGCATGGGCTAAGAGTGTATGCTGATGTTTTCATTCAGGTGAACCATTTTGTTGATGGGCATGAGGACACGCATCATGATTAGAGATGCTTTTTTAAAAATTTAATATGCATATTGGACACCCCAATCTGATTGGATGACAATTTTTAAAAAGAATCTCACAATTTTCTATTTAATGAGTGCTTGGAAATTATGAAAGACATTACATACATCTAATTATGAAAGACATTAAATACATCTGATTTGTTTCTAATAAGATAGATCCATGTCAACTTGACAAACTCATTGATGAAGATTACATAGTAATTTTCTCAACCAACAAAAATAGGGTCAATCCCTCCTACATCATAAACATAAGTTTAAGAGGGATGATGAACACACTAATGTATACTGAATAAGGGAGTGGGTGATTTTTTCCTTTTGTCAAGAATCACACACTAAATCCAACTATCTCCGTAAAGGGAGCTTATTATTCCCAAGTACTCATTCAACGATAGAAAATGGTGGGTCGCCAAGATGACTATTCCACCTTGAGGAAGAATTTTTTCTAGGCCCCTCATTCAACGAGCCAACTTTTCATGTCTGCACATAAAGAGGAGGCACTTTCCCTTCCTAACGATGAAGACAAAACAAAGGAGTAGTTCTCTCATGCCATGCTGAACACGTACATGAAGGTAGTCATCAATTATGCTAGGCCCCTCAAACTGTATAGTCATGATCTTCCCGGTATTCTTTGCAAGTTCACCAACTATCATTTTCTTACGATAGACGTCTTGCAAGCCGTGGATTTGCATTCACATAGGTAAACACACAAACTTTATCAAATCAACCTTGGACAGTCCATCATACGGTTCAAGAATCATTGCCCATCGACGGTACAACCATATAATCTGTTCCATTACACACCTCCGGTCACCGAGACAAACCACCTGCACTACGAACAAATTAGAACCAAGTTTGCGAAATCTAATGTACCAAGCAAAATTCCATGCCAAACACATCTGAGAATACTGCATGGCCAAAGCTCTTCTCAATTTTAACGTTCATCACGCCGCCAGGTGCCCTCCAGGACCCCCCTCCTCATCATCATCTATGACAACATCATAATCATCCTCCCATAGATCCAAGTTCCCAAGAAGACGATTTATCTAAGGGATATTACCACTTTGGGACCCTCTAGATGCACTGAGACCGCATCATCAGCCGCTTTGCCTAGCGGTGGTGGTTCCATAGAACCTAGCATCATTGTCGACGAAGCAAGGAGTTCGACCATCGGTTGTGTTCCTAGGAAAATTCCTAAACTTTAGGGATTTGTGAAAGCTTCGAGGATATATAGAAATATCTCCCATAGAGGCTTAGAGATTTAAACGGCGGAAGCGAACTTCGATATGATATCCAAGACAAACTCTTCAACAGTCATGCCGTCAGAGAGGAGGATACATCCTAGCTGCATGTCTAGGGGGAGTTTTCTTAGGGCATCTCCTTACCATTTCTTTTAAGTCCTAATCGAGGAGCACAAGAGATTGGTTGAGATCTACTCCCTCCATTTCCAAAAGTAAGAAGGAACTTTTTTCAAAAAGTCAACAAGTGTCAAGTTTGACCAAGTTTTTAGTAAAAGAATATCAACATCTATTATACAATATCGGCATCATATGAAAACATAAGCTATGGTGTATCTAACGATATTGATTTCATATTGTAAATATAAATAGTTGATTCTACAAAGTAGGTCAAAGTTGACACAGTTTGACTTTAAAAAACGCTTTGCTTTAAGAAACGGAGAGAAGTTCACGTTGCGAGTTGTTAGACCACCTAATCGCGGTTTAAAAGTTTTCGGACTAATATGCAACCACCACGCAAATTTATGTATCCATGGTGTAATTAGCTCTTTGGCAAAAGAAAAACAATTGGTACTAAGGCCTCCTTTGATTCGAAGAGTAGGAAAACTAGAGGAATATGAATTTTGTAGGATTGACGTCCGTGTCCAATGGAATCCTATGGGCATAGGGATGAGATGCAGAATTTTTTCATAAGGTCCAACCTCATGTTAGTTTTCATGTGAGTTCCTAGGGAAAACGTTCCTACATGTTACAATCCTGTGAATCAAACGTCTCTCGGAAGGAAATAAAATCCGACACAGGTCCAAATCCTACCAAATTCCTTAAAAAATCCTATAAATCAAAGGAAGCCTAACTATGAATGCTCCCGATCTAGGTTTTACTGGTCCACAACTTTGTGCATGTTTGGCAGATACTCTTTTACGTCGCTTGTGCGCAGCTGCATGGCATTTCCGATTTTCCGGCAACAAGATTGCTCTGCAGTCTCTGATCCGCGCCCAGCGATCAAAGGGAGCTAAATCCCTTATAGAACTCTGTAATGATGGAATTGTTGCCGTGTCAGAAGAGCATCCTTATGTAGAGGACCATCCACCCGGCGACGGAGAAGACTGCACACACGTACATCCAGAACAACACCGCCGCCGACTCCGCCCCGCACCCGTGCAGGTTTGCCACTGCTCCTGCGTGTGGAAACCAACGTGCAAAGCAGAGCTTTCGTTAACCAACTTATTAATTAACATCGTGTCGTAGGTCTTAGTCCGGCGGGACATGAATTGGTTGTACCGGAAAGCACGGAGGTGGGCATGGAGTGCTGCAGAAGGAGGACGAACTTGAAGAGGGTGTCGCCTTTGGGGATGAACCCTAACTTCTCCGCCAGGGTGACCACGCCCAGTCCCGCCGGAGGGACCAACACGAGCCGCCCAAAGATGATCGCCACCATCGTCTTCAGCCCCAACTTCTTGCTGCCTGGACCTGGACCTGCATTGCATCCATCCACACACTCACTAACATCGTTCTCATTCGATGACGATTAAGATGACATATATGTAGAAGAGCATAGCGGAGCTAACCATCCACGAGACTGCCGCCGAGCGCGAGCAGGATGCAAGGGATCATTGCCTCCCTGCAGGAAGTAGTCTGTAAGGCGCACAAGATTTCTGTACATTGCAAATTGAAATGGCCTGGAATGGATGGCTAGGGAAGGAAAGGACGTGTGTACTGTACCCAAGAATGATGCAGGAATCAGTGAAGAAGAAGAACGGGGCGTCGTTTGCCAGGATGACACGCTTCAGGGATGGCGTCGCTCCTATGGCAATCCCTAGAACCTGAAGAAGTTAGCTGATAAATGTTGAATCACGACAGAGGAAGCAGAACAAAATTATGTCAACGGCGTTGCAGGAATTAATTATGCGTGTAAGTAGAACAAACCTAGTACCGATCCGAAAGCAGATCGTCATTAACAGGTACTACAATATTTGAACTAAGGCTATTTTAGACTCGTTACTCAAGAACGAACGACATTACTCACCGAGGCAATCACCGGCGGTTTGAGCACTTGTTTCAGCTTAAATTTCTCGACAAAGATGTGCAGAATTTTCATTGCCTGTCCCAGTTGCAGGACAAAATTTCAGTATTTTGTCTGAAAATTTTCAGGACCCACAATCACATCGCATACTTTGACATTAACAACTTATGAATAACACCTTACTTTTGAGCACTTGGAAGCATCTACGACGGGGCGTTGAGATTCACGCGAGGTTAGCAGAGGAACTTGTTCAGGTGCATTGCTCTTCGCAGTGGCCATGGCCGGGACCTTGTCCTGTAATCTTCTTCCATCGAAGGTTTCACCTGGCGGCGGCGCAAGCATCCGAAACACGTAGCTGTACAAGATAATCGCCCCGACCTGCCAACGGAGAACACATTAAGCTATTAATCGTACACTCATCATGCACGGTTCAGAGGAGGTGGCATGGGAACATATGTATGTGTACCCATTGCCCAAAAGACACGTAGGCGTTGCCGTCCTGCTTGCATCTGAAAGGATCACCAAATGGGTTCGATGGGTCTCGACAAAGAGCCGCGATCAGGACGAGAGGCATGTTTCCATTGTTACCTGCATGCAGAGATCACAAGTTCAGAATGGACTGTTGATGGTTTCTACGGTTCAGAGGAGGGGGGGAATGGCATTGCCTATGGCGATGTGAACAACGGTGAACTTGAAGTATGGATGTGGTGGTCGTACTATCGCCGCCACAAGAAGGCCGACAAGAGAACCGGATACTGTCCCTAGAACAATATTCACAGGAATGTACCACCTGCACAATGTAGAAGATTAGTGTTGCTATGCAGCATCCGAGGTACATTCTTGTTGTGTTCGAGAAATGTTGCACTGAATTAAACAGTGGAAACTATGCAACAAATATCCAAATTACACAATAGCACATTCATTCGAATGGGAAATTGTGATTGTCTAGGTCTTCCAGGTTTGCACCGAGATAAGTGCGTAATTTCTTTTTTGTTCCTTTCAAAGAATAAAACCGCATTTCAACTTGACATTTTGCTGGCTAACAATACACGAGTAATACATTGATTGGGCAAAAACTGTTTTGTATTTATGGTGCACCCAAAAATATCTAAGATGATAAAAGCCTCGGCCCGGTGGAAACGAAAGCTTAAACTAAACTCTATTATTTTAGATATTTATGTTGCACAATCTTTTGTTGTCGTTGTTGCATATTGTAGTATTTAAATTTTGTTTACGTGCATGGTGTCAAGTTCAAGTACTGTGTTGTTTGAGAGAATAAAAAAGATACAGATTATCACCTATAAAGCAAAACCCTAATAACATTCATTAATAATAGTATATCTCAATATATAAACTAGCATATCATACATTCGTTCAATTGTCCATGACATTCCCACTAACATTATTTAATGATAGTCTATTTCTACATACAAGGTTCCACATCATCCATGTTTTAGTCATCTGTGTTGGAATTCCCCACAGATCGAATCACATAAGACTAGACGAACGCACGCACACAAAATCTTTTTGCCAAGGGCGTGTGTCGCACCCGTATTTTTTCTCTTTATTTCTGTGTTAACTTTCGGTACTACAAACTCAGGGTTTGCTGTGTATATATACACAAGCAACCGATCCAGATAACCAAAACCTATTCGTACTCGACACCTAGAGTGCATAGTACTACACGGACTCGTGTGCACTTACCTAACTAAGAATTCTAGCTAGACTTTGGAGACGTACATGCATGCATCGATCCAGCATGCAAGCCTATTAACTTTTACCTAACCATACTCATATTTACCTAATTAGACTCTAACTTGATTAAGGAAAGATTATTCCTAACAATCTGATTGTCCACACCATCATTTTTTAGCCGTTTGATTGATGAGATCACATCATGTTGCTATGCAACTACACAATTAAATCATGCACAGTCGGAACACCCAAATTTGTTTCGTCCTTAATCATTTATTTATAAGCCAGCCAAGAGATTTTTCTTCCAATTCCAATGGTGAAAATCATGTAATTGCTATTCAAGATTATGTGCACTTTATGTTGCCGCTCAAGACCTTTTCAACAAGTATATGCGGTAACATGCATGTGATCCCTTCATGCAAGCTATCTACAATTCCACATCATCAATTTCTTCAACCAGTTGGTTACATCTTTTGTTTAAATTCTAAAGCGGGGCGAAAATCTCTTTATGGTTCCATCTTTTGCTTTGTTTGGGGTGTTTTAAAACTGATAAAGCAGAAAAAACTGAAGTATTGAATGGATGGACTCTGAATGTTTGTGGATGAAGCACGCCATAAGGTAGGGCCACTACCTATAGCTTATAGCGATTCTAAAATCTACCGCAATGTATGTGGTGAGAAGCAGACCACAAGGTGGGGTCAGCACAGTGAAAACTGCAACACGTACAAGACTTCATCTCTCTATTCATTGCTTGTTCAGGTTGTAGTTTGGTAAAGTAATATTATTATATTCCATATGGGTTGTCCACAAGCTTGTGGCGTGCTCTTAAGTTTTTTAGCTTGTGGATAGGTTCCACAATGTATATTGATAATCTTAAGGTGCACTTTTTTGGCTTGTGGTGTGCTTTGGTACTGATATATTCTCGTTTTGAACTGAAATCCCAAACAGAGCATTAATAATACCTACTGACGGTCTGACACTTACCAGTCTATGACTTTCTGCACCGTAATGGCTCGTCCAAGCTGGGTGAATATGAGGCATGGAAGCAGTATGGAAAACACTAGCTGCAAACAACACGGGAGATAACAGTGAATTAACTGAAAAACTGGGAGAATTTCAGGAGAAGTAGGTAGCCACACACAACTCAAGTACGAGTATTTCAGGCCAATAACGCAATGAGCTCGTACCTAGCTAGAGTAAAATGTGTGATAATTTGAGTCCTACATAGTGGTAGTATACTTTTTCAGAATCGTTGAGCGATAATCAATGTGTCTTAGGTGAGCATTTTCCGTAAGGCCGATGGATGCATGCGCGGGTGCATGTATGCAGAGTTTGCTCACCCCGTTGAGGAGCTTGCGGCCGTTGGGGTTGAGGACGCCGATGTACTTGGTGGCCATGAGGAAGCCCATGAAGCACATGGTGAACACCTTGGCTATCGGCCGCACCGCGAACTTCATGGTCGTGAGGATCGACTGCCCGCCGCCGCCGCTCACCATCGCCTCCATCAGCGACATGGATCTCCAGCGATCGTGTCTGTCTCTGTGCCGCGCGCGCCGCCCCGGGCCACAACGTGGATCAATTGAAACAACGAAGAGCAATTCCAAGAATGTGCATGTTGGAATATATGTCGAATATATGTACGAGTAGGGCTACGCTAGGACTTGTAATTAAACGGAAGGTTAGGTGTTTGAGTCGGACACGTGTAACCTGGCCTAATATATAAAGGCACCGGGAGTAGCTCAAATAGACACGACGAAAGCTGGTAGGCTAGACACAAGATCACGAGGGGACGGTCCGGCGCCCATGGCAGGGGCGGCCGGACCGGCGTGGCGTTGAGATCTAGTGCGTCTGTATTGCCTCGGCGGGCTTGTCGTCGATGACGACTTGATAGCAGCAGGCGCGCAAGGGGAGCCGGCGGCTTGTGCCGGCGACCAAGGCGGCCGGTGCAGCGGTATCGATGGGGAGGAGCGCCCATAGTCATGCCCCGCAGATGTAGGCGAGTTCGCCGAACCGCGTTACCAAATCTCGGTGTCGCCATCGTGCTATGATTGCTTGGTCCTCGGTAGATCGATTGTGCGCCTACGATTCGTAACAAGTGGTATCAGAGCAAGGTTCGAAGGTCGCGGTTTGTTGATCTAGAGGAAGAACGATGAAGGCCAATCGCGGATGATCATGGTGCACGCGAGAAGATCGTGAATTCGCAGGATTATTCGGCGACCGTCGGAGATCGTCGTGTTCAGAAGCAATCAACAAGGCGAGCGGCTGAAGCGTTGCAGACTGGATCTGATCAGGTGTGACGACGTGTACACGGGGAGCTGGCGTTGAGCAAGTTTGCGGCTGGGCTGACTCGAACGCGAGCGGCGGCGGCACGGACGGAAGGGAGCATCCCTTGGCCCCTTGCCATGCATGCGGCCGGCTAGCTGGAGTTCCGTGCACGTACGTAAAGGACTTGATCGATTGCTGATGCAAGAGATTTGTTAAAGGAAAAAAAAAAGAGGCGCGTCAGATGTACTATGCATGCTGCATGCCATCGGGTCGGGGCAGGAAACAACAAGAATACTTTATTCAAGTGCTTTGGAGTGCACGTGAGGGAAGGTGCATGGCTGAGTTCGTGGCAACAGTAGGCAAAGCAATTCTTTGCTACATACACCCAGGAAAGCACTATGGATGTTCTTCTAGAGGTTTCTTTGCTTGGTATACTGATTGTGTACAGGATGGTAGCATGGCACGGTACGAAAAAATGACGTGGAGACCATGCATATACAGGGCGCCGGATGGTGCACGGCAATTTGGCGAGTGTACTAGGCGCAAGGTGGAGCATGGTTGCAGTCAGATGCGTTTGGCTGGGTTGGACTGGAAAGTCTGATGAACCGACGGGAGGTCGGTCGGGACAGAATACGGTGAAGATCGGCGATGACGACGTAGGAGCGTGACGGCTGATGGTGTCCGGATTCTGTGGCGTGGCAACACACGGCGCATGGTTATGCGTGCTTCGACATGCGGCGGCGCAAGGTTGATTCAAGACGGCATGCATATGGTGAGCTTGGAGTCAACGGGCGCGGGGTGGACTGATCATCTACCATGGAGGCATGTTGAAGGTGGAGCTGGAGTCTGCGGAAGATTCCACTCAGCTAATGGAGGGGCTACGGCGTAAGTACAGAGTCGAAGCCTAGTCAGCGGGAAGGCGAGAAGCACGTTGGTCGGACTGGACGTCAGGGTTCGAGAGATGCGTGGAACTCGTCATCGGTCAGGTATGACTGATGGTTATCTGCAGTGGGGCCTGAGATGGTGTGGGTTAGCGACCCTTGAGATCTTGGCCAAGATTGCGGATGCTCGACGCGGTAATAGCGGCGAGGTGTGCGGTAAGCACGGGACACGGCGATGGACCAGCGCAGGGACGGTCGGACATGAGGTTTGACATGTGTGCAGGGGTTCTGAAGCAGTGTTGGCGAGTAACAGGTTCGAGTTGGTGACTGGGTCTATCGGGATTGACATCAAGTGATGGACATGAGTCGGCCATGGAGAATCTGCGAAAGCGGTGATGAGACAGTTGTGAATTTGACTGGAGATGACTTAAGGCAACGGCGAAATTTCTTCAAGGTTTCAGAGATGCAGTCAACAATAGCGAGAATGATGAGTTCAGGTAACTCTTATTTGTGACACCTAATATGTGAGTTGTTCACTTTCACATGGATCAAGGACGAGGCTACCAAGGTGACGATGCAACGGCGTTGTCGATATGGTGACTTTATGATCGTTGTGTGATGGCGGTGGACGGATACTCCGGAGAGTTGGGAGCACAAGACAAGAGTGAGGAATAACTTAATTTTCGTGGGAGCATTAACTGTGGTGAAACAAGGAAGGAAGTACGGTTGCAGGTGGAGTCATATGGAGTCAAGGGAGTAGCAGCTGAGCTCATGATTAATGGTTCAAGTCCAGGTATACAAAGATTCGGCATGACGGCTTCAAGATGGCGAAGGGCATATTCGCCAAGGTGGAGTTTGTTGGAATATATGTCGAATATATGTACGAGTAGGGCTACGCTAGGACTTGTAATTAAACGGAAGGTTAGGTGTTTGAGTCGGACACGTGTAACCTGGCCTAATATATAAAGGCACCGGGAGTAGCTCAAATAGACACGACGAAAGCTGGTAGGCTAGACACAAGATCACGAGGGGACGGTCCGGCGCCCATGGCAGGGGCGGCCGGACCGGCGTGGCGTTGAGATCTGGTGCGTCTGTATTGCCTCGGCGGGCTTGTCGTCGATGACGACTTGATAGCAGCAGGCGCGCAAGGGGAGCCGGCGGCTTGTGCCGGCGACCAAGGCGGCCGGTGCAGCGGTATCGATGGGGAGGAGCGCCCATAGTCATGCCCCGCAGATGTAGGCGAGTTCGCCGAACCGCGTTACCAAATCTCGGTGTCGCCATCGTGCTATGATTGCTTGGTCCTCGGTAGATCGATTGTGCGCCTACGATTCGTAACAGTGCAGACTCTACCTTTCGTCGGCGGCCGTGCTCGGGTGCTTCTTCGAAATGTTGGTTCCGCGGGACTCCGGATGGATCGTGTTTCGTGGGTTCGTTTCGGTTGATCGGGGAATTCGGAACGCGCCGTTGGTGGTAGTTCGACCGTGGGGATGGGGCACCGATGCGTCTGACGCGGACGTCCGCAGAGTATACTACGATTTGATTCTCCTCCTTGAGTGTAGGCGTAGCCGCGTAGCTACCAGCAAGCAAGCGCCATTCTCACGTGTTTTTCCCTTGGAACGCGAGCCTTGAGATTTGGGGGTATACCACCATCAAACGAGAACTCCGAGGCCCTCACTACAAACACAAAAAATAATATCGATATATGTGCAAAATGTGTATAGAAAATACTGCAAAACTACAAAGATACTAGATCAACCCAAGAAAATCATTCAATTGTCATCTCAAAATAACAAATGCAGGGTGTCACGGATCTGTTCAGCCCGCATGTTGTGCCGTTGTTGGCCATGTCTCCACCGCCGACGCCACGAGCTCCGGTAGACCCCCTGGCCGCTGACCGTCGTGTTGTGTCGTTGCTGCCCATGCCTCCACTGCCGACGCCACGAGCTCCGGTAGACCCACCAGCCGCTGACCGTCGTCGCAACATCAGGTTTGCGGCGAAGCTGCTCCTCCCAGCTGCCGACAAAGCGCCGCGAATTCTACAGAAGAAGATGGGGCTCGACGTCCGGGATAATGCCCCTGGTGCAGGCTACGAAAGAATTTGCAAGCTCCCTCAAGACTGCGCTTTCAGGTTCAACAATCGATGCGTTGTCGCCCCTCTTCAAGCTGAACTTGCCATTGATGACGGCTGCTGATGAAGCTTTGATTGCCCTCGCTCGTCCCGGGGGCAACGATTTCCTGCCACCGGCGACGCGGGACGTCTCCGTCTGATATGCTACCTGGTTCCAGGCCGTCCCACCTCGCCGCAAAGCCAAAGAGATGACCACTTTTTCTTTCGGAGAGGTTGGATGGAGTAGGTTGAATGGGACCCTCGTGGGTCGTGGCGCTAGATTTCTAGCCGCGATTTTTTTTTCTTTGGGCTCGCCTGTATCATGTTTGTTTCTTCTATTTCAATATAAACGGAAAAGGTTTTGCCTTGTTTTAAAAAACAAAAAACAAATAACAAATGACAAGTCCTAGTAATATATATTCTAAACAATATCTAGTTAATGGTTATCAACAATTTTGTAACTCGGTACGGTTCTTTTGGTAAGGCTGGACGCCATCCCCTGGCGACGTCCCTGGCGGCGCCCATGGCACCGTCCACGGGCAACTACGAGGCGACTCCGGTGGCAGCGAGGAAGTCCTTAACGACCTTGATGGATGGGTCAGCCGTGGTGATGCCCGGAAAACCTACTGGAGGTCGTTTCTGGTGTCTTAAGGAGGAGGATTCAGACTCGGAGGACAGCACTCGGGATTCCCATGTTCAAGGTACGGATTTCGATACGAATTCGAATTACTTTGTGTTTTGCAGGACTCCAGCCGAGGACTCAACACGCGACCTGGGTTCTGCGGGGAAGAAGGCATCAAGGCGGCTTGAAAAAATTCGAAGGCAGCGGGAGTTTGCGAACTCGGTTCGTTCAGTGGCGATCTTACCCTCTTCGAAGGTGAAATTCCGTATTCCTAAGGTTCCTATTATGCCACCATCTTCCTTCGTGGAGGAGGTGTTCATTGAGGAATATTGGACTACGTTGCGTCACCGTGGATCACGTCGTGGTTCTGATCGGAGATCCGGATACGGTGGATCGCACACTGGATCGCGGAATTCAAATTCTCAAACGCAAGTGGGCTGTGCTCGGGCCTCGTCTGGCAAAAATATTGGACCTCTTCGTGTGGGTCAAAGTCCCATCAAACGGTTTTGCGATCAATCACTTGATCGGGGTGTACCTGGCCTAGGGCCACGGTGTATACTTCGAGGCTTCTGGGATCGTGTTGTGCAGCCGCCATCCCCTCCCATGGCGAATCGTGGCGGAGGCAGGGCGGGGATCACCGTGGTGCCTTCAACAAGGGCTACGGGGGAAGCAATGGCAGGTTTACTAGTTACGAGCAAGGAGGGCCAAGCAGGACTGAAGGAGGGGCGGATGGGTTCGTTCCAGGGGCGACCTTTCATGCAGGCTCGGGTTTTGGAGCAGACAGAGGTCATCGTGGAGGTTATCATGCTAGTGGTTATCGTGGCAGAGGGTTTTTCAATGGGAGGGGTCGACATGGTTATGGATACTCTGATGGTGGCAACAATACTTTCAATAACAACAGGGGGTACGGGAATTTTGATAACCAAGGTGTCTGTGGGAGGTTCGGTGATGTGCGCAATGGTGGCCGTGTCAATGTTCAATCGACTGTGGTTCCGCAAACGGGTGTGGTGGCAGCCCCAACAGGTTGCTGTTTCGGTGCCTCTGGTTACTGCCACGGTTGATCAAGGGATAGTACCACCTATTTTACAGCCTACTCCACCTGCGGTTATATCAGTTGCACAGCCTTTACCTGTTACAAATTTGGAATCCGCTTCGTTGGTGGTGACTACAAGGCAAGGTCAGAGTACAGGAGTGGTGTCTGCGGAAAATTTAGCTACTGCTGTCAATAATGATGTTCCGAGGAAGACTAAGCAGTGCTACCGTTGTGGCCAAGCTGGGCATCGTTCTAAGTCTTGCACTGTTGCTATCTGCACTATTTGTGAGGGTCCAGAACATGGTGAAAATCCCCGAAACCAAAGATTTTGGTTTATGATTATGGTCATGAGGAGCTCATATTCTTTAAGTTTCCTTGCACCGAATCTTACAAGCCAAAGTTCGAGAATCACCGGTTGGCCTCGATTGTGGTATCTGGTGGAGAGTTGACTATCCCCGGGATAATTAGACAGCTTTAGAGATTGGTCCCAACAGAGAATTTCGTTTGGAATGTTTCTCGGATGGGCCACAATGTGTTTCAGGTTGAATTCCCTAATAGTACGGAGTTGGAGAGGCTTAAGGTGTTTGGGACATGCATTGATCCAAACACCACTTGTGAAATAACTATTGATAGCTAGACTCAAACCCCTCAGTCTTCAGATACTTTTCCAGAAGTTTGGTTGAGGTGGAGGGAATACCGAGCCCACATATTGGGGACTACTTGGCTCTCTGGTCTGTTGGGGATATGTTTGGTATGACCCTTGAGATCGACATGCCATTTATTAGGAAACATGGGGTGTTGCGCATCAGAATTGGTTGTATCAATCATCGGAAAATTCATAAGCGTTTCCAAATGTTTATTAGAGATGGTTTCTATCGGCTCTCCTTCGAGGTGGAGGATTCTACGATTCCGCGGGCTGATGATGTTGATATGATTGGTAATGGGGATGATGATGAGGAGAGTGATGATGACTCCGAGGGTTTAGGCGATGATTTTCAAGACAAGGTTAACGAGTTGACGGGTAAATCTAAAGACGATGCACCTGTTGAGCCTACTATTCAGGTTACTGATTCTGTTACTGAGGGGGAAGTGAGAAAACAAATGCTAATTCGATGAAGCAAGGGGTACTGTTTTCACCTTTTGTTCGGCTCTCTTTTGATCGGGCACACAAGGAGATTGCAGGGTTATTCTCTTCTTCCATTGGGCACTCTAGTTTTGAACGGCGTGTGGTTGTTTCTGAGAGTGATAAACTGGATTTGCAGGTTATTACTACAGGGGATGATCAGAGAAGGGACAGTTTTGGCTGTTGTAGAGGCAGATTCAGCTGCGTCTCCGCGTTTGTCTGCTGGGGCGCGCGTTTTCTCTGCAGGGCAGGATTTTTCTCCGCTTTTGGCAGCCACGGCATGCTGCCTTGCTACCACGGCAGCGGAGATGGCATCCACGGTGGCCAGTGGGCATGCCACGACAGGGGAAATGCTGGCCACGGCAGAACTGCTCACGGCATGGGCTACCGTCGTGGCAGAGACCAGGGCCACGGCAGGGGCTATGGCCGCGGCAGGTAATTTGGCCACGGCAGGGTCTTTACCCTGTAGTTCTACTGCTATGGTTTCTGTTACGAGGGAGGACAGTAAGCTTGTTGGTTTAAATGGTTCGAAGGGGATCTCTGTAGGTGGTTTTCTTACGTCCACGGAAGGGGATGATGGGGCAGTTGTCGTTGACCGCACGGTTCACGTGTCTGAGTTTGATAGTTCGGCACTCGGTTCTTAGGTTGGGGCAGGGCTTGATCGGCTGGATGGTGCTGCTAATGTTTTTTCTGGCTCTGATAGTGTTGTGGAGGAGGTGAGAGTTACAGGGGAGATTAGTTCCCATTCCTATGGCTCTCATTTTTCCAGGTGCAAGGCGAATGATCACAGTTCGCTGTGCACACCGATGCCGACTTTCCCTATTGGTAGTTTTGTCACTACTGAAAATGGAGTGTCCAGGAAGTTGATTGAGGACTTTGGTGGGATTCTTGATGCGGCTAGCTATGGTATTCGTTTGAGTGGACGCATTCGTGCCCAATACAATGCGGATGACACGCAGTTGGAGAGGGCTATGAGTTTGGCGGCTAAGAGGGACTCCGGGGCAGGTATAAGTGCGCATAAAAGTCTTTTTATTTTGTCCTTTTCTGATAATGATATTGCGGATAGAGGTGCTAGCTTAGGGGTATCTTTGGGGTCTTCTAATGCTATGAGAATTGAGTCTGCTAAGTTGATTAAAGAAGGGGATTTAAACAGAACTATTTCCATGCTACATAATAATTTGGATAATAATTATGATGACCCACCCCGTAGTTTAATTCTTAATAAGGCAGCTAGTCTCACCGAGGATTTGGTTGAAGAAGATTTTTATAATGGTAGTGCTTCTCCAATTGATTTAGTGGTTAATGTGGAGAAAGTTAAACGCACAAGGAAGAAGAAAGATTATTCCTTATCTAACAAACGTAGGAGTGTTCGAATTAATCGTAATAAAAAAATCAAGATGCATAATTTGTGTGGTATGTTTTGGAATTGTGAGGGTTTTCGTGACCTGGGAAAGCATCACTTTGTTCAAGAGAGTATTCGTGAGAGAAAACTAGATTTTCTTGCTTTGTCGGAAACTGGAAGGTCACATTTTGCATCCACCTTTCTTAATCATCTAGCTTCGGGCTTGGATTTTGTGTGGTTTTGTTTACCACCTAGAGGTAGATCAGGAGGTATGTTGATTGGTATTAACTCTATGACTATTGAGGTTAAGAATGTGGATGTTGGGGATTTTTCTGTTAAACTTGTTGTCAAGCCTAAGCATGATGGTTTTGAGTGGGTTTTAGTGTCGGCTTATGGAGCTGCTCAAGATGAGTGTAAACCTAAATTCTTGTCAGAGATTGTTTGTATTTGTGAAAATGAAACACTACCTCTGTTGGTGGGTGGGGTTTTTAATATAATTAGAAAGCCTGAAGAAAAGAACAATAATAATTATAATCCTAGATGGACAGTCATGTTTAATGCTATTATTCGGAGTTTAGACTTCAAGGAGATTGAGTTATCCGCTAGGCAGTACACTTGGGCAAGTAGGAGGGCTAATGCTACCTACGAGAAGCTAGATATAATTCTTTCTTCGGTAGAGTGGGAACATAAGTATCCTCTAACTACTGTTCGAGCTTTGACCAGGAGTGGATCAGATCACACACCCCTCCTTTAGGATTTTGGGGACCGTGCTCATATAGGGAATAAAAACAAATTTTCATTTGAGTTTTCGTGGCTTAAAATGGATGGTTTATGTGAGATGATTTCTTCGGTTTGGGCTGAGGTAGTCAAAGGGAATTCTGCTATTGAGCGATGGCAGAATAAAATTAGGCATTTAAGACGGTACCTTAAGGGGTGGGCTAAGAACCTTAGTGGTAAATATAGGATTGAAACAGATAGATTGCTAAATATTATTGATGAGATTGATCTTAGAGAAGAGACTACACCTCTGTCTTTGGCTGAGAGGGAGCATCTTCATGATTCTAATGATCAATTGTGCTCTCTTCGTAGAGATGAAGAGAGTAAGTGGGCGCAGAGGGCTAAAGTTAAACACATTCAGGAGGGGGGAGATAATACTAAATATTTTCATCTCATTGCTAATGGGAAGCATCGTAAGAAATTGATTTTCCAGCTAGAGCAAGATGAGGGAACGATTGTTGGAGAGGATAACTTAAAAATTTACATTTCTGAATATTATAAGAAGTTATTTGGGCCATCGGTTCCTAATAATATTTCCTTAGTGGAGAGCCGTAATGTGGATATACCGCAGTTATCTCAAGAGGAAAACGATATTCTCACTTCTGATTTCTTAGTGGAAGAAGTTTTTTAGGCAATATCGCAAATGGAACTCAATAAGGCTCTAGGACCAGATGGGTTCCCGGCTGAGTTCTATAAGACTTTTTGGGAGATTATTAAATTTGATTTGATGGCCATGTTTTCCCAGTTTAAGCAAGGTAATCTTCAGTTGTTTAAACTCAACTTTGGAGTGATTACTTTGCTTCCTAAGAAAGAAAATACAGTTCAGATCCAGCAGTACAGACCTATATGCCTACTCAATGTCAGTTTTAAGATTTTCACAAAGGTGGGTACTAATCGTATTATCCAAATTGTGAATAAAGTGGTTCGGCCTTCTCAGTCAGCGTTCATGCATGGGAGAAACATCTTAGAAGGAGTGGTTATCCTTCACGAAATCATTCATGAACTTAAGAAGAAGAAATTGGATGGTGTGATTTTTAAAATTGATTTTGAGAAGGCGTATGATAAGGTTAAATGGCCCTTTCTCCAAGAAGCTTTGCGTATGAAAGGGTTTGCACATGATTGGTGCAAAATGATTATGCGGCTTGTTCAGGGAGGAAGTGTAGGTATTCGGCTAAATGATGATATTGGTCATTATTTCCAAACAAAAAAAATGACTTCGGTAGGGGGATCCTTTATCTCCTATCCTTTTTAATATTGTTGTAGATATGTTAGCTATTCTTATTGCTAGGGCTAAGGAAAATGGACAAATTGGAGTTCTAATCCCTAACCTAGTTGATGGAGGTTTGTCTATTCTCCAGTATGCTGATGATCCCATTTTATTTTTAGAGCATGATCTAGACATGGCTCTAAATCTAAAGTTAATCTTGTGTATCTTTGAGCAACTGTCGGGGCTCAAGATTAATTTCCCACTACTAGAGATTTGCTTATGGCAGTATATCCTACCACAAGCGAACAAGAAAGCCTGTGCGCCTGGGTTAATTAGCGCAGGCGAAGCGCCAGCAGGTGCGCCTGGGGTAGGACTGTTACCCCAGGCGAACAGAAACCGGAAGCGCCTGGGGTAAAGTGTGGCAGGGCCAACCACGGCCGACCCTGGCACGCTTCCTTTACCGCAGGCGAATAAATTCCCAGTTCGCCTGCGGTATAACAGATACCACAGGCGAGTAAGCAACGAAGCGCCTGGGGTAAAAAGTGGACTGGGGTAGCTCCCTTTAGCGCAGGCGCACAGATTCGTTGTTCGCCTGGGACAAAGAATAGCCTGGGGTAGCACCACTTAGCGCAGGCGCTTCCCATAGCATATTCGCCTGGGGTAATATTTGTCCCCAATATAAGTGCGGCCAGCCACCCACCACCACCCCTATCCACCCCACTCACTCACTCACTAGTCCAAACTCGAGCCATTAGTGCTCCTAGCTCAATCCCCCATACCCCTCCACCATTTTTAGCTAATTTAACCAATCATGTTTGTTATATTTTAGCTAGTATGCTACCCCACTTTCCCTCTTCCAAATCTCTCCACTAGATCTACTAACCGGACACTAGATCTCACCACAAATGCACCACTAGCTACTTCTAGATCTATCAATCTCTTATCGGTCGTCTCTTCGGTGATCTTCGACGTCGTCATCGCGTCTATATATTTTGCATTGTGTGTCATCTTAATAGGTGCGTGGGATTGGTCGGTGGATGAGAATTCGTTCTCTTTTTCATTTTATTGTGTTGCCATGAGGATGAGTTGCCAATGTTTTGCCAAAACGTTGATTCATTTCCTTTTCGGCAAATTTCTGGCGCTCCGCGTTACACCTTTTGTAGGAAGGTCATGCCGAATTTTTCCGTGAAAACCGGATCTAGTTAATGAAACCTCTCTCTCTTGCATTTTGTAGCAATGGTCATTGCGATGAGGACAAGCGTGGTGCATAGGTACGTGCGACGCGCGACGGCCGAGATGCATCGAAACAACCGCACCGAGATAGAGTGTCCGTGTCGGAAATGCAAGCTGGGGTCTTTGTTCAAACCAGATTCTGGTAATGTGGAGAAGCACCTGCTCAGGTATAGTTTCATGGAGGGCCACACTAACTGGATGGATGACGATGAAGACGATGATAACGTCGAGACCAATTGGGCGGCGACATGTGAAGATGATCAGGAGGAGTCTGAACATGGCAATGGAGAGGACGAAGAGGCGGCTGTCCACGGAGACGACTATAATGAAGAAGAAGGGAGACATGGTGATCAGCAACATGCAGACGAGGACATGAACACTCCGCTAACTTCAGTCGTGCGGGACCCTCATGTTCAAGATCTTCTTCTCAAGAACACGTCGACCGACGCCAGACGTAAATCTAAGATCACGCAACTAGAGATAGACTCTGCAACTCCGTTGTATGACGCAAGTCGCGGGGCGGAGGAGTCACGCTTGAGAGTAGCTCTGGATCTTCTTGAGATGAAGGCAAAACACGGATGGACCGACACAAGCATGGACGATCTTCTGCGATACCTGAAGACGCACTTACCTGAAGGGAACACATGTGCTAGTAGTCTACAGGAGGCCAAGAAAATCGTGTGCCCCCTCGATTTACCGCACACAAAATACCACGCTTGCGTCCGTGACTGCATAATTTACCGTAACGAGCACGCGGACCAGATCAAATGTCCGGTGTGCGGTGTTGATCGTTACAAGAGGGGGACGAAGAAAGCTCCTAGGAAAGTTGTGTGGTACTTTCCACTCATTCCCCGTCTGCAGCGGTACTTTGTGGACCCCAAGAAAGCAAAGCTCATGCGCTGGCACGAGGACAGAAAGAAGGCGGTGCTGAGCGATCCAGAACGTGTTGAAAAACCAGTGCTAACACACCCTTCGGATGCACGTCAGTGGAAAGCGTTAGACGCATTCGATGAGGAATTCGGGAACGACCCAAGGAACATCAGGCTTCGTGCGAGCACCGACGGTCTCAATCCGTTTGGCAATCAGAGCAGCAAACATAGCACCTGGCCCGTGTTTGTATGGATGTACAACCTCCCCCCGTGGTTGTGTCTGAAGAGGAAGTACATACACATGAGTATGCTGATTCAAGGGCCGACCCAGCCAGGGAGCGATATCAACCTGTATCTCGAGTTATTGAAGGAGGAGCTAGACACGTTGTGGGAGGAAGGGGTGGAAACATGGGACGCCTTCAAAGAAGAAACTTTTCGTATGAGAGCCGCACTGATCACGACGGTGCAGGACTATCTCGGATACGGATATATTGCGTGTCAGGTGTGCCATGGACACAAGGCTTATGTCAGGTGCATGGAATTTACCCCGTTTCTACAGCTACACAAGGATCCCGGATCTTCTAAAACCGTATACATGAGGCATCGAATGTGGCTACCACTGAACGACCCGTGGAGAAAGCGCGGAGACCTGTTCAACGGTAAAGATGAGCTCGATCTACCTCCACGCAAGAGAAGAGGAGAAGAGATCGATACTCTATTGAAGAATTGGAAAACGTGTCCTCCGTCGGGAAAGGTACAAAAGCGGAAGCGAGGAGAGAAAAAGTGTCCTCCGGCAGAAGGACCGCTCTTGGGGGTATGGAAAAGGAGGTCCGTGTTTTGGGACTTGCGGTACTGGCCAATCCTCGGAGTGCCTCACTGCCTTGATGTCATGCATATCACGAAGAATGTGTGTGAGAGATTGCTTGGCACCCTGTTCAACATGCCAGATAGGACCAAAGACGGGCCAAAATCAAGATACGACCTGATGGCCCTGAATATCAGGAGCGAGCTTCACTTACCGCCTTCTACGCGTGAACAGACGGAGGAGGACGAGGATGGGGTGGAGGAGATGGACGACCGCAAGCGGAAAACGGCTAAGAAACACCAAACTCACCGCCTGAAACCCTCTTGCTTCACTCTAAGCCCCGACGAGCTCGCGCAAATATTCACATGCCTCCTCGGAGTGAAATTTCCCTTAGGTTACGCGGGGCTGATAAGCAGATACCTAGACGCGGAGAAAAAAAATCTTCAGCGGGATGAAGTCTCATGACTGTCACGTGATGATGACGCAGATACTTCCGGTTGCAATCAGAGGGATAATGGAACCGCA
The DNA here is from genome assembly GCA_028641055.1 of Alopecurus myosuroides. Classification (NCBI taxonomy): domain Eukaryota; kingdom Viridiplantae; phylum Streptophyta; class Magnoliopsida; order Poales; family Poaceae; genus Alopecurus; species Alopecurus myosuroides. Next base: position 264,683,387 of record CM054063.1, on the reverse strand, counting down.
CGTCCGTCAAACGCTCACTGGCCTTTGTAACTTTTTCGATGTCATCACTCGGAAGTCGATAAGCGTGAAGAAACTCGGAAGGCTGCAGGAAGAGATCGTCACCATCCTATGCGAGCTTGAGATGTATTTCCCACCTGCCTTCTTTGATATTATGGTACATCTCTTGGTCCATATCGTGGACGATATCACCAATCTTGGGCCGGCATTCTTGCACAACATGATGGCGTTAGAAAGAATGAACGGGATCATCAAATCATTCGTTCGTAATAGGGCACACCCGGATGGAAGCATTGTCCAGGGATTTCTCACCGAAGAATGCATCTCTTTCTGCAAGAATTTCCTAGGCGATGAGAAGCCAGCTGTTGGTTTGCCCGCGAACAAGCACCTTGACAGGTTCATGGGGGTAGGCCACAAAACTGGCAAAAGGGTAATGGACGCGGACTCCTGTGGTCGGAGAGCCGACTTTGAAAGGGCCCACCTAGTAGTGTTACAACACATCGACGATGTCGACCCTTGGATAGAAGAGCACAAAACCGCGATAAAAAACAGTGCTCGCAGGCCGATGACGGAAGATGAGATATTTAGAGCACACAACTCCTCTTTCGCGACATGGTTCAAGAAGCAGATTGATGCCGATCCCCCGCCAATGACATGTGAGAAAGATAAAATTGTATTGGCCTTGTCATATGGCCCCGCGCCCAATCTGATGACTTATCAAGCATACGACATCAATGGGTACACATTCTACACGGAGGAAAGAGACAAAAGTAGCGACTATCAAAACTCGTCTATAACGATGGAATCTTACACGGGCGAAGAGGTTAGAAGATACTACGGAAAGATCGAGGAAATCTGGGAGCTTGACTACGTTGGGGTAAAGCTGCCGATGTTCCATGTCAGATGGGCTACAAACGTCACGAAAGAAGACGAATATTTCACCACTATGTCGATGTCTGAAGCCAACAAACCCAAGTCCAAGAACCCCACCGCGCAAAATGAGCCCTGGGTATTGGCTAAGCACGTGGAGCAATGCTTCTTCATAACCGACCCGGCAAAGCCTAGTCGTGTTGTCGTAAGGAGAGGAAAAAGGGCCCTCGTCGGAATGGATGGAGTCGCCGATGAGAAGGACTTCGACGGCTTAGTCGGAGACCCGATGATGGAAGAACCCGGTGAAGACGATGCACCATACACCACAAGAAGAAGCAGGACCACACTACCTAGGGCAGGTCTTCCATTCACAAGAAGAAGTCACAATATGGCGATCACGTATTCAACATCGACCAAGAAAGGCAAGACTAATATTGTGACGAAAGGTTGAGAGAGGGAAATACTCGCGATATAACATGCTAATAGCTATATGTACAATGTGTTTTTAGAGAGAAACACTTGCGGTATCTCGCTAAACCAATCTATTTACGCTCGATGCGACATTAATTTTTTTTTGCACATGTTAACTTTCATATGTATGTATTTTTTAAGTGAAAACCAACGTGGGGGAGCCACATATTATAGCATTCGTATTGCTCGATGTGTCCCAGGCCGCGGGGCAGTGTAATTTAGAAAATCTTAGCACAGGCGCATCATCGAGAAAATGCGCCTGGGGTAATCTTTATCACAGGCGCTTTTGACAGGACATGCGCCTGGGGTAATGCCATGTGGGACCGCGCAAACCAAAATCCTACGAAATTTAGCGCAGGCGCATTATCTAGGAAACGCGCATGCGGTGCCGCAGGCCTTTAGGACCGGTTTGTATCACAAACCGGTCCTAAAGGCCTGCGGCCATTTGTTGCGGGTAGGTAGGGGGCCCAGGGGACAGATCCTTTAGAACCGGTTGGTACGACAAACCGGTCCTAAAGGCCATGAGGCCATTTGCGGCAGGGTGTGGGGCCCAGTGGACAGATCCTTTTCGAACCGGTTGGTACCACAAACCGGTCCTAAAGGCCATGAGGCCATTTGCGGCAGGGTGTGGGGCCCAGTGGACAGATCCTTTTCGAACCGGTTTGTATTAGAAACCGGTGCCAATGTGCTTAGCTCAATGCTTTAGTATTCTAAGTGACCAGATCTCACCCGCACCCGCACCCACACGAACCCACACGCCGCCGCCGTCGCCAGTGTCGAGAGGAGCAGAGCAGGTCGTCGCCCACTCCGTCGTCGTCGTCGTCGTTGATCCAGGTCAGCCCCTCTCCCTCCCATCCCCCCTCCATCCCAGCCCACTCCGGCCCTCCCGTCGTCGTTGTGGAGGATGTGCGCCTGCTTCTGGTGGCCGCGGTGCTCCCGTCGTCGTGGATCGATCCAGAGGAATGTGCATTATATCTCCAGGATTCAGTGCTCTTAGCGGATCTTTGTAGTGCATTTTTTTTAGACTAAAAGGGGCTGCCCCCCGATTTCATTGAAATCACGAACAGCAAAGTTTTAGCAGGTTCCTTACAAACGGCAAAAGCCGTAGAACAAAACACAGCACCACACACAGGTGGGCAAGCCGAAAGGCTAAGAATTGTGAATGTGAATTGACAGGTTTCACTAGTAAAAAGGAATGTGAATTGTGAGATTAAATAGGAGTAAAAACACGCACAATAACAACATTTCGTGTGTACTGCTGTCAATTGCCTTATTATACTACTAGAGTATTGTGAATTGTGAATTGTGAGATTAAATAAGAAAGTGTACTGTTGGAAGTATCACCTAAACTCTCCGACAGGTTGCATTTCGTTTGTACTGTTGTCAATTGCCTTATTATACTACTAGAGGTAGGTGCTGCCATTTGTCTTTGTTTTGTGATAGCTATGCTCCTATAACCTCTATGTGTACTTTCTTAATTTAATAGAACATGGCTTGCGGCGTATGTCGGTCCCGATGTGCCGAAGGACGATTCAGTGGGACTTCTTTTATGCTTCAGCTCCACGACGGTGACGTTGATTCGTTGGTAATTAACAATTCTTTGTATGTTAACTTGTTCTTTCGTTTTACTATCTAGCTTGAGACTTGTGTTTATTCTTTATATTTCTTTTTTAGATTCTTCCATGCAATATTCGCCAAGAGTTCAACCAGTTAGTTGGCAATAATGTGGACTTCAATGTTCATGGGACCACCTACATTCTTCGAGTGAAAAAAGAAAGAACGAAGACATACTTCTACGGGGAACAGTTGCAGGCTATCATCGCCACGTACAATTTAAGCGGAAGTGATTACATTCACTTCTCAATGGAAGGACCACAACCTCGTATCAAAATTGTGTATATGGGCGGGATTGCAAGCGAGAATGCCGGGAGTGAGGAGGATATTGGGAACACTGAGGATGATATGGACACTGAGGATGATATGGACGAGGAGGACCCATGGAAACATGTGGTGGTTGCTCAAAGAGCGAATCTTAGCGAGATTGAGAAGGACCGTGTCCTTCAGAAACTTGCCGAGATAGATAGCTACATCGGTTTTCCTTTCGTGCATCGCATCACCAATACTAACATCTCCAATGGACATGTCATGGTATGTTTCTTAACACTTTCTTATTCCTGTAGTTTCTTATGTTATAATGTGGCCGGTATGTGACTTTGTGCTTTTATTCTATCTTGGAATTGTGTTCTAGAAAATACCCATGGCGGTAGCGGACAGTGCTGGCATGGAGCCCGGTACCATTGGAGTACGCCGTGGAGAATCCGGACATGTCACCACAGTTCCGATCACCAGGGATAATGCTGATGGTCGGGTCATCCTCAACTCTCAAGCATGGACGCAGTTCCATTCCGCAAGAGTTGGTATGGCGGTTGGACGAGCTATTCTGATCACCATGAGGAATAGTGACGTCCCCAACTTGGACATGATGATGGTCATCCACTACATCAGCCCGCTAGAGCTGTAGATGACGAGTTTAATTAAATTAGAACAAATAATTATTTCCATCTCACTAGCTAACTCCTGGATTTATTAGTAGCATGGTTCTTTTCGAGACTATGTAATTTTGTTAAACTATGTGTTGATGATCGAGACTATGTGTTGATGAGCGAAAATATTTATGTTATAAAACTTAATTGTGTCATTTTGCTGTTATTCTGTCAGCTTGATACTTATTCTGTCATTTTCCTGTAATTCTGTTATTTTGGTTTTTCTTTTATTTTTTGATACAGCAAAACCATACCCCAGGCGAACAGTATACAGTACCCCAGACGCATCTGTACCCCAGGCGCACAGCGCTTGTTCGCCACAGGTAAGAGTTTTACCCCAGGCGCACAAGGTGTATTCGCCTGGGGTATGCGAACTTACCACAGGCGCATTGTGTTATTCGCCTGGGGTAAGCCATTACCGCTGGCGACGTGGTCCCAGGCGAACTGCAATTCGCCTGCGGTAGCCTAATTTGGTGCGCCTGCGGTAGCCTTTTCCCTAGTAGTGTCCACAAGAGTGAAGTTTTCTGTTTTGGAAAGGCTAAGGAGGTAGAAAGTCAGTACAAACAAAATTTTGGTTGTGAGTCTGGATCTCTACCTTTTAAGTATTTGGGAATTCCTATTCATCACAGGAAACTTAAAAATTTAGTGTGTCACCCAGTGGAGAGTCGTTTTGAGGACAAACTTGGGTGTTGGAAGGGTAAAGTTCAGTCGTATGGGGATCGCGTAGTGTTGATTAATTCGGTTTTATCTAGTTTACCAATGTTTATGCTTTCTTTTTTGGAAATTCCTATTGGAGTTTGCAAGAGGCTGGATTTCTATAGATCGAGATTTTTCTGGCAGAGTGATGAGACAAAACGCAAATATAGGCTAACTAAATGGAATATTAGTTGTAGACCCAAGGATTAGGGTGGATTAGGGGTGGAAGTGCTTGAGCTGAAAAATAAGTGTTTATTAGGTAAATGGTTGTTTAAGATTCTTACGGAAGAGGGTTTTTGGCAGGAATTATTGCAGAACAAATACCTTCATAGTAAATCTTTAGCTCATGTTGAAGCACAACCTAATGATTCTCCCTTTTGAAAAGGTCTAATGAGAGTTAAGGAGGACTTCTTTCGTAGAGGCTCTTTTAGAGTTGGGAATGGGGAGGTAACTAGATTCTGGGAAGACACTTGGTTAGGTCCAACTCCTTTCTCAGATCAATATCGTCTTCTCTATAATATTGTGCAATATAAAAATGTTTCAGTGAGTGAGGTTTTTCACAGTGCTCCACCACTTAATATTCCTTTTCGTAGGAATTTGGTGGGTAATACGTGGGGTATGTGGTCTCACTTGTGTTTGCGGTTATTGAAGGTTTCTCTTGTTTCCGGTGAGAATAAGTTTCATTGGAATTTGACACAGAATTGGATGTTCTCTGTTAAATCTATGTATGAGGATATGATGAATGGTTATGCAATTTTTCTCAAAACTTACTTGTGGAAATTGAAGATCCCTCTCAAGATTAAAATCTTCATGTGGTTTTTAGATAAAAGGGTTTTGCTAACTAGAGATAATCTTACTAGAAAGGATGGAAAGGAGACACACATTGTTCCTTTTGTGGGAATGATGAGTCAGCTGAACATCTTTTTATTTCGTGCCCTTTTGCTAAACTTGTTTGGCGAGTGATTTTTTGTACTTATAACATTCCTCCCTGTTGGGTCGCGTATAGATAAACGAAAAACTTTTCCTACGCGGTACTCCCAAGATCTAGCCGAGGTAGAAGGCCACGAGTATTACCACTAGACGCGCAGGTGCGGATTATCGATGTAGCGCGTCTGGTCGGGGCAGTGCAGTCCCACGATCCGGTCCGGCCGATCCAATCCCTCGAACGTCGAAGTGCTGAACGTACAGCACCTCTGCCGGTATCCACACGTACGAGGAGGAGCTCCGACGGCGGACTGCTAGGTCCGGTGCGGCGGCTGGACTGAGTGGGGCTAGGGTTCCCAACGCATGGGAGAGTGGACTAACGTGCCCGCTGGGCAACCTGCGCCCCTCTTTATATAGCGTATGGTAATGGGCTGCACAACACTTGTGGCCCATTCCCTCTGTGAGTCCGACTCACTAATTCAGTCCATTTCCGGTTCGGGTCCAACCCAACCAATATTTGCTCCCGCTCTTAAGTGTGCGACCCTGCAGGCTCATGGCGACTTGGACACGATTGGAGTCCGACTCTCAATCGATCAATCGGTAGCGGCTCCTAGCAGAACGTGCCGACTCCCAAGTCCCATTGAGTCATGACGACATACCTTTCAATGTGATATTCATCTTAGTCCCTTTTGCCTCACGATATACCTTGTCGAGCTATAGGCGATTTATCGTCATCCCTTAAATAGCTCAACTCTCTTCTCGATCCGTGATATGTGATTCATCTGACTAACTCTTAGTCAACCGACACAGTTAACACCTAACTGAGTCGCGCATGGCCATGCTTCCTGAATCATATCACTCGAGAGGGCCCAGAGAATATCTCTCCATTCGGAGGGGCAAAATCCCATCTTGATTATCCACATCACGCAGCTTGCTTCTCATTCGACCCGAACTCTGCCTTTATAGTTGCCTTGTCACAGAACAACGTTTGACAGAACCTAAGTCGATGATCCACAACTCGGATTGTGCGACAACCTCAGGTCTAAGGATTACATTGATTGAGACATGCAAATGACGACTTGATCGTTGCATCTAAATGTGGGTCAGTCCGACTTGCTAAACTCTTTAGCCAAGTCCGTGAACGTTGGAGTGGCATCACCATGCCCATGACAAGTGGAACTGTGTCATCAGCCAACACTTACATTAGTCTAGGGTGTGTGTCCAGCACAACCTAAATGACCAAGGACAATCTAGTATGAACAACATGAATACATGGTTCCACAATCGAATCACATATTCAATGACATGTATCAGATGTTCAAAACAAGGACAACTTAATAACTTTACGAATACAGTGGGAATTACATCATACATGATTGCCTCTAGGGCATATTCCCAACACTCCCCCCTCCAACTTGACTAATATGTTTGGGAATTGGTTAAACGGGGTTGATAAGACGACTAAAAATAGGATTAGAATTGGAGTATCGGCCATTTGTTGGGCCATTTGGAATTGTAGGAATGATGTTGTATTTAAGAGGAAAGATCACTTTCATGTTTTACATGTTATTTCTCGGCAGCTCATTGGATCCAGCTATGGGGCCTTTTTACTGCGTTCGGACCAGAGGAAACTTATGCTGGATGGCTGAAGTCATCTCCTTACGGTGGCACATGATTCTTTCTCCCTTCATATGTGCCAACATTTTAATAGGCTTTTGTAGTTCTATTTTTTTATTAAGGGAGATACTACTTTCCGTAAGGGGTTTGAGTTTGTAAACTTTAGACAAGCTGGAACTTAATAAGCAATAAAAGGTTGTGTGCATCACTCGATGCAGAGGCTGGGGATTACCCCATTTCAAAAAAAAAACCAACAACTTTGTTGCAACGGTAAATAAATAGTATTTGATCATTATTTTAAAATATTATCAATCAACGTGGCAATATTACATACATTATCACGGACTCGTCCAAGAACCATGTGTTTCAATGGGGACTATCCATGGCAAAGGCAGGGTGGGAGCCGCATGTCGTCAGGAGCTCCTCGCGTCGGCGCGGGATCTCGTTCTCCCGCGCGCTCCAGCCCTTCCTTGGGGACCGGCGGCATCGGAATCCGCTTCGGATTCAGGTTCTAGTTATCAGCGATGTGGACGTCCGACCATGGCACCGAGAACGTGTTGTCCTAGTACCACTGACAGTTGCGCTCATTGAGGTATGGCCGCCGGCGGACACGGCGGTCCTCGGGCTAGGCTGGCGGCGCAAGTTGGAACGGCGCGGCTCTAGCCGGGGTGGGGACTGGGGCCGTGGTTGGAGTAGGCTGTGTGCGGCGCCACAAGGGTCCCGCCTCGTGGTTGTTTTCCCCCTTGCCGAACCAGCGTGAAATCGCGGCGGCGGTGGGCTAGGGTTTGCCGACGTCGGCGATGGGCTAGGGAGTAGAGTGGGCGCGGGTGGGGACGAGTGGGAACGACGGGGACGCGTGACTTTTAATAAGACTAGGAGGGAGGTGAGAGGGTGGTTGTGCCAACGCCGGGTGGGCCAGAGCTGTTGACCAGACGAACGCGGCGCGGTCCGTCTGCTGTCTGCGGCTGCTCAAACCCAGCCCAGATTTGGGCCGAAAATAAGCAGTCACGGACCGAAAACGGACAACCACCCAAAATAGGCAGCCCCGTTGGGTTTTGGTTTTGGGCCAGGCTGATCAGAACGGACAGGTCCGAGGAAATGAGCAGGCACGTACGAGATGTCCTTAGAGAAAGGGTTGGACTCTCAAAACAAGAGGGATAAGAGAGAAAGAGAAGGGAAAAAATGAGACCCCCACGCCACCGGTACATAGATGTTAATTGGCCATGCCAAATGTGTCCCATTCAGAAATCTTGGGGCGACGGGGCTAGATCTTCTTAAGGCGGTGAGTAGGAGGTCTGGGCCAGAGCTCCTATAGGACGCTTGTTGCGTCCCTTGCGGAGCCTATGTCATAAGTGCAGCTCGCGTAGCCGGCCTAGGTAATATGCTAACCATGCTCTGATTTTGTTTGGTTCTGCACCTATTGGCCTTCTTAGTTTTTCTTTCAGTATGGTTTTCTTGTTAATTTTGTATTTTTCTTAAATCAAATAATTATTCGGGTGAAGACTGTTACTCGCTTTATTACCTATAATCTCACAAACCTTTATACATCCCCGCCAGACCCTGGCGATTGCTTGCTACCTGTTGATATAACTTTTGCCCTCGAACCCCTATAGTCAGCTCTCCCTAGACCTATCATCTGCTAGATTGACCTTGCCAACTAAAAGAGGGATTCCCGGAGTCTTCCACTAAAGAAGAATACAACTTTAGACTCTCATTCCAGCCAGGGATAGACTACCTCTCACCGATTCCCACCTTCACTGATTAAAAGATTATCCCAAATTTTAAAAATGTTTAGGAATTTGATACATGTACTCCCTCCATCTCAAAATAATTGTCGGTAAAATGGATATATCTAGCAACTAAAATGCATCTAGATACATCCATCCCAATGACAATTATTTTAAGACGGAGGGATTACATGATTTTTCTTAATGTTTGAGAATTTCGAAAATGTTGATGAAATTAACAAAATAAAATTGTGATTTTTTAAAGGTTCACCAAAATTGAATGAAAGATTTCATGGATTAAAAAAAACGTATTTAATTTTTCCCATGAATTTGAAAAATATGTTCACGACTTTGTAAACATTGTTCATGAATTGGAAACATTTTTAACTAATTTGGAAAACATTGTGCATGGATTTGAAATACTGTTAAAAAAAATGCTCACAAGCTTTTGTATTTTGAATTTTTCAAAAGCCGGCTGGAAGTTTCTAGAAAGTCCACAAAACCGGTGCTGCAAGGAGACAGTAGTGGGCCGGCCCAGTTAAGCGGGTAGCACTGGAAAAGGTTGCGCGTCGTGTCCATATGGGAATTGGAATGTCGGCCGATCCAGAGAGACTTTGCCGACGTGTAGTTCAGGCTTACAGTGAAGGAAACATGTCAAGTTCAAGCAGGACCTACACTCCAGCTGTTACACCAAGGGCGCCATATCTCTAATCGCTTGGACGTTTAAGCCACACATGTGTGCCCATCAGGTATTTTGCTTAACGCGCATGCGTTGCGTGCCACGGACCAGGGTGCAGATTTAAGCTAAGCCACCGGCACCGTTGAAGCTTCTTCAGTTCCTTTCACATGCTAATTCTTTCTTATTCCTCCTCCTGCGTCTGCGTGTGCATGCGAGCTAGCATAGCATGTGACGTACGAACTCATCATCCCGGCCGGTTGGTTGCATATGCTGCTTTGTCGCTCGCACACACTCATCCGTAGCTGAGCGTACAGCCACATCTATGCTTCAGATTCTTCTGCAGCAGAGTATACGGAGTAGAGGAGTACTATACTAGCTACCACATCCCATGATCGTCTGATTCTCCTCTTGAGTGTAGCGTGAGCTACCGGCGATCGCGCATGCATGCAGTGCAAGCGCATGGGCCGCGCTGCAGTCTTGCAGGTCGACGACGACGATCAACGGAGTCGATGACAAAAACTCGAGTCGCGTAGGAATCTAGGAGCTAGCTAGATACACCTACACGGCTACAGCGCAGGCACTGCCAAGTACGTACCGACCACACGTGAAATTCATTTTTTTTTTTTTGATAAAGGGAGATTTTATTACTAAATGTAATATTACACCCAGCCTCTGCATATCGACGATGCACACAGCTGAAAAAGAAGCTCGTTCCCAAAGATAGAAATTCATAGTACCACCTGACCTGAGTAGCTAGCCGGTGCGATTTCCTTTCCCAAAGAAGCTCGTTCACCTGCAGATGATCAGACAGACAAGTCTAGTCACATAATTGCCGGCCGCACCGCATGCCAAATTAAAGCTAGCATGCGTGCACCGCTTGACCGACGGATCGGTGCATGAGATGGAACAACTCATCGTGCATGCGACCGGGACGATAACGACTGGCTCGATCGATGCGTGTGGTCGATCGTGTTCACTCTCACTCGGAGTAGTTGTGAGTTCGGGCGATGGATCCCATGCATCTTTCCCTATCGCCGTTGACCATACACCAGTGCCTGCATGCCTAGCTAGCCATACAACTTGGTTCATCGATCTCCAACGTTGGCTTTGCAAGGGCGCCCTCCGGAGCTTTTTCCGGCCGTGGCCATCTCTCTCTGCCTCGCGACGTGCGTGTGTACGAGAGTAGGTGCTCCCTTGAATTGAAACCCTTTCCGCGCATCAGCACCTAGTGGGTAGTACGTACCGTTGTCCCTCGCCATACTTACCACTCCATCTTGGCTTCCGCGAATATGTTTTGCCATATATCTCTAGTGATCCGAAAATTATTCCCTCCGTATCGAAATATAAAATGTTTTTGACGTTTCCTAGGTAACACATATCTACACATGCATGTTTTGGTGTAACATGCACATGAATGTACACACTAAAACATGTCTAGATATGTGTTATCTAGCAAACGCTAAAAACATCTATTATTTTGATACGGAGGGAGTAACTATTCCTAGGATGACTCTGAAAAGAGTTTGATCCAAACATCAATAATTGTGCAAATTAATACTACAAAACGAGGGGAAGCTCTTGGCTGGATAGATAGGGATGTCGAAAAGAGAAATAACTATCTAAAAGTTGACTAAGCTGCCGAGCAAAAAGAAGATGAAATGGACATCGCTCACACTCTAACAATGGCCCCTCATCAGCTTTTCCCTCTCTTTTTGTCAGACCATTTCCATCTCTTCTCGTCGCAGGTCATCGTCGTCGTTTCCTCCATCCTCACTATTTCTTCATCTTGCCATCGCCCCTTCATATGCTCATCCCCGTGATCTTGCAAACGGGCGTCAAACCAGAGTGTCAGCATATCCTAATAAGACCTCCCACTACGCCCCCGCTTGAGCTCTTTACCGGTGAGGATCCATCCAGACACTAGGCTTAGAGGGTGTTCATCACCGCCCTAGTCGATTTTACTGCAACCATCGCCTTGCCTTGACGACATCGCCGAGCTTATCGTAAGCCCGGTGGCTGCAAAGTCCAATCACCATCGTGCTCATCGTCATTTCCTTGCCGATCGCATAAAAATTCAAAATCCGGTGGCGGTAAAAGCGTTGAGTGAAAATTAGGCCATATATAATCGAACTGGGGAAACTTCTTCGATCTAATTTCTTAATCTCCAATTTAATCGTGCCCAAACGAGCTAAGTGAAAAGTGTTGCACAATGGCTATGAGTGTAACAAAATCAACGAAATAGTCGAGCATGTGCAGTAGCAAACATGCACGTTGGCAAAATTGTAGTGGAATATTTCTTAGGTTGCTTAGAGACTGTAAAATAGAAAAGGACAGGCTTTGCCAAAAGAAAAAAGTTACAAAATGCCACCTCGTGCACGTACGGTGGCCCGTGTATAACCATCCCTAAATTCGTGCACTCATATGGAAAGCTCCGGTGTCCCCTAACCTTCGAACATTCCCCATCAAAGCCTCTCGATCGCACTTGTAAATTATGCGGCTAAAAGTGACCGGTTGTTTAGTTTATATCCCTAGCTAGTGTCGCCGATTAGATCGCCGGCGGGCTGCAACTATCGAGCAGGCTCACATTGTTTTTAACTTTTTGTTTAATATAAGCACCTGTCTCTTGTCAGTCAAGGTTAAGCAATTAGTTAACGGAGACTTCGTTATTAGTGACCTGCCTGCAAGCGCAAGACGAATGCATCACTTAATACTACTCCAAGTATGTGCAAGCAGTCCAAGTGCACAGGACTGGCACACTTGTCACAGATTCAAAGTGTCTAAACATTAACTACCGGACATTATATAATAGGCAACTGTATAGTACTAGAGCCGTTCTAAATTTCCGTTATAACTCCAACTACACTAGTCGTTCTAAATAAAGTTAATGCAGATGACTGAAGATCTGAAGAACGGCAATGCGTGGTACGGTCTGCAGATGTGAAACTGAAAGACCTGAAGCTGTAGACCATATCCTGAGACTTATGTGATTACGCATGGCCATGCCATTACATGCATGTTGGGTTGAAGTAATGGAGAAGTGTGACATGTGGAGTTGATCAATAACCGGCCTCGACAACGTTTTAATACAGATCAAATGGACATGCAAACGTACAGGTCACCAGGTCAGAGATTACATGATTATTACTACCGTCGTACAGTATTACGTGGTCAGACATTGTACGGGACTTGATAAGTTCTTGATCCAGCGAAGTGGAACAGTACGTGGTAACCATGCATACTATACCATCGTACAGTATTAGCACCCGAGCTCCATAGAGCCCTTTATTTTAAAAAAAAAATCAAAACCATATTTTGAAATCTCAAATAATTCTGAAAAAAAAAATCCTACGAGTGCATCCGTATATATAATATGTATGACACAAGTTTCCTTGAAATATGTTTATTAGGGAACTGCAGAAGCTCAGAAACTAGTTTTTTTTTTCCCTTTCTAGGCCACAAATTTGTCATTTTTGTATAGTCTAAAATACAACATATTTTTCAGCAAACCTTTCTATATATTTAGATCTTATCAATATCTATCCATGTACCAAATATTATAATTTTTCAACTATCATTCTTTTTCTTTTTAATAAAATATCATGATCTATATAGTCTGGGAGCAAAATTGGCACTCATAGTACATCCAAATTGTAACGACGATCTACAGACTCCAAAGTGTCCGCCAAATTGCAACATCTTTGCAGCATCTCTTCATGGGTCAAAACTGTATAGAAAATGACGCAATACTTTAAAATCACCATTGTAGCAAAGAAAAATTATGTGTATGCAGCAAAAATGCGCACTACTCGCAACAAATCCCCATAGGTCAGAGCCTCATAGGAGAATCGAGAAAAATCATTTTCATCACTCAGAAACATTTGCAGCAAACGTCTATAATCGTCGCAACATCTCATTTGTGCTTACGCAACACAATGTGCACCATTGAAAACATTCATGCAACAAAAAATGTCCCACGAAAACTAAACTTGTGCTGGAGCCCCCACTTCGATGGACGGACTCGCTTATTACGAGTCGGGAACGCCGGTGATAGATCTGGCGGCCCCATGTAGAACTTCACGCACCAAACTAGTTCAACCAAAAGCTTAAACTAATGAGGAAAGGAGGGAAATGCATTTATATTTCAACACTACCACTCACGTGTTGCTCCCTTGGGGCTTAAGATGGACCCAAAGTAGCTTGGGATACTATTATTTTATATTGCATCAGCCATGTCTTAACCACAAGACCTTTCTGCTCTAATACCAAGTAGAGACTTACGGGCTAATAGTTCACCCAAAATCTTAAACTTACGAGAAAAAAGAGAAATGTATTTATTCTTCAACACCCTTGACCATCCCACCGGTCCATCGCCCCCTCTCCCCTCCCCCTACGCTAAGCATGGATGGAGACTTAGATTCAAAGCTCCATCATGGACATGGCCATGCCGGTGTGTACTCACTACCCCAAAGTTATGAGGAAGGGAGGGGAATCACGGGGGAGCAGAATGGGTGCAAGAGTAGCGATAGCGGAGCACATGACGGTTCTCGGCAGGGAGGGTCAAGCAGTAGCAGATCATGCACTTTGGGGATGGAAATAGATATAGGTGTAAAGAGAATATAGAGTCAAGAGTGACACGTCTTCTAAGTGTGTACTCACGTTGGTTGGGCGCACTCGCGCTCTAGGTAAGCATGGGAGGGTCCACGCCGCCAACGCCAGCCGACGAGAATGGAATGGGTTAGTCAGGTGAGTAGGACGTGGTGGCGTCGTCCAGATTCATGCTCGAGTCACAAGTAGCAAAGAAGGTTCCGCCGACATAGGTGCTAGCCGGTTGAAGGGGCTGCAATACATCCCCGGGAGTAAGAGGAAGGAGAGGAGCGAAAGAAATGATAGATGCTAGGTGGGTAAAGTCCTAAGGGTTACCCACTACTTGTTGTGCCTAAACTCGGAGAATGTTTTCAAGTATGGATTTTTAGAGGATCTAATCTAGAATGACACACGGTAGCCTCCAAGGGTTTCTTTGGGTTGTAAAAATATCATAAGATTGTGTTAAGATTTCAATACTTAGATTTTTTTAGACCGCATTTGGATCTAAAGAATAGTGCAGCTCAAATTACTATAGATTAGTTTGGGGTGCCCCAATTATATAGAATTTTGAACATCGACTACCACATCTTTTTAAGACAAAATCAATTAGGATCGAGGCACTATTACTGAGATTTTTTTTGTTCCATTCAAACAACTATTGCTATAATTTTTCTATGTTTTGTAGTCCTCTCTTTTGCACCATCAAACTTGTCAGGTTCCTGTGTTTTTTCCTATAATTCTACTCCTCTATTTTTTAGAACCTATGATCCAAAGAGGCCTTGAAATGCTTAGGGCATCTCCAGTCGTCCCCCCAGCGCCCCCAGGACGCGAATTAGCGCCGTTTTCCTCGAAAAGCGCCGTTTTTCTACCAGCCGACCCCCCAGAACCCGAAATAGCGTCGTTTCGGCGGAAATTAGGGCCATCGCACCCAGGCGGAATCCAGCCCATTGGGTTCGGCTGGGGGGCGGAAGAAAAAGCGCCCGTGGGCCAGCGTTGTCGGCGAGGGAACACCATTTGCCCCACTTTTCCCACCCCGACTCGGCTTTTCCTCTCGCTCGGCTCGCAGTCGCCACCCGTCGGCCACCCCCCCCATGTCGCCGTCGTCGGACGCCATCACACACGAGCGGCGAGGCATACCACCGCCGTCTAGCTCCACCACACCGTCGCCGCCGTTTACTCGCGCCTCCGCAGCGGGGGAGGCTGTGCCCGGCGAACCGCGTCCACCACCCGCAAGGTGTTCGACGTTCTGTCCGAGCCATGGACTCCGACGCCGAGGAAATGCTCGCCGAGCTCTTCTTCGAGGAAGATCAGGCCGCCATCGACGACGAGGAACACTTGCTGATCCTGAGCAGCCTGGCCGGCGAGCAGGCCCAGGCCGCCCAGCCGCGGCGTGCTGGATCGAGGCCCGGTCGCCGCAAGAGCAAGCCGAGGCAGCGGTACGAGGGCTACTGCATCCTCTACTCCGACTACTTCGCCGAGGATCCCACCAACGACGAGAAGGTGTTCCGGCGTCGTTTCAGGATGAAACGCACGCTCTTCCTCAAGATCATGCATGCCATCCGGGAGTTCGACACCTACTTCAAGTTGAAGAAGGACTGCACCGGCACGGTAGGCTTTACCTCTATTCAGAAGTGCACGATGGCCATGAGGTTGCTTGCATACGGTGCTCCTGCAGATGCACAAGATGACTACCTGCGCATGAGCGAGTCCACGGACCTTGAGTGCTTGAACAAGTTCTGCCGGGCAGTGGTTGCAGTTTTTGGCCCAACATACCTGCGATCACCCAATGCGCAAGACACTGCTCGTCTCCTTGCAGAGAATGAAGCAAGAGGTTTCCTGGGATGCTTGGCAGTATCGACTGTATGCATTGGGCATGGAAGAACTGTCCATTTGATTGGCAGGGGATGTACAAGGGAAAGGAAGGAGAGTGCTCGGTGGTTCTCGAGGCCGTGACTTCGTACGATCTATGGATTTGGCATTCATTCTTTGGTATGCCTGAAAGTCACAACGACATCAATTTCTTGCAGTGCTCGAATGTCTTTGCCGAGTTTGTCGAAGGCCATGCCCCCTGTGAACTATGAGATCAATGGACACCAGTATACAAAGGGGTATTATCTTGCAGATGGCATCTATCCGAAGTGGGCAACATTTGTGAAGAGCATCTCCAACCCTATCCCAGGGAGCGCAAAAGTTTGGTTTTCCAAGTGCTAGGAGGCTTGCAGGAAGGATGTTGAGCGGGCATTTGGTGCGCTGCAATCTCGATTCGCTGTTGTCCGGTACCCAGCTATGACTTGGTCGAAGTCCAACATGGGGGAGGTAATGCAGTGTTGTGTGATCTTGCACAACATGATCATTGAGAGTGAGCGGGATGACCCGGTGCCTGACAGTGAGGCAAGCACACCATACTACCGGCAGAGCCCTCTTGCAACTGTTGATCACCAGCTGCCGGCATCATGGACAGACTTCCTCACCAAGCGGCAGGAGATTCGACACGCTGGAACACACCATGCTCTGCAGAATGACCTGGTGCAGCATTTGTGGGCGCGAAAGGGGAATGGCAATGTTGAGTACGATGACGATGACTAGTGCAATTTATTTTTTGTTTAAATTGTTGAACTATTTATTTGTGTGGCAAAACTCTATTTATTTGTGTGGCAAAACTTCAATTATTTGTGTGCCAAACTCTACCTGCCCAAATATGGGCGAATCGCCGGCTGGGGGGCGGCCTGGGTTTCACGGCTGGGAAACGCGCCCCCCAGCTTCCTAATTTGCGCCGTTGCGCGTCGCGGCGGAAAAAAAAGGCCAGTTTTCGCGTCCTGGGGGCCCAAACGGCTGGAGATGCCCTTATGAATATCCTTTAAAACCATTATAGAAGATGAACTTTCAGAGGGTCCGGTAGAACTGCTCCAACGCTTTCAAAATTATTGTTGTACTCTCTCCCTTGCAACCATTTCACATAAGAGCCTGTATTTCGTTCCCAAAGCAACACTTGCTCTAGCATAATCTCCACTGTATTTACACAAAATCTAAAACAAGTTAACCCTCTTCGCAAGATATAGAGATCCTCGAAGGTTCAAAACGAAAAAAAGGGCGGGGACATAGCGGGTGAAAATAACGGACGTCAGAAGTCAGAACTCTGGCAAGGACTCCGGCGATTCATCCGCCTGCGGCGCAGGCTGGTGAAGCTTCTGGAAGTACTCTGTCACGCCGAACCCCTCGCAGGCGACAATTTCATCAGCCGGCGCGGGGATATACGGCGGCCGGGACACCTCGCCGAGCAAGTCCCACGCCACCCCGGCAAAGAAAGGGTGCGCCCTGACCTCGTCGGCGCCGCCTGAAAATCCCAGCCTTCTCGCAGGATCCTTATCAAGCAGGCGCGATATGAGGTCGGTGAGGTCCGGCCACCGCCGCTGGACGTCCGCGGAGAACTCGGGCTCCCGGAGCAGCACGTTCCGGAACGTCTCCCTCCGGTTCCGTCCGCGGAACGGCGTCCTCCCGAATGCCATCTCGTAGACGAGCACCCCGAGCGCCCACCAGTCAACGGAAAATTCGTGCCCGTCGCCACGGACCACCTCAGGCGCCACGTACTCCTCCGTCCCCACGAAGGAGAACGACCTCTCACACGCGACGACGCCGGCGCTGGCGGCCGAGGAGAAGCTCGCGTGCTTCTCGCCGCGGCTCGCCGACGTCAGCGCTCTCGCGGACTTGGCTTTCTTGAGATGGTCGACGCCGCTGCCGTCGCTTCTGTTGAGGTACCATGCCAGGTTACGCGGCTCCTGTCCGGATGACGACGCGGCCGCTGCGGACTCGCTTCTCGCGAAGATTCGGCGCAGGTGGCGGTACTGACGACCCCGGCCTTGGGCGTGGGGCTTCGGCGTCGTGGGCGACGGCGTTGTCGAGTAGCAGGACGACGATGCGGCGGACGTGGACGTGGACATGGAAGGAGACTTGGGCGGGAGCTGGCGGGAGAGGTCGAAGTCGGTAAGCGTGACGTGGCCATCGGCGCGGAGGAGGACGTTCTCGGGCTTGAGGTCGCGGTACGCGATCCCCGCCGCGTGGAGCTCGGCGAGCGCGGAGACGAGCTCGGCGGCGTAGAAGCGGACGGCGGCGGGGGAGAAGACGCGGTCGGGCTGCGCGCGGCGGAGCTCGTTGAGGTCGCCCCCGGCGCAGTAGGGCATGGCCCACGCGAGCAGGTCGGGCGTCTCGGCGCGGCCCAGCAGCGACGGGAGGTGCGGGTGCGCGAGGCGGGACAGCACGGACACCTCCCACCGCGCGCGCCGCGCGGCGTCCTCCTGCCCGCGCGCCCCGGGGCAGCGGCGCTTGTCGAAGACCTTGAGCGCGTAACAACACTCCGTCGTCGTCGCCGTCGTCGGCCCGGCGACGAGGAAGACCGTGCCCATGGCGCCGCGGCCGAGCACCCGCGCCGCGCGCACGGCGCCGAGGTCGATGTCCACCGTGGCCGTGCCCACGGGCTGCTGCATGACGCTTGACGCACGTCGTGTCGGATCGATGCGTGCGGCTTTGGCTCGTGATGAGTGAGTGCGAACAGCGCAGGCGTGTAGTGTGTAGATATATAAAAAGGATTATTGGAGGCAGGTGGCGGGTAATGTGCAATGTGGCGGCACAGTTTAATCGGTGTCTTTGTCTCATCCTGCTTCCCTTGCTAATGTTGCTGTCGTCTTCCAACGCCGCTTTGAGCTTTGGCGTTTTTCCTCGTCACATCGGTTTTATCCGAGATGAAGTTAATTAGCGAGTACTTGTACTCCTACTTAGGAGTGATTATCCAAGTGAGAGCCACTGCTTACTTAAAAAGTGTAGTTAAGGAGTGATTATGCAAGTGAGAGCTACTGCTTCTACTCGAAAAGGGTGGTTAAGGAGTGATTACCAAGTGAGAGTTACTATCTGGTTTGTCGGAGTGATTAGAAGTGGCAAATTTGGAACGCTACTCCGCTTTTCAGTCCAGCTTGCTTAAGAATTACAGCAACTGGCCGGACCCAACTAGGCGAGTGATTTGGCGCGCATGGCCCAGTTTTACTAAAATAAAGCCATATCTATTGCACAACTATCGATTAAATTATGCGATGAAAAGATAGATCACGCTCGGCGTGGAGCTCAAGGCCGGAAAGTGAAGCTTTACACGTGCGGATAATGTCAGCAGAAATCCTCTTCAGGGGCTCCTGATCGACACAAGCATCTATTCAAAGATTCAAACCTGAAGAGAAATGGCGAAGGCGTCAGTCAGGTGATGCAATGGGACGGCCATAGATAGATTCGGATGCCTAATCGAGGGTCGCGATTTGCACGTGAACAAAGACGATTGATGATGGTCTCGATCGATAGGACGTGTCGTACGTCTTCCGCTCCGTGAATTTTGCTTGGGATGCGGCTCGTGATTTGTGTTAGTGCACAGCGTACGCGCGACGTTACTACACTACCGCTAGCTGCAGTTGACGTGCCAATGCATAACAAAGTTAGACAACTAGTCCTTAGGTGCAATAGTGTGGTCGCCAATGACCATTGACCGCCACTCAAAGTTGCACACGCTCGTGGATTCTGGTGGCGTAGTTTCTTTCTCGGTAAAAACACGATTTAGTCTCACCTCTGTCCTGTTCAAAAAAGAAAAGAAAAAAATACCTCCTGACGATGACAATGCTGTTAGCCTGCTTAGATGAAGTTTCAGCTTGGTTTGTTCTGGAACCAAGAAAAGGAATAATTCAATAGCTAATTTTACTTTCCTGTGCTTGGATTCCCGAATGAGATTAGCCAGTGTGCAGATCTTTAGGCCAAACGTCACTAGGAGCAAATATGCATTTCTTCGGAAAATGTCTCTCCAGTATCATTCATTTTCTTGACTTCAGAACAAAACCTAGCTGAAAAGATAGTGTAGAAATAATAATAAAGGTAACTATCGGTGCATACACTATTCACTTCTTTGTACGATACACATTCGTGAACTATGTAAAATCTCGAAAAAAGCATATTACGGGGGGAAATGAGAAAAATAAGAAAATTGTTTTTAGATACCAAATATTAATTTGTTTTTTCATGTTATTATATAAGTTTGAGAACTCCATACCTGTAGTGTGACATTTTGACACTACGTTTCAAGGCCCCAACATAGGGGTCGGCCAAATAGTGTAAATTGCCCTCTTTGCAGCCAAGTACAGGAATTAGTGTGCCACTTCCTCTACTAGTGTCGTTTCACCATGCACATTTGGACCAACGAGTCGTATGTTGGTGTGGTTGCCATAATGTTCTTTTGGCGCTTTGGGCCAACGAGCCGTATGTTGGCGAGTGGTGGTATAATCTCGCCCTCGAACATGGGGTCACTAGAAAGGTGATGTACTCCATCATCATGCTTATATCTTGAGCGATTTGGAAGGAACGCAACGCTAGGATCTTCCGCCAAGTTGTTTCGCCATATACGTGGTTTATTTCGAGAATTAAAGATGAGGCGAGAGTGTGGGCTTTGGCGGGAGACAATTTCTTTAGTAGTGTAACAAGAGAGTTCTTAACGGTGGGGGTCGTGGCGGCGGCGCCTAGGATTTAGACCCACATGCGTTGTGTTGGGTTGAGGGTAGCCTCCCTAATTCTAGCCCATGGAGTTCTTAACGGCGGGGGTCTGTGTCATGGCCCTGCTCATTGGTCCGTCAACTCCAGCCGGCGGTAAGGACGGGGAGACTGGGCTGCCGGTGAAAATCATACGGTCCTTAACGGCAGATGATGGCGGCGTTTTGAGGCATCATTACCTTCATGAAGGAATCATCAGTGCAGTCCTTGTCTCCTTCCACGGGCTGCTCCGGGGGGAACCTAGATCTGGGTCTCCCGGGTTAGACGACGGCGATGTTCGGCGTCGTCTACATCCCGAGGACATCGTTTTGGAGCAGCTACTTGCTAGAGGGGGCAGGAGGAGGAGTGGTGTTGTTTCTACCGTGTCAAATACGAGGAGTTTCGGCCGCGCAATGCGGCGGGGTCTCGGCGACGAGTGCTGCTGATGGATACATGCAAGGTCGGTGGCGGTGTTTGGCGTCGTGGTGGTGTCGACGGCAGGTCTAACATGGTGAATATCTTGATCCCTGTCCTGAAGACGGGTGAGCGTAAGCAACTTTTGGAGCGTGTATGTCGATGTGCGTTGCGGTTTGCTGGACCGGTTGTACCCCTTGCTCTGGTGAGCGGCTTGGTGAGACATTCTGTTTTTAGATTATGCGCGTTGGTATGTTGTGAGGGCATACGGTCATTTGCTTGGCCACTCCATTCATCAGTCTTGTAGGTAGCTAGATGTCGCTAGGTTGCTAGTTTCAGATTTAGTTGATTGATTTATTAAATATGGTGATTTTTGTTTGGTGTGCAAACATTTTGATACAAGGGTGGATTGAACCTCCTTTCTGAAAATAATAATGATAATAGGAGAGTAATGAAGTCATATAGCTTTCCCTAGGAAACAAAACCCTTAAAAACTTCTTAATTAACAAAAATGTCTTATTTTTAAAGAAATATACTGGCATACATAGTAAAGAAAAGAAAAATATGTTTATAAGCGTGAGAAGAGACGGAGGTTGGAGACGGTAGCGATGGAATTTTTAATTCTTCAAAAGCAATTTGACACAGGCTCGTGTAGCTACGTCGGATTCTCAGTTTGGCACAACGTAGAACTTGGAGAGCGGAGAGAGCCCGTGCCAGAAGACAAATTCTCAGTTTGGCGCACAATGTGGCAAACACTGATGTTACTGCAATTCTGCTACTGCGTGTCTGGGTGAGTCAGTGCATGACTCACGCCTCCTCTTTCCCCCGTTTTACAGGATAGGTGCAATTGCCACTTGTGGCAACCAGATCGCAGGTTCGTTGGTAACAGATCTCGTGGCAGGAACCGGACCTACATCATTGAACCGTACCACGTCCAGATTGCATCTGATCATCTCCCCCTACCAGAGTTTCAGTGTCCAGCGCAGCTAGCTGTCCAGACACGCAGCGTTCAGTACGTAATGTTTACTAACAGTGTCCGTCAGTGCTGTGAATCTATCGGTAAGAAACAACGCACCACGATTGCAAGGGGCAAATCACTGTTTTTTTCTCAGCACTCAACAGGAGGGTTCCAAAATAGCCTGAAACCCTGCATCAAGTTGGCGGGAAAAAAGATGTGTACTCCTACCTTTTTACTTTTTTTAGAAAAAACATTACGTGCAGTGCCTCTCATCTGCTTTTATTCTCTCTTTAGTACGTGTCTCCCAGTTCTGTCTTTTCTCCAAGTTATATACTCAGTATAGTTTTTCCGTGGAGCCCTGCCTGAATTCTAGGGTACGTAACGTAACCTGCCGTGACGCTTCAACCAACAACCCAAATGCTCCGACCGAACCATTCCACACTCCACGCCTGCACTGCACGACACATGCATGTGTATGAGATGGACCAGCAGTGCCGGCGATGGCCGATCACGCCACGGCGTACGTGGTCAAGGTTTATACCTTGGTCGGTAGCTGTCATTACTCATTGCTCATCAGGCTCCTGATCGAAAATCTTGTTTTGTTCGTGTCTGAAACAATGATTACTCGGATGGCATGATCAGAGAACGTGGTTAGGCATGGCGTAAACGCACGTACGTGTCACGCAGCAATCGAGCTGCAGGAGCAGGACGCGGGATCACGTCCGCTTCGTGCTTGCTTGACGAAATGGTCGTGAGAGACAACGAGACATGCATGCATCCTCCCATTAATTTGCATCACCATTATTATCAGCAGTAGCTCGATCTATCTCCTGGTGTCATCTTGTTACTATTGGAGCAAGATTAGCCTCCTAGCTACTCGATCAACACAGCAGGCGATCACATAAACGATCGAGTAGTCTTTAACAACTCGCAAGTGGAATGCTGAAGTCGTAAAGCTGATGAGTTGCAGACATGTTAGCGCCCACACTGTGCAAAGCCTCAGTTAGAGTAGTACAACTGCAAGTTTCTCGCCATTTTCTTATATAGGTGGAGAGGCTAACACTGTCGGCCATTACACGCCAATGTTCTAGAACAAAGGGAGACAATTAGCGTTAATCCTGAAGATCGCCCTAATAATGCGTGGTACCTGGCCTTGTAAAGGGGGGGGGGGGGGGGGGGTGACAGAGATAGGAAAGGCGGCCATTGCAGGACAAGAAGGCTTTTCCGTCTGTTTCTGCGTGACCAACTGATGATTAGAGATGTCTAAATCGGAAGTAGGCCCTCGAGTCCTTGACCTTTGGCGCCAAGGAAAAATGACATTGTAGCGATTAGAGGCACTAATCAATATTGGTGTCATGTTTGGTGATATGGTTTGTGCAGTGATCACACCTAGAGGCTAGAAGGTGGTTTGTATCTCGTATTTAGATTGCTTTTGGTAAAGCGGATCAAAAGGGGTCGGAAACTCGACTACGTCCGGTCGAATTTTTGGCAGATAAGACCACCTCAAAATGTGAAAAGCCAAAAAGGACCACCTGCCAATGGAATAGCCAAATCTACCGTGGCGGCAGGCTGGCCAGCCGACGCGTGGCGCATGCCGCCACCGACGGAGGCGGCAGGGCCTGCCGCCACGGCCAGAGGCGGCACGCCGTATAGCGGCCGACGCGACGCGGCAGGCGGGCCCACAATCCCTGCGGAAGACGACGTGATTCCCGGGCGCGGGCCGCACTGATTCCCTGGCCCTGCCGCACTGATTTTCATGCGTGTTACTTTATTCGCATGCGCGAACGTTGCTGCATTTTCTTCCGACCGGGACAAGTTTTAACACTGGTGTGATTGCTACTGATTCCGAGGAGAGCAGACGACCTGATTTCGAGGAGTGAATTGCGCGCGGAAGAGAGCATCCCTCTCTCTTTATATGCTGGTGTGCTGTCTACTCCTCTCTGTGCTCTCTACTTCTCTGCTCTCTGCTCCTCTCAAAACTGGTTGTGGTTGCTGAGTTAGCTACTCCTCTCAACACTAGTTCATGCACGTAGCTGGCTTAGAGCGTAGAAGTTTTGGTGTGCTGCTCTCTGATTAGTGTGCCACCAACTCCCATAGAGTGGCTGTGATTTGAAGACATTTGTTCACCATTTTGTGAACGAACAAGTACTACAATAAGGTACGAATTTTCTGATATATTGACAGATTTTACGTATTTTAATTAAGTTGTATTTGATATTTATTTCACTAAGTTGTACCTGTCATGTATTTTAATAAATATGTACTTGTTATCTATTTTACTTAAGGTGTACTCGTTATGCAGGTAATGGGGTCTCATGTGCCAGAGCTGCTGCAGGGTTCGTGGGACGCCGGTCACCGTTGCCACCTCTGGTTAGACCCTCGGGCCTATGTAGAACCCCCACAAGCTTTTAGGCTGCGAACCATTAAGCACAATTGGCGGTGTGATGCTTTCGTGGACCATCTTCGGGCATATGGACTTCTTGCTTATTGTAAGCTTACGTCTAGCGAGGAAAAATTAATGTTAGACCCATCTCTTCTATCAGCTCTTGTTGATCGTTGGAGACCCGAGACTCACACTTTTCACTTACGTTGTGGGGAGTTGGCACCTACACTTAAAGATGTCGCCTTAATCACTGCTTTGCCAATAAGCGGTGAGGCATTGGTCCCTCCAGCATATTCTAGTCACTGGAAGGATAATCTAGAAGTTAGGCTCGGGGTCAATATGCCTGCAAACACATGCAGTGGAACGCGTCCTAGAGGTGTACCTATAGCATGGCTAGTAAACAATTTTAGTGAAATTCCTGCCGATGCATCACCTGATAGGCAACGTAAGCATCTATTTGCTTATCTGTTGTATCTCTTCGGTATCATGTTTCCTTCCTCACACGGTGACATAGTTTTCCCCAGTCTTATTACAATTGCGGAGAGGATAGTAGATGATCCTTTACCCGACTACCCAAGATACAGCTTTGGTTCAGCTATGCTCGCATATACGTATAGGGGGTTATGTGACGCCACCAAAAAAAACCAAGACAGGAAAAACGGCTCATGTCCTTGCTGTTAGCTATGAGTTTCTCCAGCTATGGTCGTGGGAGTACCTACCTGTTGGACGTCGCCTGATAGGCAGCCGAGAGAAAATCCACCCATACAATTTCAGACAGGAAGAACATGCCCCACTTACTTTTGCAAGCCGGTGGACACATGCTAGAAGACGGTGGTCGACACTCGTGGTACACGGTTGCTACCCCGAATACCACGAAGAGTTCGAGCGTCTTGATGAGACCACCATCACATGGAACCCGTGGACCAATGATGATCTTCGTGCTATATGGGGTGATCAGCCAGTCACACCGGATTGCTTCACAGATGAGCACTTGTGGATGACACGATGCACACTATTATTTATGTGGATGGTTGAGCCATATAATCCCGAGCGTGTCATGCGACAGTTTGGTCTCTATCAGGTTGTCCCTCCACCACCACCGAGACGAGTGGACGAGGGAATACATACGTAAGTTCAATGCCTCATGTTATTTTTCAACATTATGCTTGGTCATTTTAATAAAGGATGTCCGTCCATTTGATTGTAGGCAAGACAATAAAGGCCAAAATTGTTGTGACTGGAGTGCTCGTAATCTGTCCTGGATACAGATATGGAATAATGAAGCATTGTCAAATTTAGTTCGAGAAAACAGGTAATTTAGTCTTTCTATTTATTCTTCTGACTGACGTGCTAATTAAAATTAAGATTAACATTTTAAAATTATGCAGGCCTTACGACCATCATACAACCCCAACATACAATCGGTGGTATTCAAATAGCACGCGTACTCTACTTACAGCTGCTCCACCATCAAAGACAGAAGAGATCACACGAGACGACCAGTTGGTTCGAGGGATTCAACGGTCATCAGCTTACGATCGTGAAACCACGGTATATATATTTTATTTGGTTAATTTCTCGTGCTTCCAATTCTATCAATTTATGTTATACCAATTTTATTTTGTTCAGATTGCCGACTATCGCGAATTCGCCCGGGATTCGCAACGCGCTTTACAACTGGCTAACATGAATTCTACAACTGGCAAGTCATTGATGAGGCGCATTTTCAATAGGGCCATGAGCGGTCTTCAGAGATTTGGTTGCACGAGAGATGACACTATCCCGCAAGCTTACGACATGCCGGAAGCGCCATCATCCAGACCGAGTGAGGTGGGCACTAGCCAACGACACCCGATCCATCCGCGTCGTACCATGTCGGGTAGGACTACCGCACCAACATTTCCTAGGCAGGACTCGTCTCTTCTTCATGGCGGCACACAGGTCTTATCTTATAGTAAACAAATATCATTTTTCCATATATCTATTTTTTTTGTACTTGTACATATATAGAATATTTTGATCACGTATGATGATGCTTATAATAGGAGCAGAATCCTATTCCACGGGCTAGCCCGCACGGAGGACGGTACTCCTATACTGAAGGAGAGGGTTCACATATGCGCAACACGACACAGGTGTTCATATATACTAAATATATACTAAGTCACAATATTCTCTGTCTACTACTTACAAAATTTTTACTACCTCCGATCCATATTAATAGGTGCTGAAGTGGATGTATTTAGACATGTTTTATTGCTAGATACGTCCACTTCAGCACCTATTAATATGGATCGGAGGGAATACGTGAATAGAAAACTACATATCCTACATGGGAGGAGACGGGAGCTGGTTTAGGACACAATATGGATCCACCAGAGTGTCGTTCGGAGCGGTTCAACACGACACAAGTATGTTAATTTTTTGCCCACGTCTCAACCACATCAATGCATACCGGGACACAACATTATATAGCATACATGCCATGCCTATTATTTACAAATTCTTTCCATAAACAGGATACTATTGAGTCTACGTGGGGCGAGATGGCGGCCGGTTATGGATTCACTATGCCCCCATTGCAGGGTCGTCATCATCAGATGCATGAACCAGAAAACGTCGGAACATCACCGGTTCCTGAAATACTTACCGAATTCTTTGGTTATGACCCTACGGGCGCAACTTCTAGTTTAATTCCTGAATATTCAGAATATGAACCAGTGATACGTACCCCGTCTCCCGAATCTTCACAGCAACGGGATGAAGAGTCCATCATTCCTCCCCGTAATGTTCGGGCACCCCGCAAGTATGGCCATTCAACGCCTCCCCCACGAGCTCCTCGCCGAGGCCGAGCACGACGTGCCTAACACATCTCTCCATGCGTACACATATAGAGTTTTTTATGTACGTGAGAGACATATGACTACCTATGTATCAGTAATATTCCTATTTTTTTATCCCGGACATGTTCATATTATGAGTTTTTGTCGCACGAATTATTATTATTTTATGAAGACGAAATTGATTGAATTATCATGCAATCAGGCTAAGCCCAAGAATCAGCGTCCTTTTGTCCGAATTCACCTTCGTCCTCACAGGAAAAATGAAAGCAGCGCATGGGAATGAGTGTTCACCGAAATCAGTGCGGTCGGGGCCAGGCGTGCCGCCTCCGCCCAAGGCGACAGGCCCTGCGCCCGGGAATCAGCGCCGTCTGCCGCAGGGATTGTGGGCCCGCCTGCCGCGTTGCGTCGGCCGCTATACGGCGTGCCGCCTCTGGCCGTGGCGGCAGGCCCTGCCGCCTCCGTCGGTGGCGGCATGTGCCACGCGTCGGCTGGCTAGCCTGCCGCCACGGTAGATCTGGCTATTCCATTCGCAGGTGGTCCTTTTTGGCTTTTCATATTTTGAGGTGGTCTCATCTGCCAAAAATTCCGTCCGGTCCGGGGCTTCAGGTTTCAGATCACCGAAAGCCCCCATTTCTGCAAGACATAAAAACGTGGTTAATTTCTCTAGTCCATTGTTATAAATCATCCGTTGAGGTGTATTTTTTTTTTTTGACAATCAATAACATAATTTTATTTTATTTTATGCCTGTGTCTATTCTGACGTTAGGTATCAGAACCGCGCGCTTCGGTTGTTCGGTTTGATGCACCCGTGAATGGACCGGATTTTTAGAAGGAAAAAGTCTATTTTAAACCTTAAACTTGTAGAGGTCGGGCGGATTAAACCCTGAAGTCCAAATCCATGTCGTTCGCACCCTGAAATTATGAATCCTGGACTAAATTGAACGCTGCACATGTTTGGTGCACCGGGAATTCCACGATCCTGGCCGGGATTACAGATGACTCTCTCTGTCGTGTGGACCCTAGGTGTCAGATCCTTCTTCCTCAATCTGGCAGATTCAACCAGGTACGGGCCACAGTGCGGGGATCATGTGGAGGCGGCAGATGCCTCGAGGGAAAGAGCAGCAACAAGATGCGGCTGCTGGCCACAGCCTGTCCGAGACATCGGCATGGCCTCCACACGCATAGCCACCGGGCGTTCCAGTTTGCGGATGCGGATACTCTCGTGTTCCTCGTGGCGGTTTGAGCGGGGCCGGTGGTGGACGCTTCTGAGCCGGTCGCAAGGTTCCCCTATGTAGCGCTTCAAGCGAGCGGTTGTAGCGCTCGCCCGCGTGCGCGCTGTTAGATGGGCCGACCCATTAACGGGTTCGTCCCCTGTACTTTTTTAGGTATTTTTTTCCCCAAATGTGAACTATTTTCAATTTTGAACAAATTTTTAGTTTGAACATTTTAGAAGATATAAATGATTTCAAACATGTAAAATTCTAAATTTTGGAAAAAAATTAAATCTGAAGCAGATTTCAAATTTGAACAGTTTTTAAATTTGAACAGTTTAATTTTGAACAAATTTCGAATTTGAACTTTTTTTAAGTTTGAACAAAAAAAATCAAAAAAAGAAAGAATAAATAGAAAAGAAAAAGAAACAAAAAAAGAATAAAGCGGAAAAGAAAAAACAGAAAATAGGAAAAAAATGAAAACAGGAAAAAAAGAGATAATAAAATCACTAACAAAAGGACTATGTTACCAACGAAGCTGTGGCCCAATGGCTCGTGTGCTGCGCCCCGTCCAAGAGTTCCCAGGTTCGAACCCCCACGCACCGCACGCACCTCCCATTCTCCTATTTTCGTGAAAAATTTCTTTAAATGGGCCGATCCACCTAAAAAGTTTACACGGGCGTGTCGTATTAGGTAGTGCTATGAGCCTGTATAGGTTTCCGGTCGCAAGCACACTGCAGTCGACGCCCACGCTTCTGAGCGGGCCCGGTGGTGGACGCTTCTGAGCCGACGAATTTGCTACATGGGCGTGTGAGTCGTTGCTGGGCTGTTCAGAGAGCCAAATATGGGCTAGTGGACACTGGCATCGGGCCTGCAGGGCTCAACATAATAGTGGTCAGAGTTGTGAAAAAACTTATGGGCTAGTAACCTATATGACCTGTGACTGACTCACCGGTGGTGCCCGACCCATGCGGCTTTTCACCATTCTCGGTTACATATCGAAGATAGCCTAACGTGGGTAGCGACGCTCTCAAAATCTTCCGCCCTGATGATCGAAGCGCCCGTGTAAGTTTTTTCAGGCGGTCCGGCCCATTAAGCGAATGCAACGAGAAAATAACATGTTTTCTTTATTTTTTGTTTAAACTTTAAAATGTTTAAATTTATATTTTTTCGAATTCGAAAATTTTCGGATAAAAAACCTGTTCAAATTTAAAATTTGTTTAAATTTAATGTTTGTTCAAATGAAAAATCGTTCAGATATAAAATTATTCGTATTTGAGAATTGTTCATATGTAAAATTTGTTCATGTTTGATTTTTTTTATATTTGTTCAAACGTAAAATTTGTTCAGAATTAAAAATAATCCATATTTAGGGGAAAAAAAACGCATGGTACAGCAGTGCTGGATGGAGCGATCCTCCTCTCCTAATGGGCCGGCCCATTTGCGCGCCCCCGCGGGCGATCCACTATAGCGCTCGCTACAAGCGTGCTATAGGGGAACCCATCGCAACCACTGTTTATTGCTTATAGCGAGTCATAGTTCCAACTCGCCCGTTTATAAATTTGAAGCGGGTCAGTCCATTAACAATTCCTATAGTAGAAAAGATGAGAAAATAAGAGAAATGAAGGGGGATTCGAACCTAGGAACTCGGCCCGGGAGAGATAGGGCCATAGCAACTGGGCTATGACAAAATTGTGTCTAACTTTCTTTCCCGTCGCGCCACAGACCGAGGAGGAGGAGGAACATTTCCGTCGTGCCGTCGAGGCGTCAGAGCTTCAGGAGATTGGGATGTGGCCCGAGCTTGCTCCAGCGCTCCGCGACCCCTAGGCGCGGGCGAGGAGCCTGGCGGCGCAGCAGTAGGTGCCGCCATCTCCACCTCCGACGCAGCTGCAGGTGCCACCGGAGGAGCAGACGGGGTCGTCTGGCTCCGCGGTGTCACAGACGCCACCACCAGCGCACCTCTACGCGCCGCCACCCTACATAATCTTAGAGTTTGCTCTAAACCCTCTCCGGGAAGGATTAGGAGAAATCGTATATGTGCGGCTGTTGTTTCTGCTTACTGCTGCTCTACAGGTTCGACGGTTGATCACTATGAGCAATACAAACTGTAGTGAGCAAAGTAAAAAAAAAAAAAAACCTTAGAGCGTTATGTTGTGGTCGGGTTTTCTTTTTAGTCAGGGTGTTGTAGTGGGTAACATGTTTAGTTAAAGTTTTGTGACATTGTACGAACTAACATCATATAGAGAATTAGAAAAAAAAGTCATCACATAAAAATATTATTAAAATAGTTTTACTTTATTCAAACGGAGCTTGGAATTTTTTTTTTCAAAATCATGAAATTCTTTAAAACGTCAACATATATTTTTTTTTGAACCAATGAACAAACTTTTGAACTCGGTGGACATTTTTTTAATCCACTAACCAGTTTTTTGAATCCATCAACATATTTTTTCTGATCCCATGAACTTTTTTTAAAAAAATATATGTGAACCTTATTTTAGAACCCTAAACATTTTTAATTCCTTTTTGAACCTCATGAATAATTTTTTAAATATGAAAGAAACATTCTTCGAGTCCACAAACATATTATTTTGAACCAAAAAATAATATTTTTGACCTTGTGAAAATATTTCTGGCGTCGTGAGCCTATTTTTAAATCCCTGAAATATTTGTAAAACCACATATATGTATATATATTTTTAAACACGTGAACAGTTTTTAATATGTACGTCTCCGTGAACAACTTCGATATCATTTTGCAAACCGCGAAACTTTCTTCGAATTCATGACAATATTTTTCCGAATCCGGAGATGCAAACGGCGTAAAAACCATGTTAGCAACCAAACACGCCCCTATTGGTTTGGTTATCTCTGGCATCAAACATTTGGTGAGAAACTTCACAACGAGTTCTTGTTGTTTACTTTGGTGGGCTGGATTGTGCTCTTTTGCCCCAGCGGTGGTCTCACATCTGTGTGGTGTGGTTGTTATATTAATATGGCGTGGCGTAAGCCCATTTCGGTCCTAGTAAAGCGGCGAATATCTTAGCTAAATCATGTAAGATATGAAATTTAGTTCTGTCTATTGTATTTGGGGAACGTTTTGTACTGATGTTATTTAATCAATCAATAAATTGAATAAATCGCCGTATGAAAAAACAACAACAGTGTTTTTGTTCCAATCGGTTTGAACGGTAGACGGAGCGTTTGAATTCCAGACCGGAATCAATCAACAATCAAGACGACGTGCTCTTCAGTGTCGGGTCCTACTATTTGGAACGGAAAAAAGGACAACGCGTACGCCGCCCCTGTCCTGACGCCATCGACGTCGGTCAAACCGTGAACTAAAGGTTGAATTGAAACCACGGCAGTAACTCAGAAACCGTCTTCTCGCTGCAGCTTTGTCAACGCTGATCCTCTTGCCGCTGATCTCCTCAAGCACGGGCCTCGGCTGTTTGTCTTCTCCTGTCTACTTTTTTTCTTTGACAAAAGTCAATTGGTCTTGTTCATGCTAGCGTTTGGAGAGAACAAATTCGGTAAATTTCTCACTGAAAAGCCCATATGCACCCGTACGGCAAACGGTCTGCAAATTCCACATGATATTTCTTGTTTTTGCCGCCGTGAACACGGAGCAGGCTGAAGATTCATGGGTTCATACCAATCTTCAGCACGAAGGAGAGCACAATTCGTAGCACCAGCAGACAAACCAAGATTAATTAAGCAGGGGCGAGCGAAGGAGTCAGCAAGCAATCGCTCTCGAGGAAAAGACGACCGGCCACCACGAGCAGGCAGGAGAAAGGAGAGTTGGCGTGCGTCTCCACCGCGGGGCGAGACTGCCATGTGGCGTCCACGATAGCAACCCGGCGTCCTAATCAACCCTGCTTTCTGCTCTGCGTATATTGTTAGGGAATAATAATCGAGCAATTGCAATGATACAATCTCGAAAGAAAAAGAAAAAACAATGACACGTCTGCTAATGGAGTGCGTAGGACGGTGGACCTGGCCTGGCCAAACAAACAATTGCAAAGGTGAGAGGGAGAGAGGATACCTTTAGAAACGGATTCAGTTTAAATAGTATGGACCAAAACGTTTGCCAATCTTTGTTCGAAAAAAAAAATGTTTGGCAATCAAGCTACTACTCATTTTGATTCCTGCAATGATTGAACAATCATGGGAAAATTGGCAAATGATTTTGCACAAATAATGGGCAAGCTAAATCATGTGGAGCATACACATCCCATCCATTTCTTTCCCATTCGCCTCAACCACCGCCCTGTAGATATATTACACACTATTCCTTTTCTCCCACCTCTTTTCCTCCCATTTCCGATAAAATATAAAAAAAGGGAAAAACTTGAAGAACAACAGCATGATAACAACAGCCCACACGTTGAAATTCCATTCTTTGTTTCTTTTTTTTGGCTTGCCTTGGGCTAAAATTCCTCCGTTCGTGTCTTAGAACCTGACGATCTTGGCTGCGCGCACGACGGGGTTGTCCCTGGCGATGGCGTCCCTGGCGGCGGCCTTGTAGTCGTAGGTGCAGCCGTGGCGGTCCGAGTAGCGGTGCTCGCCGCAGAACGTCTTGTCGCACCGGCACCGGAACCCGGTGAGCCCCACGCGCTTCCGGCAGCTGGAGCACCGGTTCACGGACGTCTTTGTTGTCGCCTTCACCTCCGGCGTCGGGGCCGGGTCCGCGGCGGCGCATGCGGCGGGCGAGGACTCCTCCGGCGCCGCCGGTCTCGGCCTGTCGACGACCACCACGGGCGTCGACACGGATACCGCCGGCATGGAAGAAGAAGACGGCGATTCCTGGGCGGCCAGGAAGCAGTTCTGGCAGAGGTTCTGCGTGGCCGGGTTGCCCGGGAAGCCGCAGCTGTTGGCGCAGAGCGTGATCTCCGGCGCCCGGACCTCCGTGGGCTCCTCCTTCTTGTGGTCGCGCTGCGCCATGGGGACGATCGAGCGAGCAGGCTGTGTCTGTGTGTGGACGAGTGCTTGTGTCTGTCCGGACAATCCGTACGTCGCGGTATGGGAGGCTGGGGGAGGAAGAGAGCGGGGGCAATGGGGGAATGTTTGTGGAATTGGATCGGCGAGGGGAAGGGAGCGGAGATCGGGGCGGTTTTATGGGGAGGAGGAGACGAGGCGGGACGCGCTCCCTCGAGGACGCGACAGCGACCTTCCTGCCCCCGCGTGTTATACTATTTTCCCCTTCCGGTATTGGCCTCGTTGGGGGGACTGCGTGAATTGCCGACGCTGCCCCCCGTTTTGGCCAGTGACGGCACGGGCTGGTTCGTCGTCCCACAAAAAAAAAGCGATGGCTGTGCCGCGGGGAGGAGAAGGCGATGGAAACGTGAGGGACGACGTGGCTGGCACCCGTGGCTCGCTACGAGCCGCATGCAGGTTCGAGCCACTACTAGGCTGGATCCAACCAGAGAGGGGAAAAGGTCCAATTTAAACCCTGAAGTCGTAGTGGTCCGGCGAATGAACCCTGTCGTTTGCACCTCAAATTACTGGATCCCGGTCTACATTGAACCTTGGACATATTTTTCAGAGTTTTTTTTTTCTAAATTGTTAAGAAATACGCATCGCCTCACTGATTAAAGGGGCTCACCTGTCATATTCATCTGTTTCCCCAATCTCTCAAAATCATTTCTAAATTAGATCATTCTCAATTTTGCATCGTTGTTCAACTATCAAATTAGCGTATTTATACGCGTGCGTACGGTGTTCAGAGTCAAATTCGCATATTATTATGTATACGCGTACGCAGTCCAAATCAGCTAGCTAGGTAGTTCATGGTGGCAGGGGATCGTGCGGGCATGGAATTGTGCTGGCAGGGATTGTGCAGGCGGGTTGAATTCGCTTAATAGGAGGCTGTGGCCATGGGCAGCTGTTCCCCATGGAGTTCCGGCCGCCGGAGACATGGAACAATCTAGCGGTGGTACCTCGACGAGCAGCAGACCATGGAGAGTTGGAGACCTAAAAAAAAGCAGACCATGGAGGCAAAGGGAAGCTCTCAGCGTGAGGTTTCGCGTCACTTGGACGCTGCCCCGCACCCGCATGACCATTCTGCATCAGCGCATAGCGTGCCTGCTAATTTGGTTGCTCCGATCAGATCGATCCGGAGTGAAAAAATAAAGAAATTACGACAGAGAGTAGAAGATGAATATGACACCTGGAACCCACTGCCAGTGAGGTAACTTGTAATCCTGGCCGGGATTGTTGATTTCCCAGTGCGCCAAACAGATCCAGGGTTCAATATAGACTGGGATCCAGTAATTTGAGGTGCAAACGACAGGAATTTTGAATTTAGGGTCCAATCCGCCAAACCGTTACGACTTCAAGGTTTAAAATGGACTTTTTCCACCAGAGAGGGGTCGTGATTGCTGCGCCCGCACGCAGCGTCGAGCTGGTTTGGTACGTAGGCGTGTGGTAGTGCGGGGAGGGGTAGGATGGTCACCCACCGGGCGCCGTGGCGTTTCGTGGACACGGGCGTGTCGTCTGTGTTAGGAATAAAAGTTGTCCAAACGCCGTAGGCAGCGAACCATCGCGTCTGTTCCCAACAGACCTGAAGATTGTAACCGACATTGTACTCGCAACTGTTCGGGTACTATATATACCCAGCAGTCCCTATCAATAAAACTACCGATTCACTTCTATCTCTCTACTCTTCACACGTTATCATGCACGCGACTCTGCCAAAGCAATAGGCAACAGTAGAAGAGAAGAACAGAGAAAGGTGAGATGGCTTCTCTGGCACAACTCGCTTTTTCTTTCGCTCGATTTGTGGCCGGGGAACACCGTCGCGGCTATCCTCGCCGGATTTTCTCCCTCGCTGCCGCTCGCCGGTGGAACTCCGGACGTCTCCGCGGCTGGAACGGCGGCATCCGCCGCCGCTACCACGGCAACCGCTGGGTGCGCCGTCGCCGCTTCGGCGGCCGCCGCCTCCGCCGCAACCGCTGGGCGCATCATGGCAACCGCTGGCTGCAGCGCCACCACTCCCCAGGAGGAGCAGGGCCAAGCACCACGGCTGCTGTGCGCCAGGAACACCCGGTGGCCGGTGCGGAATCGACCGTCGTCGCCGCGCCGGAGGTCGCCTCGCCGGGCATTGCCTCGCCGGGCATCACACCTGACGAAGAGGTCGACGGTCTGAACGAAAACGAGGCCTCCGCCTCGAACGCCACAGCGAACACCGACGACCTGATTCCGCCTCCGCCGGCGTTCTCCGTTCCGCCCATGGAGTGGCTACTGGACGGTCCAAGCAGTTGGCTTGCCGACGATCCCGAGCGCGACTTCGGCGATGAGGAAATCCCGGCGCCGCCACCGCCACCGCCAGCGCCAGCATCACCTCTGGCGAAATACTACTGCATGCACCACGGATTTGGGCCATGCCTTCCGTCGCCGACGCCCTCCGACGAGGATCCCGAGCACATGGCTCCGCCAGGCTACGGCCTCGTGTCGGAGTTGTCCTCGCCGTCAATGGTGAAGAAGGAGGAGGTAGAGGACGCGACCCCTGTACGCGCCGCTCGGGCTCTCCCCGACCTCAACCTCCCCGCGCCGGCCATGGAGGAGGCCATGGAGGAAGCGAATAAAGAAGATGAGTCTCCAATACTCACCCTCCCCACGCCCTCGCCGGAAGCGCGGGTGCTCCTTCGCCGGTTCGCTGCAGCCATGGCGACCCGCCCCACCGGAATCCGCACGGGCACTTGGGCGCCAGAGGCGCTCGGCCTCACCATCCGCGCCGTGGAGTCACGCCCCGACGAGGCCGCCAGCAACCGCCCATCTTCTTCCACGGAGGGGCCTAGCTGCCGCTAATGGGGCTGGTCGTGAGCTCTGCCTGGAAGCAGTACAGGAGGAAGAGGAACCTGTGGAGAAGATGCTCGATGAGTTAACCTTATCCAGCACTCCGCATTCTCCTTTTGACCCACTGGTCCAAGCGGTGCATAGTGACATAGGCCTAACAGGCCACGTCCTGCTAGTACTACTACTATATTAAGTTGATTAGTATGTACTAGGCACTAGGCAGATTAGATTTCTACTGCACATCTGCCCCTACCAATATCAAATATATTGTATATTTATATGTACTGTTGTTTCGGTTTATGCTTTAGTCAGCTTGACCATCTATTGTATTGTACATATATATATTGTAGACCATATGTCTATTCAAATATGAAATATGACATGTTATATATTTGCCTTTAGCATATCATGACATGTTATTTGGTACAACAATTCTTGCAACTGAAATTTTATTTCTTGCAAAATTTCTCATTAATAAAAATGATGAGATAAAAAAAAAATGTGACTATCTCGAATCATATTTGTGAAACACAAGGTGATGGCATCTACTGTATAATTACAGATTATCCATCATTGCGAGATATTTTTTTTATGATAAATAATATCTCCAAAGTGCTCTTCCAAATATATTGATGTCAAAGTATAACACAGGGTATTAGAAAAAGACATCTACTGACATACGTCAGATTATGTTTTCTAATACTGAGAGATGTATTCCATAAAATGGAAATTATCTACAATGTGTTAACTTGAAATTCGAAGATCTACACATATGAAAACATCAGCCTAAAAGCTTAATTTGTTCCTCTAGAACAAATTTGTTGTTTACCAAAATAAATTTTACTATCAAGTAAAATTAATCAAATGCATGATCATACATGCAGGAAAAATGGCTGGCATCAATAAGAAAGAATTCGAAGAACTACAAGTCGATGGAAGTAACTATCTATCATGGGCCATGGATATGAAAATAAATTTGACTGGCCGTAACCTTGGACCTTGCATTGTCACACCCCCTGAAAATGCTCCAGAAATACCGCAAGTGATAAAGTATGCAGCATTACATTTCATAAGGCACCACCTCCATCCCGATCTAAAAACTGAATATATGATGGAGGAGGACCCATTAGCCTTATGGAACTCCCTCAAGGAGAGATATGACCAACAAAGAGCAGTAATGTTGCCGGAAGCCCAGAGAGAATGGTCTCTCATAAGGTTCCAGGACTTTAAGTCTGTGGCTGCATATAATTCTGCTGTGCATAAGATCAACTCCAAACTGAGATTTTGCAATCAGCAGGTTTCAGATGAGGACTTAATAGATAAAACCTTATGCACTTTCCACCCATCAATGAGGATATTGCAACAGCAGTATCGTCAACAGAAATATACTAAGTATTCTGAGCTTATATACACACTACTTCAGGCCGAGAAGCATGATGAGCTTCTCATGAAAAATCATAATGCTCGCCCAACGGGCGCAATGCCAATCCCTGAAGCACATGCTAATGCTCATTTTACTAAGAAATTTGGAAACCGTAAAAGGAACTTCCGAGATTTCAAAGGAAAGTGGAAAAACAACAATGGTCAAAAGACCAATGGTCGATCAATGGGGAAAGGTCACTTCAAGAAAAATGACCGTAATAACAGTTCTCAAACTTGTCAAAGGTGTGGATGTGCGAATCATCGTACTAACAAATGTCGTATTCCCAAGCATCTCGTGGATCTATACATGAAGTATGGAGGAAAAGGGAAACAAGTCCATGGAAACAAAGCTGAAGCTCACTTCAACGTAATAGAAGACAACTCTCAAGTTGGTCCATCTCAAAGTTCTATTGAAGAATTCAAGCCAAAAGAGGATATCATCCTCGATGAAAACATGCTTGTGGATTATACCCAAGATGTTTTTGGAGACCTCAATTAATCTCCATGAACAATTGATGTCATTTAGCTATTTAAATACTATAAAATGTTATATTGTATAACAATTAGTAGAATAAAGTCTATCAGACTATGTATATAGTATTATGTGAATCAGACATAATATTGTAATGTATTTATATTGGAAGTTTGTAATATAAATACCATGTATGTAATTTCATGAATATATGAATAAAATAAGATTTATTCTAAAATATTCTATTTATAGAAATTTTACGGGAAACAATCCGATGGAAGAAGAATTATGTTTAGTGGATAGTGCTACCACTAATACAATTTTAAGGGAAACAAAATACTTCCAAACTCTTACAAAGAGGAAGGAAGATGTTATGACCATAACTGGTAGTAACAAAGCAATTATTGGTTCAGGAAGAGCCACTTTCACACTTCCTATGGGTACTACTATTGTAATTCAGAATGCACTCTTGTATCCTGAATCTACTCGTACCCTTATAAGTTTCAAAGATATCCGATCTAATGATTTCCATCTAAAAACGGTTAAGATGGATAACAAAGAATTTTTGCTTTTAACAAAAAGCAACGGATATGAGGAAGAAACTCTTGAAAAATTCCCTACATTCTCATCCGGATTATACTTTACATACATCAAACCCGTACCTTATGTTGCGTATAAAATAATTTTTCAAAATCTTGATAAATTCAAGACTTGGCATGATCGCCTTGGTCATCCTGGAATAGGTATGATGAGAAAAATTATAGGCAATTCTGTTGGTCACAATTTACCAACTACAAGATTTCCTAAATCATCAGATTTTGTATGCACCGCATGTGCTACTGGGAAATTAATTATTAAGCCATCCTACCTCAAAGTTAAAAATGAGTCACTCAATTTTCTTGAAAGAATTCAAGGAGATATATGTGGTCCAATACAACCTCTATCTGGACCATTTAGGTACTTCATGGTGCTAATTGATGCATCCACTAGATGGTCACATGTGTGTTTATTATCCACACGCAACCATGCCTTTGCCAAATTAATTGCTCAAATTATCAAATTACGAGCAAATCATCCTGAACACAGGATAAAAACAATAAGAATGGATAATGCTGCTGAATTTAGTTCACGCGCATTTAATGATTATTGTATGGCTTTAGGCATCCATCTAGAACATTCAGTACCATATGTTCATACTCAAAATGGATTGGCTGAATCTTTAATCAAAAGAGTAAAATTAATTGCTAGACCGTTATTACAGAATTGTAATTTACCAACCTCTTGTTGGGGGCATGCGGTTTTACACGCCGCAGATCTGATTCAAGTCAGACCAACTGCATATCATGATACTTCCCCATTTCAAATAGTACGTGGCAATCAGCCAAGTATTTCCCACCTGCGAAAATTCGGTTGCGCTGTATACGTACCGATATCACCACCGCAGCGTACCTCAATGGGCCCCCATAGAAAACTAGCAATCTATGTGGGATATAAATCTCCGTCAATTATAAAATATTTAGAACCCCTTACAGGGGACCTGTTTACAGCCCGGTACGCTGATTCTATTTTTGATGAGGACCATTTCCCGGCATTAGGGGGAGAAACAAACCACAAAGAATGCCAGGAAATAGATTGGAATGTTACAGGCATCCAGTCCTTAGACCCACGTACTAGAGAATCTGAATCTGAAGTTCAGAGAATAATAGATTTGCAAAACATTGCAAACAACCTGCCAGACGCATTTACTGATCACAAAGGTGTCACTAAATCCTATATCCCCGCAGTTAATGCACCAGAACGAGTAGAGGTACCAAATAAAACTACTCAACTCCCAGTTGCAAATAAAAGGGGGAGAAATCTGGTTACAAGGGAAAAGGCTTCTCTAAAGCCACCGCGGAAACAAGGAAAATCAAAATCTACGTCAGTAAATGCAAATCAACCTGAAGTTGATAGACACCAAACCGATGCTCAACATCAAGAGCCCAGCATAAATGTGCGCACAAATACTAATGCTGGGACATCAAAACACTCAGATCCCGTTGATATGGGAAATCAAGCGGTATCTGAAGGAATTAAAGAAATATCCACAAACTATATTGATTCGGGAGAATCATACAATAGAAAGACTACTCTTGTCGACACATATTTCTCCTCGAAAATTGCTAAAACCCTTCAACTGGATCCAGAGCCAAAATCTATGAAAGAGTGCCTAAAGCGCTCGGATTGGCCTAAATGGAAGGAAGCAATTGAGGCAGAACTGCGCTCGCTTAACAAAAGAGAGGTATTCTCTCAAGTAATACCTACTCCTCATAAAGTCTTCCCTGTGGGAGCTAAATGGGTTTTTGTTCGAAAAAGGAACGAAAACAATGAGGTGGTGAGATACAAAGCGAGACTAGTAGCACAAGGGTTTACGCAGAGACCCGGTATCGACTACGACGATACATATTCTCCTGTAATGAGTGGAATTACGTTTCGATATCTAATATCTTTGGCAGTACAAATGAATTTATCAATGCAGTTAATGGATGTCGTGACTGCATATTTATATGGGTCACTAGATGCGGATATTTATATGAAAGTTCCTGATGGACTTAAAATTCCGAATCCAGACATAAATCGCAACATGTATTGTGTAAAATTACAAAAGTCACTCTATGGCTTGAAGCAGTCGGGTAAAATGTGGTATAACCGACTTAGTGAGTTCCTTCTCCATAAGGGATACTCAAACAATGATGATTGCCCATGCGTTTTTATAAAGAAATCCTCAAAAGGATTTTGTATCATCTCGGTATATGTTGATGACCTCAACATCATTGGTAATGCAGCAGACATCGCCATCGCACGCAATCATTTAATGACGGAGTTTGAGATGAAAGATTTGGGAAAAACCAAATTTTGCTTAGGTTTACAACTTGAGCACCTTCCCTCAGGAATACTCGTTTATCAGCCCGCTTATATCCAGAAAGTTTTGGAAAAATTCAATATGGATAAATCATATCCATCCAAGACACCGATGGTCGTTCGATCCCTTGATATGGAAAAGGATCCCTTTAGACCTAGGGATGATGACGAAGAAATATTGGGACCCGAGTTCCCATACCTTAGTGCCATAGGAGCACTAATGTACCTTGCAAATTGTACTAGACCAGATATTGCCTTTGCAGTAAATTTGCTGGCTAGACATAGTGCAGCTCCAACAAAACGCCACTGGGCAGGAGTAAAAAATATCTTCAGATATTTAAATGGTACTAAAGATCTTGGTTTATTCTATAAGAAAAATCAAGAAATGACCCTAATTGGTTATACAGACGCTGGCTATCTTTCTGATCCCCATAACGCCAGGTCACAAACAGGTTTTGTGTTTTTATATGGTGGAACTGCTATCTCATGGAAGTCAACGAAACAGACTCTAGTAGCAACATCCACTAATCACTCTGAAATAATTGCATTATATGAAGCTTCACGAGAATGTGTATGGCTTCGCAGAGTGATCAACCATATTCAAACTTCATGCGGTATTGGTTCATTAGAATCACCAACTATTATCTATGAAGATAATGCTGCATGTATTACTCAAATGCATATGGGATATGTTAAAAGTAACATCACAAAACATATTGCTCCAAAACTGTTCTTTCCTCATGAATTACAGAAAAATGGAGAAATTGATATTTTGCAAACAAAATCATGTGACAATCTTGCTGATTTGTTCACTAAGTCTTTACCAACAGCTGCATTTCAAAAATGCATTCATGGCATTGGTATGAGACGACTACGGAATTTGCAAAGTTCAGGGGGAGAAAATTCCTAGAACTGAACTTATGAATTATCATACGATAATAATATATTGTACTCTATCCTTATGAGTTTTCCCTATATTGGTTTCTCATATTGGTTTTATTGAGACAATATCTATACCTACGGTATATCAAATTCCTATATTTTCTTCTTATATTTTCCACAGGATTTTGAAGGATATAAGACTATAGAAGATCAAAGATTCTCAAGATTTTAGATCTGAGACCATGAGGATTGAACAAGGATTTTTCAACGATCAATACTCTCCGAAATTTCAAGACAATGTTGTGAACAAGATTAGCGTTTGTCCAAGGGGGAGTGTTAGGAATAAAAGTTGTCCAAACGCCGTAGGCAGCGAACCATCGCGTCTGTTCCCAACAGACCTGAAGATTGTAACCGACATTGTACTCGCAACTGTTCGGGTACTATATATACCCAGCAGTCCCTATCAATAAAACTACCGATTCACTTCTATCTCTCTACTCTTCACAGTCTGGTCGTTGGCCGCGCCGTGTAGAGGCTGGACCCAGGCAAGCGCAAGTAGCCGGCAGCCAGCCGAAGCTGACCCACCCGACCAAGGAACCACCGCGCGACCGGCCGAAAGATCCCCAACCATGGGGCGCGTCGGCTTCCATAAACCCGCACGCGTTCCGGCCAAGGCCCCCCGATAATAAAACTAAAATTAAGCTCGCCTCCGGCCCGTCGCTCTCCGCGTCTGAGCTGTCTGGATTAGCACGGCCGTTCCTCTCTTCGGCGGCTCACCCCGGCCTCCCGGTCGCTGTCTGCGCGAGCGGAAACCACACACCCTCCCGTGCTTGCTAATACTACCAGTTTGCTAAACGTGAATCTACGATCCGATTCGCATGCCGACACGGCAAATTCCGGGGTTGTTCCGGTCGCACGGCCGTGCCATTTTTTTTTCTCCAAAGCATCACGGTTAAGCTGTGGCTCACCCCCGCCTCCCCGTCACTGTCTGCGCAAGCGGCAGACCAGCCACACACCCTCCCGTGCTTGCTAATACCAGCTTGCTAAACGTGAATCTACCATCGGATTCGCGTGCCGACCACGGCGAATTCCGGGATTGTTCCGGTCGCACGGCCGTGCCATTTTTTTTTCAAAGCATCACGGTTAAGCTGTGGCTAAGCACGGGAAATGCTGGTTTGCGTTGACCATGCCAACTTCGGTTCTGGATTCAGCGGCGCAGGGTGCCCAATCAGCGACAGACAGGGTACAGGAGCGAACTGGATAAGCAGATTCGCTCGCCGCGGGGAGGAGAAGACGTCCGAACAGCGGCCACGCGAACCCCATGGACCATGGTTGCGTCCCGCCCGCCGGACACAACTTCCACCACCTCGTAGAAAATGTTTGAAATGGTTTTAAAAAGTATTATTGTGGAAATATAATTTTCCGAGTTATTCCGTGTGACGGACGGAAACTACCAATCATCCAGTGGTCGGACAATAACGAACGGCTAATCGTTCGTGGTCAGGGACTAATTGTCCGTGTTTAATTGTAGCTCAGCATGTTTTAGTCTGAAAGTACAACCAACTTCCTCCATCTCAGAATAATTGACTTAATTTTGTCTAAATATAAATGATGTTGACGTATTTTGGTAGAGCCAATTGTTTTGAAACAGAGTGAGTATTGAAGAGCGCCATGTTTTTGGTGTTTATCATTTGGCGCTCGAACCATACTACGTACCCCTGTTTCGTAAAGTAAGTCGAATACATTTTTCCAAAAGTCAACAAAATTTGATTAGAGTTTTAGAAGAACTACTCACCATCACTGCCCACCATTGCTCCACCTAAGCATGCCTCGTACAATACATCAGGGCTCCACGTGATTCCCTCCTTCCTATCGATGAAAGATATGGGTCGGAAACGGAAATAGGCTAGATGAACCCCTACGCATAAAATCGAATTTTAAAATGTTGATAAAAGTTAAACAATATTATTGGGTGTTCATATGAGCACTCTCTATTTGTGCAAAGAATTTTTCTGAGAAATGATAATTCTATGCGGCCGGTATAAAACGACAAATACCTGATGTTCAAAATTACTCTGCACGTACTATGTTTTCCTCCTTTTTTATATCGTACACAAAAGATGTCTTTTCGATGTGAAACTTTTTTGCGCAAAACATTTTTTATATGAAGACTTGATTTTTTTTTATTTGAAATATTTTACATTTAAAAATGCATTTTAAAGAACGTGTTCATCTACATTCGTGAGCCAAAACATCATGTTCGAAAGGGAAGATAGTTTGTTGGGTCAGAAGTCGCCCTATTAAATCGGTTGTGTGAGTGAAAAGTTGAGGGAAGATACGAGGATAGGAAGAAGAGCGCCACCTTTGTGGTCTTTATTGTTTGGCGCTCGAATAATAGTACCTACGTTTCGTAAAATAAGTCGTATAACTTTTTCTTCAAAAATCATAAAATTTGATTCGAGTTTTAGAAACAAACATCAGTAACTATAAACTATGAAGATATAATATAAACATATATTGCAAGCTTTATCTAACGATATCGATTTTGTATTATACTTTCTCCGTCTCAAAATAAGTATAGTTGAACTAGACTAGACGTATCTAGTTTTGAAACACATTCATTTAGGACACTTATTTTGAGATGGAGATAGTATATGTTAATAATTTTCCTTTAAGTTTAGTCAAACTTTGCCGAAGTTCAACTTTCAAAGAAAAAATTAGACCTTTCTTACAGAACCGAGAAAGTAACACATTATCATCCATTGGTTGGGTCACGGGGACGGGGGCAGGCCACTAATT
Organism: Alopecurus myosuroides; assembly: GCA_028641055.1. Classification (NCBI taxonomy): domain Eukaryota; kingdom Viridiplantae; phylum Streptophyta; class Magnoliopsida; order Poales; family Poaceae; genus Alopecurus; species Alopecurus myosuroides. The sequence continues at coordinate 264,638,648 of CM054063.1, read as the reverse complement.
GATCGTATGAGGACCGGACATGTTTGTGGAACAAGCGATTAGATATTATCATCCGAGGATTTCGGAGAGTTGGACGGTAGTGTGGTGATACTGAAATTATTATTTTTTCGTGATAATACTTGTGAAATTTCATTAAAATTTTGTTTTTAAAATCAAGAAAATGATTCGTTATTCTAGCAGAGGGCAGCAACTTGACTAACAATCAGCATAGGGCTAGCATCTACTCGTAGCTAACTAGAGATGTTGGACCTGGCCGTGAGCGATCCCGTGAGGACGTTTAAATGTGCACGGTGCCGACAACGTGTTGACTTGGCCTGCAGCACCACCCGACCGATCACCACCAAACGCAACAGCATGTGGTAGATTGGTTCATTAGATCGTTTGATTGATCCAAAATATCTTAATTTTAGCATCGTGTCGGGCGGGCGCCACGTACGAAACATGGTTTTTGATAGGTAGGATGCCCCAGGCCTCAAAAGAAGGTGACGTGTACCGCTCGAACGACTGACAGACAGGTCGACGGGGCTTAATGCTCGCCAGTGTATTCTCTCGGAGGCCGTCTTTGTCGGAATATTAATCCTGGCTTTTGAAAGCACGCATGAGAACCAAAAAATATCCGCAGAAAAATACATCTGGGTCGCTAGCCACTCGACACGTCAGTATGCCACCAAGCTGTGCCTGCCGCTAGCTAGAAACCCGATCGAGCGAATCAGATGGTTCTTGGGACCCAACATATGTAAAGAAACATCTTCTGTACCCTGTAAAGTAGAAACATCTTTCGGTTAGCCTTCAGAAATCCCATAGCTCTAACTCAGATGTACTATGGGTAAGGAAATCCCATGCGTGCTAACTGTGATTGTACTACGTGCACAGATTTTACCGGTTTACTGGAGTATACGCGGCGATCCTGCATCTCCGGAGTTGAACACGGAAGCGCACACAGTCACACGTCGCGGCTGGAATACGCTTCACACGTGTGCGATCATCGCCATGGATTACTGCGAGCCTGCCACTTAGAGCATGTCTAACAGACCCCCTATATGGACCAAACTCGTATAATAACCGCTGATATACGGGTTTGGGCTCTACCCGGCCATCTAGCAGACCCCGTAAATGGACCACCCCGGACGATTTTTTACAAGTTTGGGTAGGGGGCGGCCCGTCGACCCCTACATGTGCGGGTCGGGAGGAGATGTACAGGGCCAACCCCTCACCCTTTCCCCCAACTGCGCGCGAAGCTCCCAACCGCCGCCGCCGCCGCCGGAAATCCGCCTCCTCGCCCTCCCCGGCCACCGCGTCGCCAGATCTCGCCGCCATGGACTCCTCACAAGCCCCTCCGACCGCCGACGATGCGCCACCCATGTTTGAGGTCGTGAATGCTGCGACCGTCGACGCCGCGGCCTCCGCCGATGTGGCGGCCATCATCTCCGCCACCATGCCGATGAAGAGGAAGAGGATCCCGAAGCTCTTCTTCGACACACCGCCGGGGCATGCGGTAGCGGCGGCGGCGGCGACCACTACTGCGCCCCTCGTCGCGAAGAAGGTGAAGTCATTCGCGACGAGGGGGCGGCCGCCAAAGGTGAAGAAGGCCGCGACGCCTGCAGCGGACGATCCGCCCACGCCGGTGGTCGCCGAGGTTCCGTCACCGGCCGTTCCGCCAGCTCCCACGCGGTTGCCCACGCCGCCGCCGGCTAGTGCCCGCCAGGTGCTCGACGAAGTGCCTGCGCCTGCCGTCGCGACATCCTACATGGATATGCTCAACGATTCTGCGGTGGACTTGGATTCGGGCATTGCTGGCTTCGACGACGAGTACGCTGACTATGGCGAGGATGAAGAGGCGGACGAAGAGGTGGACGACGACGTGGTTGAGGTGGACGCGGCTACTGCGCGGCGGAGCAAATCGGGGAAGCAGCCCAACTACACCGAGATTGAAGATGTCACATTGTTCCGTGCGTGGGGCAAAGTGTCCATGGATGCTGCCACCGGCACCGATCAAACCGGCAAGCGCTATTGGCAACGCATTGAGGATCTTTACCACAAGCTCAAGCCTCGCACGAAGACTTTGGCGGATCGATCCTACCGCTCCCTTGAAGGCCGGTGGAACACGATCAAGCCAGCTTGTTCTCGTTGGAGCGCTGCCATGGACCAAGTGGCGGATAATCCACCAAGTGGATGTGTGGCATCGGACTACGTAAGTTTTGTGACAGATTTCTTGTGCAAACTATGTGTTCTTGTGTAAACATCACACTACATTGTTGTTGTGCAGCCCAAGTATGCTCAATTGCGGTACAAAGACATGGCCGGCTCCAAGAACAAGGAATTTCAGTTTGAGCATTGCTTCAAGTTGCTCCAACACCTTCCCAAGTGGAAGTTGAGGGACGAAGAGCCAAAGTGCAAGAAGGAGGCAATGCTCAACATGGATGATGAAGAGGAAGACATGGGTGGTCGCAACGTAGGCAAGCCCGAGGGCACCAATAAGGCGAAGGAGAGGCAGAGGCTAGAAGCCGAGGCAGCTAGCTTCAAGGACAAGATGGATCAGCACATTAGGGCAAAGGAGGAAATAGCATACAAGACATTGGAGACCAAGGTCCTCATCACCGAGAAGAAAAAGGAGGTGAAGCTTGCCAAGGTGGCTGCAAAAAGAGAGGAGGCTATGCGCAAGGCCGAGTTGGATGCCCAAATGTTGGCTCTCAAACAAACCAAAGCCATGAAGGAGCTCTTGGCCGAGGAGAAGGAGATCATGATGATGAACACCAAGGACATGGACGAGGATCAGCTGCTGTGGTGGAAGGAGAGCAAGGCCGAGATCATGGCGAGGAAGTTGCAGGCGCGTCAAGCTCGCGAGGCATCCAACCTTGGTGCTTCAACTTCGGTGAGTGGTGGTGCCGACGGTGGGCTCCAAGATTGATGTGGATCGCGTTGGTGGTGGCAGTACTTTTGGGAACCTCTATGCCTAGAACATGACCTATGAACTTGTTGATCTATTTGTGATGTAAAACTATGGATTATGCATCGCATATCTTGAATCTGCCATATTTGATATGCTTGTGTAGTTGTGCTAAACCCTGCAGAACTCTGTTTTGTGAGGGGCCAAAAGCTCGTGCGAGCTAGCAGACCCCCTACCCCCACCCCGTAAAACAGAATATTCTGTTTTACGGGGTGGGGGTAGGGGGTCTGCTAGCTCGCACGAGTTTTTGGCCGGCGAAATGTGTATACAGGGCCCTCTACACGCGTTTTAGGGGGCGAAAACATAAGGGGTCTGTTAGACATGCTCTTAGCATGCGCGAAGGAACAACACGCGGCTCACTGCAAGGAAGCGGGCGTCACCGTCGTCTTTTTTGGTGGAACACCTGTGCCGATTTATCTGGTGACAATACAGCAAGTCAAACTACTTTGCGCACTTGTTTGGCCACCGCGTCCGTCCTCGATCCTGAATTGAACATTTGGAGTGGTAGCTGCTGATTGTAGACTTGTAGCTGAACCTTTACGTGTCTGAAACTTTACAGACGACAGGTCAAGCAGAATGATCAATCATCGTTGTTGTTAATGTACACACTTCTTATTGTCTGCCCGTATTTACCTAGTATCAGAAACGGAGAGCTAATGGCATCTCCATTCGTTGCGCCCCAGTACCCAAAACGCCGCCGTTTTAGGGCCGCCGCGGCGCCAAACGGCGCTAATCTATAACCTGGGCAGACTTCCCAGTCGCTCCTCGAGCCCAAGTTTCGGCCCAAAAAAACTCGATTTGAAACTAGGCGCATTTTATTGATTTCAGACAAAGTTCGTACAATTTGGACGCAAGTTTAAACTAAAACGCAAATTTAAACCTAAACTACTTAAGGCCCAGGCGCTCAGCGATGTCCTGGCTGTAGTCGACGTCGTCGTCGTCGGGGCCGTCGCCGGCGCTCCTGCTCGTTCCCTGTCCGGGGTCGCCGCAGCCGGAGTTGCCCCACCTGCTCGCCACGAGGGCTCGCTGGTACTCGACCTCCTCGTCGAAGTCGAGGTCGAGCACGACGTAGACGGGGTCCTTCGTCGGCGGCGGGGGAGGGACGCGGCGGCGGGCCGCTGGCGGCAGCCTCCTGGTCGCGAGCCTCCTTGCGCTGCTCGGCCTCAGCGAGCAGGCGGCGCTGGAGCTCCAGCTCCTCGGCGTTGCTCTCCCGCAGGCTCCAGTCCGCGGCGACGTCGTCGGCGAGGGGCTGGAGCGTGTTGCGGGACAGCTCCAGCGCGGCCTTCTTGCCAGGCCACTCCTCGCCGTCGGCGTCCTCGGTCAGCTTCGTCTTCGGACAGACCGCGCGCTCGAATCCGGCGTCCTGTCACTGGCGTGGCTTGCCAATGCGCAGGGCGCCGCCGCTGCGCCTGCGGACAGGCGCGCCGGAGTTCAGAATAGGGGGTGAGAGAGAGGGAGTGGGCGCCGGAGGAGCTCGAGTGGGCGCGGGAGGAGCTCGAGGTGGCCATCCGCCGCGCATCCCACGCGGAGTTCTGCCGGGGCGGCATCTCTAGTCGCGGCGCGTTGCCGCCATGGATGTAGTCCAGCACCCACTCGAGAGTGCGGTGCTGGCCTCCCCACCAGCGGCGGCGCCCGTGGCCATTGGAGCGGCCCTCGACAGGGCCGTTGTCGCCCAAGGAGGCGAGCTCCCTGTCGCGGCGCCGCGTGAGTTCATCCCACCAGAACTCGTCGTAGCCGTCCGCCGGTAGGCCTTCGTCCGCCGCTAGGCCTTCGCGCGCCTCGGCGATGGCCCGCCGGAACTCCGCGTCCGTTGACGGGAGCGGAGGCACGGGCACCCCGCCCACGCTGAGGGCCCAGCGCGGCTGCCCGCCGCCAGAGCTCGGGAGGCGCATGTCCGGCGGGCACGGGTAGCCCGCGCGGTACAGCGCCATCGCCTCGCTCCGGCGAAGGTGGCGGCGGATCCAGCCGTTCGCGGCGGCGGCGCTATCGTAGTTCGCCATTTTTCGTGGAGGAAGGAGAGCACGGGGGAGAGACGAGAGCGCCGAGGAAGAAGAGAATAACGAGTTGGAAGAATGGGGCGAGGCAGCGAGCGGTGGGGCCTTTTGTAGCCTGCCGGGCATTTACTGCGCGCGCGTCCTCTCGCTGCCGCCCGCCACGCCATTACACCGGCAGCCTTTGAACGGGCGCATGCACTGGGCGGCCGCCACGCCATAAACGCCGGCAGCCTTTGACCGACGCGGGCGCCGAGAAGATGATCACCGGGGGGGGGGGGTGCTGGGTTTGGCCTGGGTGCCGCGGCGCGAAATAGCGCCGAAACAGCGCTATTGGGCTTCTGGGGGGGGGGGGCGACTGGTGAGGAAACGGCGCTATTCGCCGCTTCCGGCGCTAAAAAGGCCGCCTGGGGGGCTCGGGGGGGGGGGGGGGGGCGACTGGAGATGCCCTAAGCTGTTAGGATTAAAACCAACTTCCCCAACGGTCGTTTATCCGGCGGTCGTTCGGGGACTGACTTTATGTGTCCAAAGCGTCGACGGCCTTCTCGTCCGGCAACCGCCCAACTCTTGTCACATACGCCTCTATCAAGCATTCCAACACCATATCTAATTAGGGCTTTGCCCACAAGCAACGGATTACAGGTTTTAGATTATTCCCCGCATCTCGTTTTATTCTAAAACGTTATTAGCACGCTCTGCCGAGAGGCAGCTCCCGACGAGAACTGCTGCCATGGTGACGGAGCAAGCCAATAGGATGGAGGAGGCTAAATCATGTTGAAACGGGCAAATTAGTTTATAATCACTAAATATAAGAAGAACCCCCCCTCTTCCCTCCTTCCTCTGTCCCCCACTACGACACGACGACGAGGAGGGGCAGAGCTGGAACTGCCGCCTGTGTTGGTCTCAGTTGCATCGTTATTTCGGGGGATGGAAGCTATTAGGATTTCCTGGTCGCGCTCCTTATTCGACCAGTTGACCAGGCTGGCCCTTGGGATGGCCTGCCACTAAGGCCCATTTGCATGCTACTAGGCCATGGACGGTCCATGTTAATTTGCACATATTTTTTTAGGCTTTTCTTTTGCAAATTAGTCACCTAACAACTACTAGCTCTGTTTTAAAATGTAATCTATTTTAGCAAGCTAAATTAGTTTGCTAAAAAAGTTTTATATTTTGGAACGGAGAGAGTACACTAGTGGAAAATAAGCCTATACCTTCGGTTGGTGAGGTCCTTCCGCACCGGCCTACCAACCGGGGCTAGAAAACCGCGACTAAAGACCCTCTTTTGCCCCAGTTTGGTTACGAACGTGGGCTAAAGGTGGTCTGCCAATATTTAGTCTCGGTTCGTCGCTGATTTGGGCTGTTTTTCTGCCGCGCCAGCGTTTTGCCCTGTTTTTCTACCGCGGCAGCGTTTTGCGTTATTTCTGCCGCGGCGGGGTTTTGGATTATTTTTTCGGCCGCAGTAGGAGAATCTGGAGGGGCTTGTGCGCTAATGATATATGTTATATTAGTTCCACATTGACAACATATATAAAGATCATTACTTAGAACTAATTGAGATCCAGTTATACACACTAAGACTATCTAAATGGATGTAGACCATTTTCCATATTGTAATGCTCCATTTGGATTTATGACGTACTTAATCAAAAATTCAGCCAATTCCTCTTGAATTGCTTCTAGATGGGCATGCGATAGGAGCTCCCTCCGCCTGTTGTGAATCGCTTTATTCTTTATACTAGTCCCCCCCTCATTCACGAGGATACTCATGTTCTCCATGACATAGAATCTACGTAAGTTTGTTCGTGCTGGCTGCTGGGGGCACTGTACGAGAAATATAATTGAATCAAATAATCCACACGCAATTAAAGATATGCATGAATCTAGCAAGTGATACTTACACCGATTGTATGAACTAGCATATTAGTTTGCAAAAGACCAACTTGGTCCTTCCTGAACCGCATCCGAGCGCTGTACGGCAAAGCAAAAGAATAAAGGGGTCATCGTACGATAATGATTGAACAAAAGGTTACGGTATAGTGTGATAATGATTGAACTTACTTGTTGAGCACTGAAATAACGGACACGTACTCCTCTTGTGTTTTTTTCATAGTGTCTATGAGTTCAACTACTCCGGTGTCAACGTGAATGTTGAGAAGAATCCAAAAGAAACTGCACACGTTTATATACATAGTCAAGCATAACTCATCAATTACACTTAACATGGAGTTAGCAAAATAAAAATGTGCAGGAATATGCAGAAGAAAGTAACACCCACCCGTGTCTGTAAGGAAATAGTATTTCACTACAGGAAAATTGTTTCTGCAATCTTACAGAATTGGCTGGGATGAACCACGGGGGCATCCAAGATTTGACTTTGCACTCTTCTTGATCACATTATCTCACCCTCTTCTCTTGACTCTTGAAAACTTGCTTCACACCACACTTAAAGTAATTCATATTAGAGGGTTAGTGCATAATCAAAAATTCTTGTGTTCTGCATGGGCACAAGTGTGATGGCCCACAAGTATAGGGGTGTAACGTAGTACTTTCGATAAATAAGAGTGTCGAACCCACGAGGAGCAGAAGGTGTTGACAAGCGGTTTTGATGAAGGAATAACTGTAAATACTGGAAAATAGATTTGTAGGGTTTTTTGATATTGTAGATAAATAAAGTGCGAGTAAATAAAATGCAGTAATAATAATTGCAGCAAGTGGCTCAATCCTTTCTTCAGCAAAGGACAAGCCGGTGAGTTTACTTATTATTAACAAACGTTCTCGAGGACACACGAGAGGTTTCTGTCAAGTGCTTTTGTTCCATGCAGTTGAATAATGTTAGGTGTTTTGATAAGTGTTGTGTGGATGAACCTATGCTAATGTACAGTCCCTTACAAGACTTATACATACTTGTGATTATACCCCTTGCAAGCATCCGCAACTACAAGAAAGTAATTAAGAAATAAATCTAACCACACGTTTAAACTCCGGGATCCTACGCTCCCTCGTGTAATGGTTTCCTAAAGTGGGTTTAGGTTTCTGTCACACCGGCAACCCCACAATTAGTAGCCAAAACACGATGCATTCCCCTAGGCCCATAAATGGTGAAGTATCATGTAGTCGACGTTCACATGACACCACTAGGCGAATAAGACCACAACTTAAATATCAAACACTAATTATTATTCAACATTACTTCACTACTAACAACTTGACTTTTCCCATGTCCTCAAGAACAACACGAACTACTCACAACACATCATATGGATCATGATCAGAGGTGATATAATGGATGATAATCTTCTGTTCATAAAGTACAAACACCGATAAATCTCACAAGCATCAACTACTAACAAGTAATCCACACCGGGAGAGAGATCTAATGCAAAACAACGATAGAGGCCCCTAATTGTTACAGCGGGATGAAGGTGGATGATGAGGGTGATGGTGCTGGTGGTGATGATGATGATGTCGATCTTGGTGATGCCCGGAGTGATGACGGGGACGATGGCGGTGATTTCCCCTCTCCAGAGAGGAATTTCCCCGACAGATTTCTCCCTGCCAGAGAGCTTTTCTCTCTCAGGTGTTTTCCGCCCCGAGGCGGCGGCGGAATAATTCTTCGGGGATGGAATGCGGCTTAGGGTTCCCTGGGGGTCAAGCACGTCAAAGATGACCCCCAGAGGTGTGCCAGGGTCGCCACACCCTAGGTGGCGCGACCAGGGGGGAGGGCGCGCCAGCCCTTGGTGTGGGCCCCTGGTGGCCCCCTCTGGATCCCCTTCTGGCTGAGTTCCCCCTCTGAACTTTTAGGAACCCCCGGATGTCCCCCTTCTTCTTCTGATCTTCTGAAATGTGGTATCTCGACGGTGCTTTTTCCATCAGACCATACAATACGTCACAAGCCGACTAGACTTCATAAGAGCGGCTCCCATATGAGGGACGCAACTGGTGTAGAAGGTCATCCCTCATTCTCTTTTGTTTACATGATTATGCTCATACTGATAAATCATAGGGGAAAATAGTGAAGAGAATTTGTGTATTAGTTTTGGGGCTGGACACCCCGCTGCCAGCTCTTCTAGCATTCGGATAAGCGGATGAAGCCACTAGTCCAGGTGTTTGAAGTCCAATCAACAAGTGAGATAAAGATTCTCTATTTACGTCCTCATGAGCTAAAACAGGGGGACAAAACAGGAATAATTTTGAGGTTTTAAAGGTAGCACATGAGCAATTTACTTGGAGTGGCAGTTAAATACCACATGTAGGTAGGTATGGTGTACACAATGGCAAGGTTTTGGATGCACGAGAAGCATTCCCTCTCAGTACAGGGTTTTTGGCTAGCAAGGTTGGGTAGCAAGCATAAGAGCTGAGGAAAACAAACAAATATACACATGATGAAACCAATCATGCAATCTTCATTGAAAGCCCAAACGATCTTAACTTGTCAATACTAAGTGTACGAGCTAATAGGCAAATTCCTGTTTCTTATACTAGTATCTCAAATTATTATTTCTGCTGACCCAAGCTAAGTTTGCCAAAACCAACTAGATTAACTTGATGATCTCTAGAGTGATACCAAATACTAATAACAAGCTCAACCATATGACAGAAATTGAAAGCTAAAATAATGTGTGGAGAAAGTAAATGATGAAACTTCTCATTAATATTTCAAATCGGCACTCACACCAACGGATACAACGATAACCACCTAGGGAGAGACACTTCCATACTGCAAACCATCCTATATGATAACTTCTCTACTCATGATATGACTCTACTGATAAATTAAAAAGATGAAAGATAGTGATGTGATACCGCGGCACTCCCCCAAGCTTGGAACAAGCCGAGGGGATGCCTAACCCAGTGACAAATCAATTCTTCGGAGGTGGTGGTGAAATATTCTTCTCAAGCAAGGCGTGGTAACGTTGCAGCATCTCACGGAACCTGTCGTTTTCCTCTTGAAGAATCTCTACCTCCGTCCTTAAAACTCGATAACATTCACAAAACTCATCTGCAATCTGAAGAGATTCTTCTACTCCAGGAATAGGACTGAGGCCTGAGACTGATGGTCTTGGTCCCTGCACACTATAAGAATAAACACTACTTCATGACGTCCTTTTTGCTTCTTTCTCCATGCCCTGATCCACGTTCTTGCGCTTGGGACTTTGGGCATCATCTTCCATTGGCTCCTTCCCCTTGTTGTTGCTGACAGAGGCCATGATGCTTCTAAACAGAAAACAGATCCTGGCAGAAACAACTTGAAACAGAAACACGACGAGAAAACGATATACGGACCTCAGGGGATCCGGGGGATTATATAGCAAAAAGTTTCATAAAGAAAGGAAAGTCCAGGTCGAAAACGAGTCGGAGAGGGGCTCCGGGGCTCCCACACCATGGGCTGGCACGACCAGGGGTGGGCCCGCACCACCCAAGGGTGTGGAGCCTCCGGGCTCCGTCTCCGCCTGTTTCCGGCTCATAATTTTTCATATTTTCCAAAAACAGTAGAAATATAAGTGGAAGAAGTTTTGCAAACATTTTCTTACCAAAACTATTACCTATTAGAAAACTGACTGTACAGTTTCTGAAATATGCTTATTAATGAACTCCTCCGGGATCATGGCTTGAATACAATCAACATTTCCATTATAAGGATCTCCAGAGATATAATGCTTGAGTCTTTGGCCATTCACCACTTGTGAGGAGTTGTCTTCAAGGGAAACAATTTTAATTGCCCCTGAATGATATACCTCTTCAATAACAAAAGGTCCTTCCCATCTCGAGAGTAATTTTCCTGCAAAAAATCTGAGACGAGACCTATACAAAAGCACCTTTTCACCAACATGAAATTCTCTTTTAATAATTCTCTTATCATGCCATCTTTTAACTTTCTCTTTAAAGAGCTTAGCATTTTCATATGCTTCACTCCTCCATTCATCTAAAGAACTTAAGTGAAGCAACCTTTTCTCACCAGCAAGTTTAAAATATCTATTTAGGTCTCTCACTGCCCAATAAGCTTTGTGTTCTAATTCTAAAGGTAAGTGACAAGCTTTTCCATAAACCATTTTATAAGGAGACATTCCCATGAGATTTTTGTAAGCAGTTCTATAAGCCCACAGAGCATCATTTAATTTCTTAGCCCAATTTTTTCTAGATTTGTTAACAGTCTTTTGCAAGATGGATTTTATTTCTCTATTTAACAATTCTACTTGACCACTAGTTTGAGAATGATAAGGTGAGGAAATTCTATGATTAACATCATATTTAGCAAGGGTTTTTCTAAAACCACCATGAATAAAATGAGAACCCCCATCAGTCATAAGATATCTAGGTACACCAAACTAAGGGAAAATAATGTCTTTAAGCATTTTCAAAGAGGTTTCTCCATCAGCACTTTTAGTAGGTATAGCCTCTACCCATTTTGTAACATAGTCAATAACAACAAGAATATGTGTATAGCCTTGTGAAGGAGGGAAAGGACCCATTAAGTCAAAACCCCAACAATCAAACGGTTCAATAACAAGAGAATAATTCATAGGCATTTCATTACGTCTAGAAATATGTCCAACCCTTTGACATCGATCACAAGATAAAACAATTCTATCATCTTTAAAGAGAGTAGGCCAATAAAAACCTGATTGTAGAACCTTATGTGCAGTTCTATCTCCAGCGTGATGTCCTCCATAAGCACTACTATGACATTTTGTCAATATATCTCGTTGTTCATTTTCAGGAACACATCTTCGCATAATACCATCAACACCTTCTTTATATAAGTGTGGGTCATCTAAAAAATAATGCCTCAAATCATAGAAGAATTTTCTTCTTTGCTGAGCTGTAAAGGTAGGAGGAAAATACTTCGAAAAAATAAAGTTAGCATAATCAGAATACCATGGACTGTCTTGAGAGCTCACTTTTATTGCAGCTAACTGTTCATTAGGAAAACTATCATTAACAGGGAGAGGGTCATAAGGGATATTTTCCAATCTAGACAAATTGTCAGCAACAGGATTTTCAGCACCCTTCCTATCCACAATATGTAAATCAAATTCTTGTGAAAGAAGCACCCATCTAATAAGCCTAGGCTTAGCATCTTTCTTTTCCATTAGGTACTTAATAGCAGCATGATCAGTATGAATAGTAAATTTAGAATCAACAATATACTGCTAAATTTATCACAAGCAAAAACTACAGCTAGGAATTTTTTTTTCAGTGGTAGCATAATTCTTCTGAGCAGCATCAAAAGTTTTACTAGCATAATGAATAACATTTAACTTCTTGTCTATCCGTTGTCCAAGAACAGCACCTACATCATAATCACTAGCATCACACATAATTTCAAACGGTAAATTCCAATCAGGTGGTTGAACAATAGGGGCAGATATTAAAGCCTTCTTTAAAATTTCAAAAGCTTCTCTACAATCTTCATAAAAACAAAAGGTACATCCTTTTGAAGAAGATTAGTAAGAGGCTTTGATATTTTAGAGAAATCTTTAATAAACCTTCTATAGAAACCATCATGACCAAAAATACTACGAATACCTTTGACATCCCCGGGACATGGCATTTTCTCAATGGATTCAACTTTAGCTCTATCGTTTTTAATGCCTCTTTCGGATATTTTATGTCCAAGAACAATTCCTTCATTAACCATAAAATGGCATTTCTCCCAGTTAAGAAGAAGATTAGTCTCTTCACATCTCTGCAAAACTTTATCAAGATTCTATAAACAATTATCAAAAGAAGTTCCATAGACGGAGAAATCATCCATGAAAACTTTGACAATTTCTTCACAAAAACCATGAAAGAGAGCAGACATGCATCTTTGAAAAGTAGCAGGAGCATTACATAAACCAAAAGGCATACGTCTATAATCATAGGTTCCATAAGGACAAGTGAAGGTTGTTTTCTCTTGATCAAGCTTTTTAAGAGCAATTTGAGAGAACCCAGAATAACCATCAAGAAAGCAGAAATGAGTTTTCTTAGACAACCTTTCTAACATTTGATCAATAGAAGGTAAAGGATAATGATCTTTCTTAGTGACTTTGTTAACCTTCCTAAAATCAATTCACATCCTATACCCAACTACTACTCTTTGAGGAATGACTTCATTATTTTCATTTGGCACAACAGTCATCCCTCCTTTCTTAGGGACACAATGCACATGACTAACCCATCTACTATCGGCAATAGGATAAATAATGTCAGCATCAAGGAGTTTCAATACCTCATTTCTTACCACATCCTTCATTTTAGTATTTAAACGGCGTTGATGTTCAACAACTGACTTTGCATCAGGTTCAATATTAATAGCATGCTGACATATAGCAGGAGAAATCCCCTTCAGATCATCAAGAGTATAACCAATAGCACCTCTATGTTTCTTCAATATCCCCAATAATCTCTCCTCTTCTTTATCAGAAAGTTGAGAACTAATAATAACAGGATATAATTTCTTATCATCAATATGAGCATATTTAAGATTATCAGGCAAAGGCTTTAAATAAAAAACATGATCTTTCTTGGGTGGTAATGTTGTACCCAAGTCTTCCACAGGTAAATTATGTTTCAGCATTGCTGGCTGATGTAGGAAAATCTCATCAATTTCATTCCTTTCTTCCATAAATACATCACTTTCATGGTCTTCCATGTATTGCTGCAAAGGATTGTTAGGAGCAAGAGCAATAGCATCCAACTGCTCAACTCTATAATTTTCATTATGTAATTCAGCTTCATAGGGTGCTTTAGCAAATTTGGAGAAATTAAATTCATAAGATTCTCCATCAAACTTTGTAAGGATTTTCTCCTTTTTACAATCTTTAACAGCACCACAAGTATTTAAGAAAGGTCTACCAAATATGATAGGACAAGTATCACTAGCAGAAGTGCCTAGTACTAGAAAATCAGCAGGATATGTAGTTTTGCCACATAAGACCTCCACATCTCTAACAATACCAATTGGAGAAATAGTTTCCCTATTAGCAAGGTCAATGATCACATCAATGTCTTCAAGTTCACAAGAACCAACTTCATGCATGATTTCTCTATAAAGCTCATAAGGAATAGCACTAGAACTAGCACCAATATCACATAAACCATAATAGCAATGATCACCTATCCTAACAGATAACACAGGAACACAAGGTTTCCTAGATTTACTAGGATGAGAGAAAATATTAGAAGCATCTTCACAAAATATAATGTGTCCCTCTTCTACATTTCCAGAAACAAGGTCCTTTACTATTTCTACTATAGGTTCTACAGTTATTTGTTCCTCGGGTTCTACAAGTTTCTTTGCACTTTTATTAATCACACTAGCTAACATAGAGTGTTCTTTTACCTTAGCAGGGAAAGAAATTTTCTCAATATAAGGTTCAGGCACAATAGAATCAACAATATGAACCTCTATATCTCTAGCAGGAGCACAATTAGTATCTTTATAAGGTGCATGGTACTTATCCCATTCCTTTTTAGGAATATCAATGTAAGAAGCAAAAGCCTTATATAAGTTTGCAGCAACTTGAGAATCAAGACCATAAATAACACTAACATTATGAAAATCCTCAGATGACATAAAGGTTTTAATGAATTCATAGTCATAATTTATACCTGACTTTCTACCTTTGCCATTCTCCCATGCTTCAGTGTTTTCTTGAATACGGTCAAGAAGATCCCATTTAGCTTCATCCTTCATGCGTGTAAATGATCCAGAACAAGAAACATCCAATAAATCCTTATCATGAAGAGAAAGCCTTGCATAGAAATTATTAATAACAATATTACCGGGGAGCTCATGAATGGGGCATTTGAGCATTAGTAACTTCAATCTACCCCATGCTTGGGAAATACTCTCTTCGTCACGAGGCCAAAAATTATATATATAACTCCGATCTCTATGGATTTCACTTGGAGGATAGTATGGCTATTTTTCAGCAGTTTCAACCATTCAGAGGCTCGGCCTGTCAATGATACAGAGAATAATTTCCTCTTCACTTGGCTCATCGTAATACCTGCACACTTGAACAACTCGCATAATTCATGTAAAAAGAGCAAATGATCACCAGGATAGACATTTCCATCACTTGAATAGCAATTATCCATAACATGTTTAACAATCTTCATAGGTATTTTATAAGGATCCAAATCATCAGGCGGTGGGTCACTTACTACCCTAGCAGTGGCAGTAGTGCCTGCAAATAAGGACTCAATAGGAGTTCCAAACATAGCATAATAAAGCAGTAGTCAGTAATAAAAACAACACTTACAGCAGAAGCTTCCTTTATCAATTCCACTTCCCAATAGCGCTTCACTCCCCAGCAACGGCGCCAGAAAATAGTATTGATGACCCACAAGTATAGGGGGTGTATCTTAGTACTTTCTATAAATAAGAGTGTCGAACCCAACGAGGAGCAGAAGGTGTTGACAAGCGGTTTCGATGAAGGAATAACTGTAAATACTGGAAAATAGATTTGTAGGGGTTTTTGATATTGCAGATAGAGTAAATAAAATCCAGTAATAATAATTGCAGCAAGTGGCCCAATCCTTTCTTCAGCAAAGGACAAGCCGGTGAGTTTAATTATGATTAACAAATGTTCTAGAGGACACACATGAGGTTTCTGTCAAGTGCTTTTGTTCCATGCAGTTGAATAATGTTAGGTGTTTTGATAAGTGTTGTGTGAGTGAACCTATGCTAATGTACCGTCCCATAAAATACTAATACATACTTTTTGATTATACCCCTTGCAAGCATCCGCAACTACAAGAAAGTAATTAAGAAATAAATAACCAGAGCTTTAAACTCCGTGATCCTACGCTCCCACGTGTAATGGTTTCCTAAAGTGGGTTTAGGTTTCTGTCACTCCGGCAACCCCACAATTAGTAGACAAATACATGATGCATTCCCCTAGGCCCATAAATGGTGAATTATCGTGTAGTCGACGTTTACATGACACCATTAGGAGAATAACATCACAACTTAAATATCAAACATTAATTATTATTCAACATTACTTCACTACTAACAACTTGACTTCTCCCATGTCCTGAAGAACAACACGAACTACTCACAACACATCATATGGATCATGATCGGAGGTGATATAATGGATGATAACAATCTGTTCATAAAGTGCAAACACCGATAAATCTCACAAGCATCAACTACTAACAAGTAATCCACACTGGGAGAGAAATCTAATGCAAAACAACGATAGAGTCCCCTAATTGTTACAGCGAGATGAAGGTGGATGATGAGGGTGATGGTTCTGGTGGTGATGATGATGATGACGATCTTGATGATGCCCGGAGTGATGACGGTGACGATGGCGGTGATTTACCCTCTCAAGAGAGGAATTTCCCCGGCAGATTTCTCCCTGCGAGAGAGCTTTTCTCTGTGAGGTGTTTTCCGCCCCGAGGCGGCGACGGAATAATTCTTCGGGGACGGAATGAGGCTTAGGGTTCCCTGGGGGTCAAGCACGCCAAAGATGACCCCCAGAGGTGGGTCAGGGTGGCCACTCCCCTAGGTGGCGCGGCCAGGGGGAGGGCGCGACAGCCCTAGGTGTGGGCCCTTGGTGGCCCCCTCTGGCTTCCCTTCTGGCTGAGTTCCTCCTCTGAACTTTTAGAAACCCCCGGATGTCCCCCTTCTTGTTCTGATCTTCGAAAATGTGGTATCTCGACGGTGCTTTTTCCATCAGATTTGTGGTCCCGGTGTTTATTCTCCAAAAATTATAAAACATGCAAAATAAGATAAAATAACATAAGAGATGCGTCATAACATGAAATATATCGATGAATAACAGAAAATTATGATATAAAATAGTGATGCAAAATGGACGTATCAAAGTGCTATTAATACTTTTAAACATTAGCTACAACCAATAATGTTTCGTAAAGAAAATAAATCCACTCGACATAGTAAAAGAGCGAATGCAAGAAAAATGGCAGAATCTGCCAAAACCAGAATAGTCTGTAATGAATAATTTTTTTAGGAACACTTAAGTCGATCAAATCGGAAAACATAAAGAACGAATTTTTTTCTAAATCAGCCGAGGAATAAGAACACAAAGGTTCAGGTTATTTTGATCTTTCTGCGAATTATACGATTTTTTAAGGTGGATAGCAGAAATCTGTTTTAATGCGCATAAATCCAAAGCTAACACCACTTTTCGCTAGAAACTTTACTTGCACAACTAATACATAAAAATAAAGATACAAATGAGTTTCTACAGAAGTATACAACACTTTGGCTCAAAGAAAACAGATAAACACAAAGCAAAATTGAAACCATGGGTTATCTCCCAAGAAGTGCTTTTCTTTAACGCCTTTTAGCTAGGCATAGGAAAAGAAAATCAAGTGTTTTCAAGTGAAGAAGCATCCAAATTGTAACAAGGAAACTCCTCAATAATGCATTGTATTTTATCTAAATGAGTTTCAGATGTTCCTCTCTTAGAACTTTTAGCTTTACTACTCTCATCAAATAAATTTTCAGTAACAATCCAATCAAAATTCTTCTCTTGGGCTTTATGTAGTGCTACTAGTTTAAAGGGAATTGGTATCTCCTTTTCATTTTTAGGTTCATCTTTTTCAAGAGCTCCAACAACATCTACACATGAGCCTAGCATATTAAAGCGATTAAAAGCTTTTCTACCTTCTATAGCAACATCTCCAAATTCCTTGAGCATGGTTTCCAAGATAAATTTTATTTTTTCAATATCTTCAATGTTATTAAAGTTAAAGAACATTTGATGCAGTATGGGGTGAAGTTTAACAAACCTAGCTTCTACAATGTGAATCAAAGAAGTTGCACCAGTTTCATAGTTCGGAGCAAGCTCTGCTATGGATTTTCCCTCAAAATTTTCATGCTTACTAACATGATTAATTAATTCTATAATGGTATCATTCGCAAGTATAGAACCACTACCTACTGGTAGATCTTTCAGAGTGAACTTTGTGAGCAACATGATGGGCAGATTAATAAGCAAAGTAACAAAAATAACTATTGTAATAAGAACTAATCATTTGTGTGTTTTCGATAAAGAGAAGCAAACAAGACAAAATAAAATAAACTAAGAAAAACAATAACAAAGTAAAGAGATTGGAAGTGAGAGACTCCCCTTGTAGAAATTGTCTTCCTCCTGTGCTTGATGCGTGTGAACACACGTTCATTGGGAGACCCCAAGAGGAAGGTATGAAGAGTGCAGCAGCAAGTTTCCCTCAGAATGAAACCCAGGTTGAATCGACCAGTAGTTGAGGTGGCAGGGCGCACTACCGGTTTAGAAGAAACGTGGAACCTGTTGGGAATATGCCCTAGAGGAAATCATGTATGATGTAATTCCCAATGTATTCGTAAAGTTATTAAGTCGTCCTTGTTTTGAACATGTGATATATGTCATTGAATATATGATTCGATTTTGGAACTATGTATTCATGTTGTTCATGCTAAATTGTCCTTGGTCATTAAGGTTGTGCTGGACACACACCCTAGACTAATGTGAGTGTTGGCTGATGACTCGGTTCCACTTGTCATGGGCATGGCGATGCCATTCCAACGTTCACAGACTCGGATAAAGAGTTTAACAAGTCGGACTGACCCATATTGAGATGCAACGAGTAAGTCGTCATTTGCATATCTCAATCAATGTAATCCTTAGACCTGAGGTTGTCATACAATCCGAGTTGTGGATCACCGACTTAGGTTATGTCAAATGCTGTTCCATGACAAGGCAGTTATAAAGGCAGAGTTCGGGTCGAATGAGAAGCAAGCTGCGTGACGTGGATAATCAAGATGGTATTTTGCCCCTCCGAATGGAGAGATATTCTCTGGGCCCTCTCGAGTGATATGATTCCGGAAGCATGGCCATGCGTGACTCGGTTAAATGTTAACTGGGTTCTATTGACTAAGAGTTAGTCAGATGAATCATATATCACGGAGTGAGAAGAGAGTTGAGCTATTTAAGGGATGACGATAATTCTCCTATAGTTCGACAAGGTATATCGTGAGGCAAAAGAGACTCGTATGAAAGTCACATTGGAAGGTATGTCTTCATGACTCTATGGGACTTGTGAGTCGGACGTTCTGCTAGGAACCGCTACCGATTGATCGATTGGGTGTCCGACTCCAATCGTGTCCAAGTCGCCATGAGCCTGCAGGGTCGCACACTTAAGAGCGGGAATAAATATATTGGTCGGGTTGGACCCGAACCGGAAATATACTGAATTAGTGAGTTGAACTCACAGAGGGAATGGGCCATAAGCGTTGTGAAGCCCACTCCCATTCGCTATATAAAGAGGGGCACAGGTTGCCCAGCGGACACACGTTTCCACTCCCATGTATTGAGAATCCTAGCCCCACTCACTCTAGCCGCCGCACCGGACCTAGCAGTCCGCCGTCGGAGATCCTCCTCGTACGTGTGGATATATAACGGCAGAGGTGATGTACGATCAGCACTTCGACGATCGCGGGATTGGATCGGCTGGATCGGATCGTGGGACTACACTGCATCGACGTGCTTCATCGATAATCCGCACCGGCGCGTCTAGTGGTAATCATCGTGGCCTTCTACCTCTGCTAGATCTTGGAAGTACCGCGTAGAAAAGTTCTTTTTATCTCTACGCATTCCAACGGAACCTACACAACACAATCAAACCACTTTTCCCCAACGAAGCAGTGAGATTGTCAATCTCACCGGTTTGCTGAAAACAAAGAGGTTAAACTTATGGTGTGGAAAACAGTATGAAAACAATAGTAGCAGTATGAAAACACTGATTGCAGTGGTTGTATTATCAGTATGAGGAAAATGGACCAGGGTCCACAATTCACTAGTGGTGTCTGTCCATAGAAAATAAATAAAATGTGTGGTGAACAAATTACAGCGGGGCAATCGATAGATATTAAAACATGCATGACATGATGATTACTATGTGATTCATGCAGGCATTACAACAAAATACATAGACAGTTATCCAACTGCATCTATGACTAATAATCCACCCTGAGAATGTCATCCGAGTAATCCTTGGGTATTAAGTTGCAAGAAATAGATAATTTCATTACGAAAAGTGCGTAATGTAAACAATGTAAACACCATTGTTTTTTCTCCCTAATGGAAACAACACATCACCCACCCGCTTACGTTTCTGTCACTCGAGCGTGAGTGAAAGGAAGGCATGAACCCACTATCGAGCATACATATTCCATCTTGGAGTCACTAGCATCTACTTGGCCAGAGCATCTACTAACAACGGAGAGAATGCAAGATCATAATAGCATACACATAACTAAACATGATAGATTGATAATCAAGGGACATAGCATTCAATATTTATCGGATCCCAACAAACACAACATGTAGCATTAAAATAAGATGATCTTGATCATGTAGGGAAGCTCACAAGATCTAAACATGAGGCATAAAGAGGAGAGAACAACCATTTAGTTACTTCTATGGACCTGTAGTCCAAGGATGAACTACTCACACATCATTCCAGAGGCGGGCATTGTGGTGTAGAGCTCTCAGGCGATGATTCCCCCTCCCGGAAGGGAGCCGGGGAGAGCTCCAGAACCCTCCCAAACTAGGGTTGACAATGACGGCGGCCTCAGGTGTTTTTCGTGGAAAAAGGATACGTTTTTAGGTTAAGCTCCCGCGGGGTATAAATAGGAAAAATAGCAACGTCGATGGATGGCCAGGGGTCCCACACCACCCCATGGCGAGGCCAGGGGCGTCTCCATATGGTGTGGGGCCCCTGTAGCCCCCCTCCGGGTCTCCTCCGGACTCCGTGTGCGCGACAGATTTCTAAGACCCCCGGTTTTTGAATCGTCTAATTCCGAGAATATTTCGAGAACAGCTTTTCTGAAACCAAAAACAACAGAGAACAAGAACCGGCTCTGTGGCATCTTGTCAATAGGTTAGTCCCAGAAAACCGATAAAAATGACATAAAGTGTAAAGCAAACATGTAGCAAATAACATAAAAACAACATGGAACATGAGAAATTATGGATATGTTTATGACGTATCAACCCTCAAGGGAGATCTTCATTAATAAGCCATCGTTAGCTACTGAAGCTAGGAGGAGTCATACTTAGCCGGTGAAGCATCGTCATCAATAACGCTAGTGGAGGAGAAGCTATTAAGGTGTAGGTGGAGTCCATTCCTGGACTTAGATTCTCATAAGCCATAGATTAGGGCTGACATCAGCCGTAGTGGATTAGGTTCTGAGCTAGAGTTGTTCTCCAGCTTGGAGCTTCTAGTTGATTCTTATGATGTTTCATTTGCATGAGATCTTCTTTGAATCATCAAAGAGATTATCGAGATTTTGTAATGAATAATGTTTGTATCCTATAGCTTTGCTTGGACGTGCTATGTTTCTGTTATACCACTCTGAGAGATATAATATTCACAGATAAGTCCTTTTGTGAGTATCATGTCAACAACTTGCGCACTACGCATGTAGTGGTGTGTCGGGTCACCACACAAGAGGTTTATGTGATACCAGAGATCTTTCCGGAAACCGACGCATTCTGCCTTTAGCTCCAACTCCTTGGTGAGGTTGCGGGCAAAGTGAAACTCGATGGCGCCCTGCAATGATATCAGTATAAGCATAAGTACGGTCGTAGACAACCAAACAATAAACTGAGAATGGAGATAAACGAATATTACTTGTGTGTAAACTGTGATGAAAAGACTATGTGTGAATCGATAGCACACATACGAGATGGTTGGAATCGTAACGTTCGAGGGCCCAGTCAGCGAGATCGCCCATGGAGAGAGCCTCCTCATACTCTCTACCATCACACAAAAAACATTGTCAATATTTATCACAATTTATAAAAAAAATTGTGATAGATCTGTTGTTGATTTTGGTATTCTAAAAAACGAAATCAGTTTCTGCTAAAACAGAAAAAGAATAAAATTACAGAGGAAAATAAACACAGGCCGGATCTGCTACAGATCCGAGCCCAACTTGCATATTTTTCCCGCGAACCTGAGCGCGAAAATGAAGGGGTAAGCTGTCGTTCAAATCAAATTTAATGGACAAAATTAAATCTCATCAAGACCAAACATAACCTCACATCGCGCGATGGATGGTGATGGGACCTTCTTCAACCTCACGGGCTGCTGTGAGCTCGGAGAAACCCTAGAAGCTACCGGCTGGCATGGCGGCTCACCAAGGGCTGTCGAGAGGGGAGGGTGTGGCTCCTTAGTGGTTGAGGGAAGTCGAGGCAGGGCCGGTGCAGAACCAGATCGACCAGAGGCGTTCCAACACGATGTCGACGCCGAGGTCGAGCTTGATGGAGTCCCAGACGGCGTCCTGCAACTGCAGGCAAAACAAAGCGAGGGAATGTGAGGGAGTTGCTACTCGAGCAGGGCTAGCAAGGAGGAAGGCAGGGGGTAATGGAGAGAAACACCGACAATCTTCCCGGGAAGGTCTCTTGGGCAGAGGAGAGAGCGGGCTCCTCCTCGCTCACAGAGAGCGAGAGGTGACTTGAGGCTTGGTGGGGTGGTAAGGCAGAGGTGGATGAGTGGTATGGCGAGGGGGTGTAGGTTAGTGCAGTTTATAACGAGCGGACACGCTTGTTCCTCTCTCTCGGGCCACAGGTGATGGTCGGTGCGGGTGTGGGGGCAGTTCACCGGTTCGGCGACGGTGCGGTGTAGGTGCCTCCAGGTTCTACAAGACAAGGCGAGGGGGAGCAGAATAGCTCGAGGTGGTGTGTCTCGCATGGCTTGGGCGACTCGTCCTCTCTCTCTTCTCTCCCTCTCGTGACAGAGTCACGGTGCACCAAGTGCATGTTTTGGTTTTTGTGTATAGGGTGCATGTCCAGGACAAGGTTTGGGTTAAGTTGAGGTCGAAAACAAAATATTTTGAAAGGTTTTAAATGGGTACATGGAACAGTTTCAGAAAAGTTCAGAATTTTGTGACTTAGAAAAATTCCAAAGTCCCTGCCAGTGTCATCTTCATCCAAAAGTTTCAACAAGTTGAAGAGCTCAAATGATTTCAAGATTTTTGGACCAAGGAAGGTCCTTGTAGTCCATACTCCAAAGATTTATAAATGCATTTTTAATCGTTTATATAAAATACCGTAAGCACTGATTTGTGTTGGTTAGAATTAAAGGTGTTAACATATTTTCAGGACTGTTATTTTGAGCCCAAAGTTGCAGATGACTTAGAGACCAAAATGGTTCTAATTTTTTTTTTTTGGAAAAAGGCATGAGTTCAAAGGATACACTTCAAGGAGTGCAAGGAACATTTTTTTTCTAAATTTTTAGAATTCAAAAACATGGTCTAAGGCAGGCTAAATATAGCAAGTATTAACAGTTTTGATGTTACTGTTTTCAACTAGCCATAAAGTCACACATGGAATCATGCTTTAATTAATTCCATAAACCATGTCACCAATTTTACAAGGTAGTATGCATACCAGAGAGGGATGAATAGCTCAAATATCAATCAATGGAGGTATGCAACTCCATAATTGGATTGGTAAAAAAGGCATGGTCGAGACGGGTTTTAGGCACAAAAAGACTTGGCTAAACTCTTAGGAAAATTCCTAAAAATTTGACTAAAGGCATGATCATATGGTAAAAACTTGCAAGAAATATTTTAGGGATGCAATGATTCCATAGATACAACTCTTGGAAGATTCGATCATGATTTCCAATTGGACCATGAAGAAATAAATAAGAAAAGTTGAGATCTAGGCACAAGATATATGGAAGATGAACTTGGATAGATGTCTATAATGTGGAGGGATAAGTTTACCAATAGTTTAGGAAATACTTCCATTCACAAAACATTTAAAAGTCCCCCTCTGAAATTTTGGTAAATAAAATATAATAAATACAGAAATATTTTATAAAACAAGTAC
The DNA here is from genome assembly GCA_028641055.1 of Alopecurus myosuroides. Lineage (NCBI taxonomy): Eukaryota > Viridiplantae > Streptophyta > Magnoliopsida > Poales > Poaceae > Alopecurus > Alopecurus myosuroides. Next base: position 264,614,862 of record CM054063.1, on the reverse strand, counting down.
TTTTTAGATGTCATGTGAGGGTATACAACATATGTCACAAAATTTATTTTTAACGAATAACTCATTTGAAAATATTTGACATTTCAAGTGAAAACAAAGAATTCAAGAGGTGGTTGAATAAACTTCAATACCTTGAAACAAAAATGATTAAATAGCCAAAGGAAGATCAATGGCTACAATAGATGTGAATAACCAGTCAATTTGATGGTCAAAGGAAGTTGTGTGGAGGCCAATTCTAAATAGAAATGATTTTTGAAAAGTTGCCAAAATATTCTCAAGACGAGAGGTATGTGGCCACTAATTTGGAATGCCATTAAAAGGGCTTTGATGCTAGAGAGTTTCATAATCTAATTTCAGCTTATACTCAAGATGGTGTATTGATGAAGGGATCAAGATTTGACACAATGGCATGTATCCAAAGTTGGAAAATTTAAATAGATAAGAAGATGGGCTCACGATAGGGTTTTGAATTAGATATTTTGCAAAGTCTTGTTATTTTAAGGTTTCATTTATTTAGATCAACACACAGACTCACAAACAAACAAATATAAGTACTCCAAGGAAAATACAGGAAGGCATCACACATTAAGCAGGTAATAGCAAGACAATCATGTCTACTCAAGCAATCTGGGATGCGTACCAATTTCCATAGTGTTTCATCAAGTGTTGAAGAAAGGTAGTGATCAGGCAATACAATGACAATATGATTTTGAAAAGGAGTTCAACTCAAAGCTTGTCATTTCCAAAAGAATATATATGAGGTAAAACAAAGGGGTAATATACTACCCAATTACAGTCTTTGCAAAAGAGGAAGTAAGATGGTTTTTTTAAAATACTTGTTAAAATAGCTTGGTTGAAAATAGGTAGGAAATGATTTCTTCCATAATAATTTTCATATATAGTTTGAGAAAATACCTTTGTGTTTTCTGAAAACTTAGCCTTTGGATTGTTGCTAAAATCAAAGCATTTTTAAAAGTGTTTGTCCAAGATAGGGTGGTAGATCAAGGTGGTAAGTTTTTCTTTTCATGACTTGATCACAAGAGTAACATTTAAGTAGGTTATGATCACTGGGTTACTGTTAGGTGTTAACAAACACATACCACAAGTGATACAAGGTCAAACAGAGCACTGAGAGGAGAAAACACAAGCATTAGTCAAGCATTTCAAAAGTTTTTGTTTTCCCTGATTTTTTGCTCTCTAACAATTGTGTTTTTCTACCTTCCCAAAAGTTGGGATGTTACAGTATGTAGGTCCAGGATCAGGTTAATAAAGAACTTGTAGAACCTACACAAGATGGGCTCCATTCGATGTATTGCGTATAATCTGAGTCGACGTGCCACCTAATAATCGAGTAACATTCAACTAGAAAAATCTTACTTATGTGTGCAATATATGTTGAACTTTCCTCAATAAATAAGCAAAGAACAAATGTTACTTTATAATGAAATGTCGAACATGAGAGTTTCCATCAGTCTGTCGATGGAATATAACATGCATATGACTTTTGACATGGGCCACCAGATAAGTACAACGGTGTATGTATTTCAGTATAACCGGCACGAGAAGAGCACAAGAGAAACTATACACCTCACTCTTCTACCCAATCCAATCTATATCGAGGTATCCGTGCCCCTAACAGGAAAGGTGTCTGTAGCATATCGGTGCGGTCGAAGACTTGTTTGGTGTGCCCATCCATTGCACACCTATGGCGGAAGAATTCATTATGGTGGCCTTGCTTTCCACATTTAAATTCACCGTCACTGGGATGTAAGATCTTGGATTCATCGGGGCAAAATGCACAGCCGCTTCCAATGGGCTTTTCTGCAAAGAAAGAGGGTTGGAGAGGAAGAGAGAATAAGCTTGGATCATAATATGGGTCGACGAAGAGGCCGTTCTTATATCAAAGTACCTAAGATGGTGCATGTTTCGACGATGAGCCTATCGGAACATGGCTCAAAGCGTAGCTCAGCGAAGAAGCGCCGCATCTCGACCACATCGACGCCTCTTGGGCAAGCCGAGAAGTTAATGTGGTACCAGAGATCTTTCCTAAAACCAACGCATTCTGCCTTTAGCTCCAACTCCTCGGTGAGGTTGCGGGGGAAGTGAAACTCGGTGGCGCCCTGCAATGATATCATGATAAGCATAAGTATGGTTGTGTGTGAAACAATAATCTGAGAATGGAGATAAAAAATTACTACTTCTTTGTACATTGTGATGAAAAGATTGTGTGTGAAACGATAGCATACATACCGGATGGTTGGAGTTGTAATGTTGGAGGGCCCAGTCAGCGAGATCGCGCATAGAGAGGGCGTCCTGGTACGCTCTGCCATCACGCAAACAAATCATACACAAGCATCGTCAATATTTATAACACTACATAAAGAATATTTGTGATAGATGTGTTGTTGTTGGTTTTGGTATTCTTCTAAAAAAAGGAAAACACAACAAAGAAAAAAAGGAAGACGTGAGAGAAAAGATACGTACTGCAGTCGTGGTGAGCGGACAGGCGCGTCTTTGCGATTCATCACGAGTTCACACACGGCTCGGCACTCTTCCATGGTGAGGCGTACTAGTGCTGCATAGACATGAGCGGGGGAAGAAGGGAGCAAGGCTAGCCACTCTTCTGGTGTGGGGCGTGTTGCATCTGCAGGAGGAGGAGGAGGCGTAGGGGAAGAAGAGAACCAGGATCCCATCGTCTCGGCAGTACTGTAGGTCTGTATGTATATCGATCTTGATCTCGATCCACGGGAGGAGAGCAGGAGATACAGAATCGATCGACGGGAGGGGATCTCTATATATTGATCGACAGGCGGGTCAGGGGAATCGGGATCGGAATCCTAATCAAGCGCCGCGTCGGATTATGTTTTGGCGGGATATTTAAAGAGCAGCTCGAAATTAAACAGGTGAGGGTCCTTGGTCCCTCCTCTCTTTCTCTCTGTGTCTCGGTGTGCAACGCAGAGAGGCTTTTCCGTCCTTTATCTGTCTCGGCGCGGCGGGGAACAATGACCTGCGCCAATGGTCCAACCCCCGTACGGAGCCATCAGCCCGAGCACCCAGCCATCGGCTTCAACCGTCACCAGGCGCCGAGGAACCGCTGGCCCTCAGCGCGCCAGTGGTGCACACCGGGCTGCCGCGGGAGTGCATCGGCGCCGCAACGGGATTCCACTTCGGCCGCCTCGCCTTCGCCTCTGAACTCCCATAAGGACACAATTTTGCCTTTGGATCGCCTTGCTCTTACTGCCAGCGACGCCCTCTTCACTGCCTTTGTGCAGCAGAGAAGCTGTTTGTGTCAGAGTGCAGTACAATCATTTGTTCCTCCGATGGCACACTCTCCATGACAGAAACACATGCCTCCGAGTGCAGTACAACCATTTATCTCAACGAAAACTCGCAACTGCTGATTATAATGATCTTTCAGATCTTAGGTTTGTTGATGGTATGCTTGCTTAGGCTGTGTATGGCATACTGGAAGATTGGCCATCCAGGGAGAAGTTGCGAGGCATTTCTCTTAATTTATGCTGTGGTGTTACTACTGTTGATTGAATTTTCTGGTCCTAGTTAACTCTAGTCTAACCTTTGGTACATCGTCTTTTTCTCCCCAATCTTATTAGTCTCTTTGTATATGAAATGACATACAGTTTTCTCTTCATGTAGATAAATCTGTACAGTCATTATTTCGGTGCACTGGACGGGGATGGATTATGCCACTATGCGAGTCATATCACAGTTGGACGGGGATAGATTCTACTTGGAGGGTCTTACTGAAGCAGTGCCAATTGACTTTGTTTTAGATAAAAGGCATCTCGTGCCCTGCGTTAACTTAATAAGGCAAAGGTTCAGCACAACATCCAAACCACACAAACAGACGAGCTTGGCCAAAAAGCACAGCCAAGGCAACACACACGCTAGTCACCGGGGCCGGCACACCAACAACAAACAGAAAACACGACCGAAGGACCCCACTATGGGGGTTGATACTGAGCAAGCGTCTAGAATCTAGACTTGAGGTCCGACGTCAACTGAAGAAGAGAGTTCCTATCTTGCTCCTTTGCCTGTCCACCACTATACAAAAATCGACATTTTGAAAATGAGGTCAGCAGGTTTGTTTGGGAAAATACCCTCGATAGAAATCTTATTGCGGATAAGCCAAATCGCCCAACACAACGCCGAGAACAACACCCAGCTACTTCTACTGAGTTGGCCAGGAAGCACGTAGTATATAGCAAAGAACCGCGAGAAGTTTGCATGACACCAAGAACAACCCAAGACATCCCGCACCACACTCCAACCCAGTTTTGGAAGGGCACACCTAAAGAACATGTGTGCCACATCCTCAGGTTCCCCGCACAAAGCGCACCGCCCGTCAGACGGTCCCCGTTTAGACAGAATTTGCAACCGAGAGGGGAGACCATCGAGCGCCAGCTGCCACGTAATTTGTTTCACTTTGAGAGGGATCCAAGCTCCCCAGAGCTCAGTGCAAAACGCCACGGATGCACCCTTGCACAACATTTTGTAAGCGGACGCCACCGACAACTTACCCGACGGCTCAAGCGCCCACTGCAGCTCGTCCGGACCCTCCGAAATGGGGATCAGGCCGGTCTCGGCCACCATGCGGTCCCATTCGGAGCGACAATCCTGATCAAACGTGCGTCGAAAGCCAACGCCGTCCCCTGCTCGGCTAGGGCCTCCGCCACAAGCAGGTTGGGATTATCGCAAATGGCAAACAGCCGCGGACATCGCTCCTTGAGCGGGGCGTCCCCTGACCACCAGTCAACCCAAAAGGCCGTCCGCCTCCCATCCTTCACCGCAAATCTGGCCCCTAGTTTGAAAAGATGTCTATTTTTCTGTAGACCCCTCCAGGATTGCGAAGCCCTGGGTCGCATTTGCAAAGATGTTTGATGCCTCGGGGTACTTGGCCCGCAAAATAAAGCGATGGGAAGGTTTGTGGATCTGTATTGAAGGGAGTTACTTCCAGTAATCGAAGACCGTTGGCTTGGTAGAGTTCAGGGAGTGCAAGAGGAGGGGTCAGCGAAGCCATAAGGCCGTGTCAACCCATATTCTCCTCGAGAAGCGGCACTCGAACATGATGTGCCTAGCCATCTCTGGCTGGAGTCTGCAGAGATGGCAAGACGGTTGATGTGGCCACCCCCTCACTCCTAGGCGATCTGAGGTCCAAATCCTATTCTAGACGGCAAGCCAGGCTAAGAAACTGCATTTAGGGGGGCCCAAGTTTTCCAGACCACGCTCAGGACAGGGGAAGACGAAGCCCTAATAAACTGCGCCTCGTAGGTGGACTTGGCGTCGTAGATCTCATTGACCAAGCGAGTCCAAAGTATCGAATCCTCCACTGCCGAGTCAAGGGTAACCTACTGGATAAGTCCCCAAAGATGGACGAACTTAGTGATGTGCTCCACCGAGAAGATCTCTACCGACATGTCATTGATCCAATTCAGATCAGACATCACGTCCTTAGCACACCTGTTTTTTCGCCTAGAAGATTTGAAGAGAAAAGGCGTTAGGACCTTAGGGGGAGGCCGTCTAGCCAAGAGGATTCCTAGAAGTAGGTCTGGAGGCCATAGCCAATGGCTACTTTAGTGGCAGCATTGAAGAGGCTACGATCCGAGGAGTCAATAGGTGATACGACCAAAACGTATATCCTTTTCCTAACACTTTTGTTGTTGTTTTCTTCTGAACTGGTGAGTTTTAGATGCAACTAACACGGACTAACGTTGTTTTCAACAGAATTACCTTGGTGTCTCGTTTTTTTTTCAAAAATCAACTTTCAGGAAATTGCCCGAAAAAGATCCTGAAGTCCTTATTTTACCCGAAGACCCCAGAAGCCAGAAGAAGATCTGGAGGGGGGAAAAGAGGGGTCCCACACCATAGGCTGCCCCCCTTGGCCGTGCCGCCTGGTGGTGTGGACACCTCAGCCACCCCCGCGGGCTCCCCTTTCGACTACATAACCCCCGTGACCTAACAAACGAGGGGGGTCGTCGTATTCCAAAGAAACACACCAGATCGCCGACGCCACCTCGAAACCCAATTCAGGGATCAGAAGTTCATGTTCTGGAACCCTGTCGGGACGGGGATTCGGAGGAGATCATGGTCATCGTCATCGCCACTACTTCTCCATCAACCATCCATGATTCCCCCATCCATGTGTGAGTAATCCCCGCTGCAAGCTGAGAGGGATGGGAGAGATTGGATGAGATCGTTCTTGTAATAATGCCAGATTGTTAGGGCATAGTGCCTAGTATCCGTTGTTAGTGTTTTATATCGTCGTTGCAACTTGTTATGATTAATGCTTGTCACTAGGGCCCGAGTGTCATGATCTCAGATCTGAACATGCTATTGTTTCATGAGTATAATTATGTTTCTTGATCATATCTGCAAGTTGTTTACATACATTGTTGTTCGGAACCCGATGCCCCAAAGTGACAATAATTGGGACAACCGAAGGGGATGGCTGCGATGTGAGGATCACATGTGTTCACAGAGTGTTAATGCTTTGCTCCGGTACTTTATTAAAATGAACACCTTAATTACTATTAGTTGGCCTTGAGGCCCGCTGCAACGGGCTGGTAGGACAGAATATGTTGTGCAAGTTTCTCATTGTGAGCACGCACGACTAAATTGGAACACATGCCTATGGTTTGCCTGGCATTTGGATGATTTATTATTATCTATCTGCAATGCCCATGTTTTGATTATTATATGAACTATCTTATCCATGCAACGCCCGTTCATCCATTCTCTATGCCTACAGTACTTTACTCCTGCCGTTTCCCACAATTGCTACCGTTGTTACTATTTTACTCCTGCTATTATTTTACTACTGCTGCTGTTATAAACTTGTTACCACTGATAAACTGTTGCGAGCAAGTCTACTTTCAGGTGTAGCTCAACTAATAACTCATCTGTTAAGGCTTACAAATATTCTTTGGCTCCCCTTGTGTCGAATCAATAAATTTGGGTTTTACTTCACTCGAAGACTGTTGCGATCCCCTATACTTGTGGGTCATCAAGACTATTTTCTGGCGCCGTTGCCGAAAAGCATAGATTTATTTATTTGCTCACTTGAATGTGATATTGTTGGCTGCAAATTTTTCATCATGGGAAAAGTCGTGATGGTAAAGTCCCTATATTACCATCAACTACAAGGAGAGGTACAACTCTGAACACCTATGTTGCTCTTGATTCACCATATGTAATGAGTAAGCTTCTTACACCACCACATGCTACACACACTGCTACTTCTGCTGAGTCTGAAAATGCTTCTGATACTTCTGATGATGCTTCTACTGTGCTTGATGATAGTGGTTCATTAGGTCATGTTCTAGATGCTACAATTACTAGATCTAAACAAATTGAAAATATAGAAATTCCTAATAAAAATGCTGGTACACATGTTAATTCACCTGTGTCTAGAGAAAGTCCTAGTGATGATCGTGAGGAAACTTACATTAAAATTAATGATGACTTTTATTGAAGAATTTCAAGCTACTACTAGTGCAAGTGCTCTTAAGAGTCTTCTTGCAAGACATGTTGTTAAATATAAATTTTCTCCTGATGCTAAGTTTGCTACATCTCCCATACACATTAAAGATAAGGATTACGATTTTTCTCTAGATTTATCTTACATATCTATTGTTGAGAAAGAACCTTTTTGTGGTACTGATAATGAAAGTGCTATGAAACATATGAATGAGCTCTCATCTTTGAGTAGTTTATTTTCTAATGATATTAAGAAACACACTTACATTGTTGCTAAAAAATTTCCTTTCTCATTGAAAGATGAAGCTAAAACTTGGTTTAACAATTTCTCACCTGTATCTATTAATAGTCGTATTGGTTTGGCTAATGCTTTCTTTCGGAAATATTTTCCTACTAGTTCTCAACATGCTACTTTGCAAAGAATCTTTAACTTTAAGCAAATTGAAAGAGAGAAAATGCCTAAATCTTGGTCAAGATTTTGTTCTTTACTAAGAGCTAGCCTGGACATCAATTACCAAAAACGAGCTCCTAGATATATTTTATAATGGACTAACTGTTGAATCTAGGACATACTTGCATAGTTGTGTTGGTTGTGTTTTCAGGAAAAGAACTCCTGAAGAAGCTGGGGAATTACTTGCTAAAATAAGCAAGAATCATGATGATCGTTCTATACCTGAGCCTACACCAACACCAACACCAACACCCAATAAGAGGGGAATGATTGAATTAAATGATGAGGGAAGCCAAGAAATCTCTTAAAGAGAAGGGTATTAAATCTAAAGATGTGAAGAATTTACCATCTATAGAAGAATTATATAAGCCGGTTCCTCATCCACCCACAGTTGAGGTACACTCCCTCCAGTATTTTGATAATAGAGATATTCCCTATTCTAAACCACCTGATCAATGCTTAGATGAATTTGATAATTATGTTGTTAAGCAAGATAATTTTAATATGAGAATGCAGAATCATCTAATGAAAAAGTCTAGAGCTATTGATAATTTGCATGGTATTATTGAGAGAACCTCTAATGATGTTAAAATTCTTGTTTAATATTTTCATATGGTTCAAACTCAAATTGATCAACTTACTAAGGTGCAAAAAGATTTGGTAGCTAATGCTTCTAGAGAAAAACATATTTTACGAAATAATTACTAGAAGTGGTGTTTCTACTCAGGATCCCTTGTATCCTGAAGGAAATCCTAAAAGAATTGAACAAGATTCTCAACAACCTAAAAAACAATAATACTTCTTCAAAGAAAAAGAAAAAAAAGCATAAAACTGTTGTAGAATCTCCTGAACCTGCTAAAGTTGCTAATAGTATATCTATCTCTGATGTTAAAACTGAAAGTGGTAATGATAATAATGATGCTTCTCATAAAGAAGAAACTGAAGTTGAACCTGAAAAGCAAACTAAAACTGCAAACTATACTAAGGAGGATTTCATCGCTAATAAACATGGTAAAGAAAGAGAACCTTGGGTGCAAAAACCAATGCATTTTTCTAATAAGAAACATAAATCAAAGGAATAAGAAACTTATAGTAAGTTCTGTGAGTGGATGGAACCTTTGTTTTTGCAAATTCCTTTGACTGCTGCTATTAAACTGCATCCTTATTCGAACTATATGAAAGATGTTGTTTCTAACAAAAGGAAAATTCCTAATGAGGAAATTTCCACTATGCTTGCTAATTACTCTTTTAATGGTAAGGTTCCAAAGAAGCTTGGAGATCCTAGTATACCCACTCTTCCATGTTCCATTAAAAATAATTATGTTAGAACTGCTTTATATGACTTGGGAGCAGGAATTAGTGTTATGACTTTTTCTCTCTATAAGAGACTCTCTCTGGAAAATTAATACCCACTGATATACCCTTGCAAATGGGTGATAAATCTACTGCTATTCCTGTTGATATATGTGAGAATGTTCCTGTTCAAGTGGCTACTTGTTGTTTGATATTAACTGACTTTGTTGTGTTGGAAATGCCTAAAGATGATAATATGTCCATTATTCTTGGGAGACCTTTTCTCAACACTGCAGGGGCTGTTATTGATTGTAACCAAGGAAAAGTAACTTTCAATGTCAATGATAAAGAGCACACCATTTATTTTCCCAAGAAGATTGATAGGAAATATGGTCTAAATTCAATTGAAAATATTGAGACCAACAAGATTGGAAAATTCTATTGTCCTATTCCAATGCCACACAAAAAATATGAAATTATTATGATTGAGACTATGTCTATCAAAGTTGAGGTAACATAATCATCTAGTGAGATACAAAGTTTTGCTTCATGTAAATTGTTTTGGTAACAAGACTCGATCAACCTTGTTAACAAAGTGATTTTAAATGAAGGAAACAATGTTTTCACTATGTTTTCACTTCCCCAATTTTGTTTTCACCATGTCTAATTTTGTTTTCACCACGCTTACTTTTCTTTTCACCTTGTTACACATGTTTTCACCACTTCCACCTTTGTTTCCATTGGTTATTTGCACATTAGAGTGTCTTAGAAGCTCTGTAGCTTTGTTTCTAGTTTTGTTTTCCATCGCTCCATAATCATTTTTCTGGATTATAATCATTTATAAAATTCTCAAAACTACTCTAAAATAAAGTTTCTCTAAAGAATTCTAGAAAAATTATATTAATTTTTTACGTTAAAAATAAGGCAGAGAGGCACCTGGGGCACCCCAGGGGGACCCACCATGCCTGCACACCACCAAGTGGCGTGGGTAGGCCCATGGGTGCGCCAGCACATGGTGTGGGGCCCCCTGGCTCTCCACTTGCTCTCCTCCCTGTGAAACACTCCACTCCCTCACCCAAACTTGAAAACATCCCTAGAACCCGAGTTCTTGTTGTTCTTCCTCGTGATTTTTTGATGTCCTTGCTCAGCCCATCTTTGTTGCTGAAATTTGGAGCATTTGCTCTCCAGTATGTGACTCCTCCGATTATCCAAGTAGAATTTTGTTTAGTGGAGTATTTCTTGAGTATTTTGGTACTGTTGGTGACAGGTTATGTGAGTTTGCATGCTTGATTAATGTTGAAATAAATTAGTTTTTATGCATTTATAACTCTCCTACAAGTCTCTATAGTAGTTTTATCGTATAGTTGCTTGAAAATTGATCTTTGTGATGATTGTTAAAAAATTCAGAAAAGGAAGATGGATAACTACACCTTTGGAGAAATCGTTGAGAGTGATGTACCTAGGAGGAAAAGGCCTTCACGATCAACTACTCTGATGAGACCATCTTAGAGTGAAAATCTCATTGCAACGAGTATTAACGATGCAGGAGATGATGGAGATGTACATCCGTCTACCTTCCCTTGTTATACTTTTCTTAATGATGCAGGAATACTTGAGGATTTCTTGCCGCTGATTGGTAGGGTTGGTTTAACTAATTACATGAATGATGAAAGCCCTCAATATGCTATATTAACAAAAAAAGTTGTTGAGAGGTTTACTTTCAATAACTCTCATCATAACCCATCTGTTGCATTCAAAATCTATGATAGAACTTTTTCCATGATCTTGGCAAGATTTTGCATCATCATAGGTATTAACATGTCCGGGACAGCGAGGAAGATTCAGGAACGACCCGCTGATTTGCTGAATCTCTACCGAGGGGTTACAAATGATGATGACCGCACAGCCTAGCGTGTCAAGATAAGGAACATTCAACTCCCCGCTATTAGATATTTCACTTATTATATTGCTACTAGTGTTTCTAGTAGGGAAAAGACTAGTAATTTCAAATACCATCTCGCTTTTCTTGCTGCTGCACTTAATAATAGCAATCAGTATAACCTTTGTGATTTCATTGCTTGCCGCTTAGCTGCTAGATGACCCATTTATGGGGGTATTACTGCTACATGTATGTTGACTTCTCTAGACCTTTCTGTTTCTCCAAATGATGAGTTGCTAGCTCCACAGAGACTTGATCTTGCAGCCATGAAAGCTCATCATTTTGTTACTGCTAACTCTAGTGTTGGACATCTAGTATATAAAGTTTTATTTATCGATGGATATGAAAGGGAAGTTCCTTTGCTGCAGCATGTTTTGTTCGCTGTTAGCAGGATGCCGTGGTCGTGTTCAAAGGAAGAGCTGGATGAGCAGCTGCGCTTTCTTGATTTCTATGAGCAGCACAACCTTGAGCATCAGATGGGGAAGAACGCACCCTCCGATGACTACACCGTGCAGTACACAGGGGCGTCCTTGACCTCATATCAGGAGGATGGCCCATCCTCGACATACTATGGGGGCGCCACTTCTTGGCCCTCTTGGGATTGATCTCCACTTAGGCCAAAATCCTAAGCTTTGGGGAGGCATGCCGACATCACACTCATCTACGTATCATGTTTCTGTCGGTTCTTTGTATATCCATATTTTTGTTTCTTTCACTTCTTTTGTTTTTATTATTTTAGTTCTTGCTTTCCAAAACGCAAAAATACCAAAAATATTTCTGTTGTTTCTCTTTATTTGTTTCTTTAGTTCTTTCATTGGTTTGCTTTGTTTTCTAGTCTGGGTTCAATATTCAAAAATCCAAAAAATATTTTGCTTTTTTCTTCTTTCTGTCCTTGTTTTAAGTTCGAAAACCCAAAAGTTTTTGTTGTTCTTCTTTGATTTTGTGAAGTTGCTGCAGAGTTCATTAGTCCTCTGTGACTCCATTGGAGGTTGGTTATCATTTTATAGCAGTCGATCCACACAAGTGAAGAGCAATAATGACAATTTAGGACAATTCAAGTTGTGGTGAGAGGTTGGTATGAACTCTGTTTGTTTTCACTTTTGTACATATACTCATCCATGTGGACGTGCTTAGTTTGTTCGTGTAAGGTGTATGTTATTTAATGGATTCTTAGTAGTCCGTGCTCTCTAATGTTCAGTTTCAACTTACTAATATTAGATAGCATGTCGTATAAATGTTTGTCCTGCATTGTTTTACTCATAGAAGGATATGACATTGTGGTATCTCCCTCTGAATGTTTCGCTTGAATCGACTTGGCACATGCTCACGCATGCATAAGACTGAAAACAAGAAGTCAATTAAGCCTTGATGATTTATTTTGCCTCAGAGTATTTGTATCACTTTTATGCCCCTATTAATTTTGTTTTGTCGCAAGTATGATTCTGACAGTTGTTGCACTCTTAATTGTCGCTTCCGGTCTATTGCTAACCTTCACATGTACTGAGCTCTACTCGTGCATCCAACTCCCAAAACCCAATTTTTTCCAAATGAGTCTATCATACCTACTTATATGTGGTATTTCACCGCCACTCCAAGTAAATTTTCATGTGCTACCTTTAAAACCTTCAAAATACTTCTTACTTTGTGGCACTACTTTAGCTCATGAGGAAGTAGTAGTTGGGTTTGTTATCTTCCATATTAATTAACTATCCTGACTTGCATGCTCTATCTGCTCATCACTAATTTTGCAAAGAGATGATTAGACCATTATAACATCTAAAAGATAAATAAATAAATAGGCACTCCTCCATGGTATGAGATTGTTGGCAGGCACCCGAGGATTCGGTTAGCCATGGTTTGAGAAAGCAAGATGGGGAGGAGTGCCATACTATATAAAGAGCATGCTATAAATTCTTAATATAAATAACTCGGAACCGCTCTCAACTTGTTTAGTATGTAAGATAACAAGAACTGTATTACCATTCATTGATATGAACAATCACCTCTCAAAATTATCTTACTTCTGTTAATAAAATAAAAAACTCTAGCACATGTTAATCTGTGCTTCCCTCTATGAATGGCCTTTCTTTTACTTTTATGTTGATTCTTCACCTTCTCACTTTATGCATCTTCTTAAGAGCATAGCTGCCATTCTTAGTATAATGTGCTTATCCTAGAACACGGTTGATTGTGGTATAACTTTGATGCTTTTATCTTTGATATATTTACTTCTAGCATTCACTTGAACCTCAGAGGTGTCCTGACATTTATGTTTTGCTCCACTATTAAGGGCAACCAAGATACCACTTTATCATATTTTATTACGAACATTTCAATCCTGCATATAGATATATTTCATGTTGCTTATCATTAGTGTGTTGGTATCTCTTCATGGTTTGCATAACTATAAGATGAATTTATTTGCTTACTTCTTATTATAAATTGCCTAAGCACTTAATCATATAGTGAGAATATATACATCATATGAAGCAAATGTGTTCGTAAAAGTTCTTTTATCGCACTCAGTTGTTAACTAAATTGCTTGAGGACAAGCAATAAGCTAAGCTTGGGGGAGTTCATACCTCCAAAACGTATCTCCTTTTCCAAACACTTTTGTTGTTCTTTTCTTCTAAACTTGTGAGTTTTGGATGCAACTAACACAGACTAACGCTGTTTTCAGCAGAATTACCTTGGCGTCTCGTTTTTGTGCAGAAAATCAACTTTCAGGAAATTTCCCGAAAAAGATCCTGAAGTCCTTATTTTACCCAAATACTCTAGGAGCGAGAAGAAGAGTCGGAGGGGGCAAGGAGGGGCCCACACCATAGGCTAGCGCTCCCCCCTTGGCCGCGCCACCTGCTAGTGTGGCCACCTCAGCCACCCCCTCGTGTTTCCCTTTCGACTACATAACCCTCGTGATCCAAAATCCGAGGGGTGTTCGTCATATTCCAGATAAACACACCAGAGTGCCGCCGCCACCTCGAAATCCGATTCGGGGATCAGAAATTCATGTTCTGGCACCCTGCCCGGACGGGGATTCGGAGGAGATCATCGCCATCGTTATTGCCACCACTTCTCCATCAACCATCCATGATTCCCCCATCCATGTGTGAGTAATCCCCGCTGTAGGCTAAGAGGGATGGAAGGGATTGTATGAGATCGTTCATGTAATAATGCCAGATTGTAGGGCATAGTGTCTAGTATTCGTTGTTAGTGCTTTATATCGTTGTTGAAACTTGTTATGCTTGATACTTGTCACTAGGGCCCGAGTGCCATGATCTCAGATCTGAACATGTTACTGTTTCATGAGTATAATTATGTTTCTTGGTCATATCTGCAAATTGTTTACACACATTGTTGTTCGGAACCCGGGGCCCCAAAGTGACAATAATTGGACAACTGGAGGGGGTGACTGCGATGTGAGGATCACATGTGTTCACGGAGTGTTAGTTCTTTGCTCCGGTGCTTTATTAAAAGAAGCACATTAATTACCAGTAGTTTCCCATGAGGCCCCGCTGCAACGGGCTAGTAGGACAGAACATATTGTGCAAGTTTCTCATTGCGAGCACGTACGACTAAATTGGAGCACATGTCTATGGTTTGCCTATTTCTT